>CAMZMU010000082.1:16742852-16835401 GCA_947311845.1 Poa pratensis
ATTTTGTGATCTCTTAGTTTTGTGTGTTAGTTAACAACACTTAGGATGTTAATCTGGTGCTAAGTGATGCAGGTTTTATTGTATACAACATGTGCATCAACACCAAAAAGAGAAAAGAGTTTCTGGAGCATTTCAGGCCGGAGTTTTCCGGCCTCCAAGGCGGAGTTTCCGGTCCTGGACTTGTCCTCGAAGAAACAGCAAAGCTGCTGAAGTGTTGCTCAGCCCCTGGTGTGGGGCGAGTTTCCGGTCCTCAGGACCGGAGTTTCCGCCCCTGGCCAAACATTCCGGCCCCAGGGCACCGGAGTCTTTGCCCAAGTCTCTGCTGAGATTTGTTGCTCAGCCCCTGGTGTGGGGCGGAGTTCCGGCCCCCAGGCCGGAGTTTCCGCCCCTGGCCAAACATTCCGGCCCCAGTGCACCGGAGTTTTGGCCCAAGTCTCAGCTGTGAAGAAGTTGCTCAGCTCCTGGTGTGGGGCGGAGTTTCCGGCCCTGTAGGCCGGAGTTTCCGCCCAGGCCGGAGTTTCCGGTCACTAGGACCGGACTCCGGTGTGATTCTTCTCTGCAACGGCTACTTTTCTGGGAGGGGTATATATACCCCTCCATCTACCTCCAGCCAGCTAGCTCGCCCAGAATTCAAGATCCCCATTGTTGCAAGCTCAAGAATCACTAGATCTCCCAATCCCTCCACCCAAACTTGTTGATCTTTGGAGGATTGAAGGAGAAGGCCCCGATCTACATCTTCACCGAGCCGTTTGTCATTTCCCCCTCATTCACTTGAGGGACCATTAGCTAGGGTTTCCACTAGGAAAACCTAGCCCCCTATTGTACTCACTTGATTGTCTTTGTGACAGATTGTAGCTGTTTGGGAGCCCCCAATCCTTTGTGGGTTGTGCCCCAAATCGTTGTTGTAAAGGCTCCGGACTCCGCCTCGAAGGTTTCCGATAGTTGAAGTGAACCAAACCTTTGTGGTGCGGTTCACCGGAGAAGAGGGTGAGGCCTTTGTGGCCGTTGAACCATTGTGTTGGTTCACACCTCTCCAACGAGACGTACTCCCCTAAAAAGGAGGAACTCGGGATTACATCCGTGTCTCCGCGTGCTTTGACTTCGGTTACCTCTATCCTTGTTTACCGCCTTATATTATATCGTGCTTAGTTGCTAGCTTGTCATATAGGTAAATTCACCGTAGTTGCATATCTAGAGAATTTACCTTTTGTGTCAAGCCTAAATTGAAAAAGACTAAAATTGAGTAGTAGCACCTATTCACCCCCCCCTCTAGGTGTCATACCGATCCTTTCAATTGGTATCAGAGCTAGGCTCTCTTGTTTTGGGCTTAACCGCCTAAGAGAAGTATGACACAAAGTGAGGATGAGGCCGATCTTGCCAAGGCCAAGAGACCATGGCATCCATGGCCGATATCAAATCGTTGGAAACAACATTGACATCGTCCATGAATGACATGAATGTCAAATTTGATGAGTTGCGTGACATGCTCATGAAACTCACAAATGCCAAGGTTTCGGAAACCATCCCACTAGAGGGTATCTCTAACTCCGATGAAGGTGATTCCGAGGAGGGTAAAAAGAAAAATGAGAAGGGGGTGGAAACCACCTCCGGATCTAAACCATCTCCTCCACCTCCTACCAAGCATGAAGATGGGAAGGAAGAGTACCATAACGTTCCGGGATGGTACCCTATCGACCCACCTATCACCACCCGCATAAACCCCATTGGTCCTCCACCTAAGCTTAATGCATTAGCCTTTGCTAGTTGGCAACGCTCAATGAAATCTCATATTAACAGTGCCTCTATCGAGCTTTGGAGGATCATTGAAGATGGTACAAGGTTGCGGATCCAAGCAATGTGACAAGAAGAGAATTTGCCGAAAAGCAACTCAATGCCTCCGCACTCCATATGATTGAACTTTCAGTGAGTGAAAGTGACAAGCATTATGTTCTCAATGCCACCACCGCCAAAGAAGCTTGGAATTGTCTTGAGGTTGCATTTCTTGGGAATGAAAGCATGAAGAGAAACCGATATGAGTCTTTGAGCAATGATGCCGAAGGCTTCTACATGTTTGACAATGAGACATGAAGACATGTATGGAAGACTCAAGACTCTTGCAAAGGCCTTCTTTGATGTGGGGGCAACCTATGTGGATGATGCTTATGTCAAGAGGAAGTATGTGAATGCTCTCTTGCCTTCGAGCCCATCGAGGTGAAGCCATTCAAGGAAGACACAACTACAACGAAATGACATCCAATGAAGTTATGCAAGAAGTGCAAGCCTCCAAGGTTGCCACCAAGAATGCCGAAGATACCGTGCTAGGGCCATGGGGATGAAACAAGGCCCCTCACTTGCTTTGAAGGCCAAGGTGGTATGTCTTGATGAGGTTGAAGCGTGCCCAAGCAACATTGCTCCAAATGATCTTGAACCGGCTCTAAATGGTCATATAGCTCTTGCCACAAGAGAGTTTTGGCAAGACCCGGCAAAAGCTAAAGCCAAGGTTGATAAAGAGAACAACTCAAGTGGGAAGAAAGAGCTAGCCTCAAAGTGGAAGACGTGCTACAATTGTCATGACAAGAACCACTACATAAGAGAGTGTCCTTATGAGAACCGAGAGCAAAATGGTGGGAAGCTCATCCCCAAGGACCATTCAAAGTTGATCCAAAAGAAGCCCGCAAGACCAAGGAAGCCTTTCTTCAAGAAGGCACCAAGAATTGTGTTGGTGGCACAAGAAGAATATGCCACAAGTGATTCCGAAGATGAAGATGCACCTACTAAAGAGGTAGCCGCATTGGCTATTGTATCAACTTCATCATCTTCTCTCTTTGAATCCCCCAATGAGAACTTCTCCACCAACAATGCTCGTTGCCTCATGGCTAATGTCACCGAGGTATCATCTCCTTCTCCCAAGACTATGCATGAAATGAGTGATCAATCTAGTCTTGTGATTAAGAAAGAACTTGTTGCTTTCGATACTTTCATGACTAACTTGCAAGGTGAAGCTAAGGAACATGTTGAGTCTCTCATGAGACAACTATGTGCGGCCGAAGAACTTCTTCAAGAAAAGAGTAAGATTGAGAGAGAGGATTCTCTCACCATTGCCTCTTTGAATGCTTCCGTAGCATCCTTGAATGCCTCTCTTGATGAAGAGAGTGAAGAAAGATGTTCCCTTGAGGAAAGACTTGAGTCTCTTGATGCTAAAAATGATGATATCATTAATAAAATCATTAAGGATAGAGATCATGTCGTTGCTAAATATAAAGTGCTTAAAAAGGAGAAAGTTGAACTTGGGGTTGCTAATGCTAGACTTCTTGAGGATATGGAGAAGCTTGACAAGGCTCACAAGGCCTTGGAAACAACTCACTCCCTCTTAGTCAAGTCTCATGAGCAACTTCAAACTCAACTTTCTAAATCTAGCTCAACTAGCATATCTATTCTTCCTCGTGTTCATGAAAATGTTATTGAAGAAAATGTTAGTGCCAAGACCTCTATTCCCAAAGGTAAAGATAAGGGTATTGCTTACTTATTTGAGCAAAAACCACACAAAGGGAAGGAGGGTCTTGGTTATGTAGCCGAGCCCAAGAAGAAAGTGGGCAACAACAAGAAGATCAAGACCAAGCCCGCACAAGCCGAGACTTCCATTGCGGGTGGTAGTGCCACAAGGGGCAAGACCACTCGTAGTGACTTTGCGGGGCATAACAACCCCAACTATATTCTTTATGTTGATTATTATGGGGATGTTTATGCTCAATATGTTGGTCCATATGATGGTTACATTGATTACTCTATTTGGGTCCCTAAGACTCTTGTTGCTAACCAAAGAGGACCCATTGAGAAATGGGTACCTAAATCCAAGCAATGATTTCTTGTAGGACTATGCTTCCGGTGGATCGAAATGGGTGGTTGATAGTGGATGCACTAGTCATATGACCGGAAGCAAGGAGATTATGACGGAGTTGAGACCAAATCTAAATAACTCATCCGTCTCTTATGGTGACAAGTCAAAGGCCGAGGTAAAGAGTCTCGGCAAGGTGGTAGTTGCAAGGGATATCACCCTTGTAAATGTCATGCTTGTTGAGTCTCTAGGTTACAATCTTATGTCCGTTCGTGCTCTTAATAAGATGAACTTTGATGTCCATTTTACTATTGATATGGTGGTACTCTTGAGGAGCAAGACTCTAAAGGTCATGTTCGTTGGGTATGTTGAAAATGAGTTGTTTGTGGTAGACTTTTCGGGGTCTACCAACACTCAAGCAATATGCCTATTCGGAAAGGCCGACGTGGGGTGGTTGTGGCATCGCCGCTTGTCCCATGTCAACATGAGAACTTTGCAAAGTCTTCACAAGGGTGGCCACATTCTTGGACTAAAAGAGGATGTTTCTTTTTCTAGAGATCGTCTTTGTAGGGCTTGTGTTGAAGGAAAGATGCATGATTCTCCCCATCCGGGCAAGACCATTATTTCATCAACGAGGATTTTGGAACTTCTTCATGTTGATCTCTTTGGTGCCGTGCCTCAACCTAGTCTTGGTGGGAAGAAATATTGTTTGGTGATTGTTGATGACTATTCAAGATTTACTTGGGTTTATTTCTTCAAGACGAAGGATGAGACCCAACAAGCCGTCATCGACTTTTCCAATATTGTTCAACGCCAATACAATGTCCCTATTTTGGTCATTAGGAGTGATAATGGCTCCGAGTTCAAGAACTACACCTTAAATGAGTTTCTTAGTGAAGAGGGGATTCGTCATCAATATTCCGCTGCATATACCCCTCAACAAAATGGTGTAGCCGAAAGGAAGAACCGGACTCTCATGGATATGGCAAGGTCTATGTTGGCGGAGTTTAAGTCTCCACTTTTCTTATGGGCCGAGGCCATCTCCACGGCGTGTCACTCATCTAACCGGTTATTCTTTCGTGTTGGCAAGAAGTTTACATCTTATGAGATGCTCACCGGCAACAAGCCCAATGTCTCCTACTACCGAGTTTTTGGTTGTAAGTGTTTCTATAAGAACAAAAGTGTTCGTTTGTCTAAATTTGAATCTAAAGCTTTAGAGGGTGTTTTTGTTGGTTACGGTGCCGAATCTCACACCTATAGAGTCTATGACAAGACCGTTGGGAAAGTCATAGAATCTTGTGATGTGAGGTTCGATGAGAATGACGGCTCCCAAGTGGCGCAATTTCATGTTTGTGATGTAGATAATGAGGAACCTCAAGAAGCAATAAGAAGAATGGGGGTTGGTTTCCATCGCCCCATTGAAATCCATCATGAGCCTCCTCAAGCAAGTCCTAGCTCCACTCAAGTGGAGACTCCATCATCACAAGTTGAAGTTGCACCTTCTATGGAAGCAAATGATGCACCTACCCAAGAACAAGTCTCTAAGTCAACACTCCAAGGTCAAGACCAAGATCAACCCTCTCCTTCCTTTGTTGAAGATGAGCTTCAAGATGATCAAGGTCAACACTCCGGTCAAGACGGGGACTCAAATGATCAAGATGATCAAGCGAAATTCCTCGCATCAATGAGGATATCGAAACCCGTCGTATAGCAAGAGTCAAAAAGGATTGGAGAAGAAAGAGTCTTCATCTAGAAATATCATTGTTAATGTCAAGAACAAGGTCACCACAAGAAAACAATTGGCAAATTTCAATGAACATCAAGCCACATCTCTATGGTGGAACCAAAGAAAGTCTTTGAAGCTCTTGAAGATCCGGATTGGTTGGAAGCCATGCATGAAGAACTCAATAACTTCAAGCGCAACAAAGTGTGGAATCTAGTGGAGAAGCCAAAAGATTGCCTCAATGTTATAGGCACCAAGTGGATATTCAAGAATAAGCAAGATGAGCATGGAATGGTTGTGAGGAACAAGGCAAGATTGGTAGCACAAGGGTTCTCTCAAGTTGAAGGCATTGATTTTGGAGAGACCTATGCTCCCGTGGCTCGCCTTGAGTCCATCCGTATCCTTCTTGCATATGCATCACATCATAATTTCAAGTTGCAACAAATGGATGTGAAAAGTGCTTTCTTAATGGTCCTTTAAAGGAGTTGGTATATGTTAAGCAACCTCCGGGATTTGAGGATCCACACTTCCCTAACCATGTCTACAAACTTGATAAGGCGCTCTATGGTCTCAAACAAGCACCTCGTGCTTGGTATGAGCACCTAAGAGAGCTATTGGTAGACCGTGGCTTTGAAGTGGGGCAAATCGATCCCACTCTTTTTACCAAGAGGGTTAAAGGGGAGCTTTTCATATGCCAACTTTATGTTGATGATATCATATTTGGCTCTTCTAACAAAGCTTTTAATGATGAATTTTCAAAGCTTATGACCGATAGGTTCGAGATGTCCATGATGGGAGAGTTGAAGTACTTCCTTGGTTTTGAGATCAAGCAATTGAGTGGAGGGACCTTCATCTCTCAAGCCAAATATATCCAAGACATGCTCAAGAGGTTCAAGATGCAAAATGCTAAAGAGAAGAAGTTTCCTATGGACACCAAGTGTCATCTTGAACTTAATCCAAAGGGTAAAGATAAGGATGTTGATCAAAAGCTCTATCGCTCTATGATTGGTTCTTTGCTTTATCTTTGTGCATCTAGACCCGATATTGTGTTGAGTGTAGGAGTGTGTGCAAGGTACCAAGCGGCTCCCAAAGAAAGCCACCAAACGGCGGTTCTTCGAATCTTTCGATATTTGGTTCATACCCCAAGGTTTGGTTTGTGGTATCCTAAAGGCTCAACATTCTCTCTTGCCGGTTACACGGATTCGGATTGGGCCGGTTGCAAGGATGATAGGAAATCAACTTCCGGGGCTTGCCAATTCCTTGGTAGGTCCTTGGTGAGTTGGTCTTCTAAGAAGCAAAATTGCATATCTCTCTCCACCACCGAAGCCGAGTATGTGGCGGCCGCTAGTTGTTGCACTCAATTGTTGTGGATGAGGCAAACTTTAAAGGAATACGGTGTCCATTGTGACAAAGTGCCTCTTTTATGTGACAATGAAAGTGCTATCAAGATTGGCCACAACCCGGTGGAGCACTCAAGAACGAAGCATATTGAGATTCGCTATCACTTCATCCGTGATCACATCATCCGGGGTGATATTGAGCTTGGTTATATTCCCACGAAGATCCAACTTGCCGATATGTTCACGAAGCCACTTGATGAAGCAAGGTTCACTTATTTGAGGCATGAGCTAAATATCATCGATTCGGGGAGCGTCGCTTGATATCTTGCATACACACCTATATCTTAGCTATTTGTTTGGTTTAGGTGTAGGCATGGACATAGGGGGAGTGCGGTCCTAATCCATTGGACTATCCCTCCCCCCATTATGCCGATAGAAAGAACTCATTTTGTCTCTATATTGTTCATTTTATGAATTGTGAGCTTAAATGACGAGTAGTGGCGGTGAACCCAAGATATATCTTCGCGGTGTCACACCACATACACTCATACATGGTGGCTTAGGCCACCGCCATCTTCTTTGTGAAGATTTGATCTTGTTGGAGCTTTATGGCCTTTTTGCCTATCCGTTGGTTTTATGGAAAACACACTCAAATGATGCTTCTTAATGTTTTCTTTGTGCCTCTTACCAAGTTTGAGTGTGAAGTACCATTTCCAGTGACTTTGTGTCCATCCCAGGCCTATCCCTTCTGAAAACTTGCTCCTCTTGCATCTTGCATGTTCAACAACAAAATCTGGCATTTTTGAGTTGGTGGGGCCGGAAACTCCGGTCCTTTGGGCCGGAATATCCGGTCTGACTGAAGTTTCCGCCCTAAACCCGGAATCTCTGGCTTAGGCCGGAGACTCCGGTGTTTAGGCCGGAAACTCCGGTCTGGGCAGTTCTCGCAGGGGTCCAAAAGGGGATCGGGGTGGGAGTTGACTTCACAACTCCCACACACCCCCGACCCCCAACCTCTCCCCTGCAGCCGCCGCCGCTCGAAGTGCCACTCCGGCTGCTCCCCGCCGCCGGAATCCGCCGTGCCTCCGGCCTACTCCTCCTCACCAACGCGGGGACCTTCCTCTCCTTCGTTTGGGCTGCACCATGGACAAAAAGGGTACCTCCTCTCTCTCCTTAGGTTTTTCACCTCGATCTAAGTTTGGAGAGTAGTTCCCCTAGTTTTTCATGGTGTAGAATCTTCTAGATGGCAAGGTGTATCCTAGATTTAACCCTAGAATCTCAGCACAAAGTTTCTTGAACTAAATCGAGGTTCCCCATCTCAGGGCCGGAGACTCCGGTCTTCCAGGCCGGAAACTCCGGTCAGGGCCGGAATCTCCGCCCCCTGAGGCCGGAAACTCCGGTGTAGATCAGACACTTTGTGCCCAGAATTCTTTGGTTACTTCTTCTTTTGGTTCCTGGACATGCAAGCTTATCCCCATGCTTTTCTCCTATTCTGTTATTTCACAGGTGGGCAGAGGACAAAGGCTTCCATGAAACATCCTGAAAAATCACCAAGAAAAGTCATCCGTGCTCAAACAAGGGACAAGCTTCTTTTTGACAGCAGCGCTGGCCGTCTGAGACAGCAGAGTACCATAGATGAAGAAGCCACAAGACATGCTGCCCTAGGTGGGTTTGATAATGAAGAAGAGGCCGAGAGAGCTCATTTTGACTCCTTGACCACTGTTTTGGGCATGGGGAAGCTCGAGTTTCGTCGGATGAGATCTCAGCAGTTCTATGACTTGCCATCCAACACCGATGATCCTAGGTTTCCAAGGAGAGAGCAGCAGCTGATCATGAATGAGATTTATGCCCGCATTGAGAAGCATATGGTGTGTGAGCAAAAAGTGTTGAGCCTTGAGAGCTTGGACAAGAAACCTTATTTTCAAGAGGCCGTGTGGATTGCTCGGAAGCTTGGACTTGAGAGGCTCATCTCTCATGTTCATGAAGATTATGATATTCAGCTTGTGCATCAGTTCTTTGCCACAGTGGTGTTTGATAATGATGAAGATATCACCATGACTTGGATGACCGGTTCTCAAAAGTGCACCTCTAACTTTGTGGAGTTTGGAAGATGTTGGGATACAAGTTCAAGGGTGCCACTACTTGTGTTGGGAAGAGGATGCATGTGGAAGGGGTAGCCTACAACAAACGCCGCTTGCGCCCTTTATATTCAGTTGCAATCCGTTGGCACCAATCAAGACCTCCTCCCCACCTTCAACATTTTCCTTCGCATGGTTCGGCTCAATCTTGCTCCTCAAGCCGGAAATGTGGATGCCATTCGAGGAGGGCTTGTCAATCTCTTATACCATGCTTACAAGGTGCTCCAAGCCGGTCCGGATTGTGAAGGCCAAGAAGTTGATGTCATGGATTTCATCAAGTGTGAATTGCTTTGGGCCATTTTTGAGCACAAGAACCCTCTCTATGCACCTTATGTGATGAAGCTCATCCTCTCCAAGGTCTCCAACATCGATACCTCTCGCCTCACCAAGCATGCCAAGGGGACTCTCCACCAACTTAGCAAGCACACCAAGCAACCGTCTTCCTCTCGTGCACCTCCTCCGCAATCTAGTAGTGAGGAAGCGGAGACCGAGGCCCCAATGCCTAGAAGGAGAAGCAAGAATGCCGACCCTCCCTCTATCTTCAAGGAAGGGCTCAAGTGAACTCGGAAGTGAGTAAACTCTCTTGGTGGAAGAGAAAGTTGCTTTGCATGGATGTTGCACTTCACAAGGAGAACCATGCCTCATATGTGAGAGAGAAGCATATCATTGACAACCAACAAATCATGATCAAGGAGTTGCGCAAGCTCAACAATGGTAGTATCACTCCTCCTCCGGAAGAAGATGAAGATGGCAATCCTATTATCTCCTCCTCGTCGGCCGAGACTATCCCTCTTGAGAAATGGAACGAAGACGTCTTTCCTTGGTCGGATTATGCGGATGTGACTTCATTGCCCTCCTCTTCTCGCAACACCGGCAAGGCTCCCATGAACCTTTCCGATGAGGACTACAATCAAGAAGGGAAGGTGATGATGACATGGAAGAAAGCTCCGGGTGATCTCCATGGGTTTCGTGTAGTTATGCTCTTTTCCCTTTTTGGCGTCTCGATGCCAAAGGGGGAGAAGTAGTTCTATTAGGTTCTCTCCGGGATTTGCATGGGTTGGACACAAGCATGTGCTTTTATCATTTTATTGCGCTTGTGTCCATTTTATGTTATTTGGAACTTATTTGCATCTTGTGTTGTGAACTATGTGAGTGTAAGACATATGGATTTCTATTATGTATGGTTGAACCTACATTATTGTGCTATGGTTATATGGATGTTTATCTACATTTATATGCACAAGGTATGGTTTTTATCTCTAGGCTCAACCTACTTTGTGATATGTCTTGTTTATGAAATGTATCGTTTACATATCATGTCACCTTTTGTGGAACTTGTTTCTCTATATGTGTGCATTTGCATTCCAAAGCAAATGAGTTATATGCACACATCTAGGGGGAGCTTTTCCTTTTGTTAAACATGATAGTATGGTGAACTTTATTGCAAATCCGTGTGTTGTCATCTAACACCAAAAAGGGGGAGATTGAAAGGACATTTTGTGATCTCTTAGTTTTGTGTGTTAGTTAACAACACTTGGATGTTTTAATCTGGTGCTAAGTGATGCAGGTTTTATTGTATACAACATGTGCATCAACACCAAAAAGAGAAAAGAGTTTCTGGAGCATTTCAGGCCGGAGTTTCCGGCCTCCAAGGCCGGAGTTTCCGGTCCTGGACTTGTCCTCGAAGAAACAGCAAAGCTGCTGAAGTGTTGCTCAGCCCCTGGTGTGGGGCGGAGTTTCCGGTCCTCAGGACCGGAGTTTCCGCCCCTGGCCAAACATTCCGGCCCCAGGGCACCGGAGTCTTTGCCCAAGTCTCTGCTGGATTGTTGCTCAGCCCCTGGTGTGGGGCGGAGTTTCCGGCCCCCAGGCCGGAGTTTCCGCCCCTGGCCAAACATTCCGGCCCCAGTGCACCGGAGTTTTGGCCCGAGTCTCAGCTGTGAAGAAGTTGCTCAGCTCCTGGTGTGGGGCGGAGTTTCCGGCCCCTGTAGGCCGGAGTTTCCGCCCAGGCCGGAGTTTCCGGTCACTAGGACCGGAGTCTCCGGTGTGATTCTTTCTGCAACGGCTACTTTTCTGGGAGGGGTATATATACCCCTCCATCTACCTCCAGCCAGCTAGCTCGCCCAGAATACAAGATCCCCATTGTTGCAAGCTCAAGAATCACTAGATCTCCCAATCCCTCCACCCAAACTTGTTGATCTTTGGAGGATTGAAGGAGAAGGCCCCGATCTACATCTTCACCGAGCCGTTTGTCATTTCCCCCTCATTCACTTGAGGGACCATTTGCTAGGGTTTCCACTAGGAAAACCTAGCCCCCTATTGTACTCACTTGATTGTCTTTGTGACAGATTGTAGCTGTTTGGGAGCCCCCAATCCTTTGTGGGTTGTGCCCCAAATCGTTGTTGTAAAGGCTCCGGACTCCGCCTCGAAGGTTTCCGATAGTTGAAGTGAACCAAACCTTTGTGGTGCGGTTCACCGGAGAAGAGGGTGAGGCCTTTGTGGCCGTTGAACCATTGTGTTGGTTCACACCTCTCCAACGAGACGTACTCCCCTAAAAAGGAGGAACTCGGGATTACATCCGTGTCTCCGCGTGCTTTGACTTCGGTTACCTCTATCCTTGTTTACCGCCTTATTATATCGTGCTTAGTTGCTAGCTTGTCATATAGGTAAATTCACCGTAGTTGCATATCTAGAGAATTTACCTTTTGTGTCAAGCCTAAATTGAAAAAGACTAAAATTGGAGTAGCACCTATTCACCCCCCCCCTCTAGGTGTCATACCGATCCTTTCAACGGCGCCAGAAAAATAGCTTGATGACGTGAAACACACGTTCGTTGGGAGACCCCAAGAGGAAGGTATGATGTAGTCAGTAGCAAGTTTTCCCTCAGAAAGAAACCAAGGTTATCGAACCAGTAGGAGCAGCAACTCTTCAGAAGGTTGTCAACGGCGCCAGAAAAATAGTGTTGTTGATGGGAGTCTGGACTGTTGACGTGGAATCTGCACACAACACAATCAAACTACTTTGCCCCAACGAAACAGTGAGGTTGTCAATCTCACTGGCTTGCTGAAAACAAAGGATTAAACGTATGGTGCGGAAAATGAGTATTAAATTGCAGAGAATGAAAAAGGAACAGTTTGCAGTTTGTGGTTGTTTAATCAGTGTAAAAGAATGGACCGGGTCCACAGTTCACTAGTGGTGTCTCTCCATAAAAGATAACTAACATGTTGGGTGAACAAATTACAGCTGGGCAATTGACGAATAGTGAGCGCATGACAATGCATATACATGACATGTTGACTACTATGATATTTAATTGGGCATTACGACATAATACATAGATCGTTATCCAACAGCATCTATGACTAATAATCCACCGCCGGGTTGTCATCCGAGTTCCCCGTTGGTATTAAGTTGCAAGCAACGGATAATTGCATTAAGTAAAGTGCGTAATGTAAACAAACACATATGTCGTGGACATAGCATCGTTAGGTTATCCCTAGTGGCAACAGCACATCCACAACCTTAGAACTTTCTGTCACTGTCCCAGGTTAAACGGAGACATGAACCCACTATCTAGCATAAATACTCTCTCTTGGAGTTACAAGCATCTACTTGGCCAAAGCATCTACGAGTAACGGAAAGCATGCAAGATCTTAAATAACATATAAGATAGATTGATAATCAACTTGACATAATATTCAATATTCATCGGATCCCAGCAAACACAACATGTAGCATTACAATAATATGATCTTGATCATGTAGGGCAGCTCACAAGATCTAAACATGATGGCACAAAGTGGAGAGACAACCATCTAGCTACTGCTATGGACCCGTAGTCCAAGGATGAACTACTCACGCATCACTCCGGAGGCAGGCATGGCGATGTAGAAGCCTCCGGTGACGATTCCCCTCTCCGGCAGGGTGCCGGGAAGAGGTTCTGAACCCTCCCGAGCTAGGGTTGACGACGGCGGCGTCTCTGGAACTTTTCGTGGATATTTGCTCAGGTACTTAGGGTTTTCGCGTCGGGGGAATAAGTAGGCGAAAGGGCGGCGGCTGCGGACCCCCGAGGGGCCCACACCACCCCAGGGCGCGGCAGAAGGGGGGCCCGCGCCCTGGTGGCGTGTGGCCTCCTGGTGGCCCTCCTCTGCTGCTCCTTTGCTCCGTCAGGTGTGTTCTGGAAAAATAGGGACCCCCGTGTAGTTTCGTCCAATTCCGAGAATATTTCCAGACTAGCTTTTCTGGAATACAAAAACAACAGAAAACAGGAACTGGCACTTCGGCATCTTGTTAATAGGTTAGTCCCAGAAAATGTATAAAAGTGATATAAAGTAGATGCAAAACATGTAGCAATTGGTATAAAACAAGCCTGGAACATCAAAAATTATAGATACGTTTGAGACGTATCGCGCAGCATTATAGATGTAATCTCACCGAGTGGGCCCAGAGTATCTTTCCATCACGCGGATGAACAAATCCCGTTCTTGATCCATAGGCCTCACGATACCTATTTTGAATACCCAAGTGTCCCACCTTTATAGTCACCCATTTATGGACTGACGTTTGATGCACTCAAAGTACCCTCCGGAGGCAGCGATTAATATGATCTCACAGTCTAAGGAATAATCTACCGTATTACTTTCCTATTGAAATAATGAACTTCGTGACACAATCCTCTTGCAATACTTTGTTGGGTATGTCCATCATTTTATTCCACTAATAAAATGATCTCATCATCAACTATATAAATATCCATGATCGGGAATTCTCGATCATCAGTTGACTAATGAACTAGTTTATATAGAGGCTTACTAGGGACTCTGGTTTGTTTATATACCACACGTGTATTAACAATTCCTATTAATACAGTTATAGCACGGTATAAAAACTTATTATAAACTTAATGAGATAATGCTATAAATACTTAATATTTATTTGCCTATATAGGCATATCCCCTTCAAAATTATCCTTTGTGAGCAAGACCATTCTATTGAGGAACCACATGAATTTTTTATTTTAAGAGGGATCTTCAACTTCCACAAATATTTATGAAAAATATAGTATGACCATTCATTAAATCCTCATACATTGATTTTACCGTAAAAAACACCATTAGCGGTCAGTTTCCAAACAAAAATATCCAGACTATCCGACAAGTTAATATCCATTAATCGAAGGCATAAGTGTGACCATGCATCCCACCTATCTCCGATTATGGCTCGCCTAAAAGACATATTTAAAGGTGGCGCCCCATCTAAAACATCATGCACCGAAACATTTTTTCGCTACACAATACTGTATAAGGATGGATATTGTTGTTGTAATATAAAGGTGTATCACCTAACCATATGTCCTCCAGAACCTAGTATTTTCCCCATTACCAATTTTGATAAAGCCTTTATTAAAGAACTCCTCTTTAACTCTCAATAAGGCCTTTCCAAAAGGGAGAATCCGTTGGACAAGCTTCAACCTGTGCCAGCGTCTTATTACTAAGGTATTTGTTTCGTAACAGTTCTTGCCAGAATCCATTTCATTCAAGAGTTTGAACAGCCATTTGCTAAGTAAACACTTGTTTTTCACTCCAAAACCTCAATGTCGAGACCCCCTTGGTCCTTCAGTCGGCATAAGATATTCCATTTGGTTAACCGATATTTCCGTCTATGCTCATCGCTTTGCCAAAAGAAACGTGATCTATAAACATCAAGTCTTTTCTGTACCCCTTTAGGTATTTCTAAAAAAGACAGCATAAACATCGGTAAACTTGTTAACACAGAATTTACCAGGACAAGACGATCTCCATATGAGAGCAGATTGCCCCTCTAGCATCCTAATTTGCCTTCAAACCGACACTTTACAGGATACCATTCTGAATTTCGAAGTTTTTCTATAGTGAATTGGTACACCAAGGTATTTGAAAGGTAAAGAGCCAGACTCGCATCCGAAAATATGCTTGTATTGCTCTTCTACCTCCTTAGCCTTGCTGAAACAAAAAAATCTCGCTTTTGTGAAAATTTATCTTTAAGCCGGATAGTTGTTCAAAGATACAAAGAATTAACTTCATATTAACAACTCTAGTTAGATCATGTTCCATGAATAGGATAGTATCATCCGCATACTGCATAATGGAGACCCCTCCCTCAACCAGATGCGGAATGAGACCTCCCACTTGACCATCCTCCTTTGCCCTTGCAATAAGAATGGCCAACATATCTGCTACAATATTAAAGAGCATCGGAGACAAAGGATCTCCTTGACTAAGCCCTTTCTTCGTTTGGAAATAATGACCGATATCATCATTTACCCGGATTCCTACACTCACTCCTTTAACAAACTGCATAATCCAATCACACCATTTTTGTGCAAAACCTTTCATACGCAATGCTTGTTGGAGGAAAGGCCACTTAACATTGTCATATGCCTTGTCAAAATCGATCTTAAACAAAACCCATCCATCTTCTTCCTCTGAAGTTCGTGAATTGTTTCATGGAGGATCACTACCCCCTCAAGAATATGTCGACCCGGCATAAAGGCCGACTGAGTAGGTCTAATAACCTTGTGGGCTATCCCAGTAATGCGATTAGTACCCACTTTTAAAAAAAAATAAAACTAACATTAAGAAGGAAAATAGGTCTATATTGTTGAATTTGAACCACATTTTCTTTCTTTGGTAATAAAGTAATGACGCCAAAGTTCAGCTTATATAAAGGCAAATTCCCTTCCTGAAACTGAACAAACATGGCCATAAGATCATCCTTTATTACACTCCAAAAAGTCTTATAAAATTCCGTAGGGAAACCATCAAGGCCCGGCGCCTTCTTCGTCTCCATTTGGGAAATAGCCTAAAAAACCTCCTCCTCGGTGAAGTTAGCAGTGAGGATTTCATTTTCCTCGACAGAAAGATGTGGCATATCGCGAGTGACTGTTTCATCCAAAAGAACATTACTTGCCGCCGATGCTCCAAATAACTTCTTATAGTATTCTGTAATATAGACCTTTAAAATTTCATCCCCCACAATGGTTCCCTCGTCTTGCTCTAATTGGAAAATTTCTTTTTCCTGTGTTTGCCATTAGCAATAAGATGAAAATATTTCGTATTATTTCCACCCTCTTGCATGTGCTTAACCTTTGCTCTTTGCGCCCATTTTGTCTCTTCATCTCTTCGTAGAGTACTAATTTGATCATTAGCATCACACAGAGTATTCCTCTCTGACTCCGAGAGTGGCGAGGTTTCAGCTTTGATATCTAAATCATCAATGATTTTTAGGAGTCTTTGTTTATCCTTCTTATATCTCCTACTCATATTTTTCGCCCAACCCTTTAGGAACCGTCTTAGGTGCCGTATTTTATTTTGCCAAATCTCTATTGGTGTATTACCCTTGATGAAAGCAGCCCATTCTGCTGCCACCATCTCGTAAAAACCTTCTGTTCTAAACCAAGAAAGCTCAAAAGAGAACCACGCTTTATTCCCGAGATGGGCATGGACTCCGGAATCCAACAATAACGGAGTATGATCCGACCCCGTGCGGGTCAGCGCCTGAACCGTAGTCAGTGGGAACTTTTGTTCCCACTCCGCAGTGGCTAGGATACGGTCCAGTTTTTCAAACGTGGGAATCTCTCTCCTATTTGCCCAAGTATATTGACACCCTGACATCTCGATCTCCTTTAAACCGATTCCTTCTATTATCGCATTGAACTTAAATGGCCACCTCGGGTTATAATTACTATTTTTTCTCAGCTGGTTTTCTTATGATGTTGAAATCCCCACCCGCCATCAACAGCAATGGTTCATTCTCACACATACGAACAAACTCAGACAGAAACTGAGGTTTTTTGTCATCCTGAGCGGCTCCATAGACCGAAACTAGGATCCACTCAAACCCGTCAAATTTAGATTTTGCGTATAGTTTGACACAAAAGTCACCAACATCAACGTTTTTTACTTGAATTGTAGCCGTATTTATGCCAATTAGCATCCCCCAGATCTCCCTGAGGTGGTAAACAGAACCAAGAAAAATCTAACCCTCCGGCTAGATGAATCAGAAAGGGCGTAGAAAAATTAGATCTCCCCGTCTCCGATAAGGCCAGAAAATCTAATCATCTTTCCCTAACCGTTTCTTGAATAAACAAATGCTTTCATGGGTCACGAAAACCCTCACTATTCCAAAATACTCCTTTTAAACCACTCATTTTACTTGTTTATTTTTTTAATTCTAACACTCCGGCATCGAGTCGAAGTTGAGCAATATTTTCTCTGCCTTGTTTTCTTGGCTTTTTCAAGAGGACCTATAGATCCAACTGATCCTCCAAATTCCTAGCTAACTCATCCTCCTCTAAATCCTCGGATAAACTAGCGGCTCTATTCAAAATCAAATTTTGCGGATCCTCTAAATCATTTAAACCAACATTCTTATTCAACAAATGAATAGTCCTGTTAAGCTCGCCATCTTTTATTGTCTTAGCCGAATTAATTTTATCAACTTGAGAAGAACCCAACGACACCCCTAACTTAGCAGCTCTAGCAATTATTTGATCATCCGAAAAAGACATGATAGAAAAAAGGGGATTTAAATCTTTACCTTGCACTAGTGGAAAACATACCTTTCGTCGAGAGCCAAAATGGCTCTAGTCCCTGGTGCCTTACGAACCGGTACTAGAGTGTGGCTCTAGTACCGGTTCAAAAGCGACGAGCCCACACCCCTCTAGTACCGGGTCGTAGGCCACCTCTAGTACCGGGCCATGATACGAGCCGGTACTAGAGGTCCGTGGCAGGGCAGCAGCAGAGCGGGGCCCGCGCAAGCACCTCTAGTTTTTATCCTGACAAGGTAAGTAGTACGAGCTAGGTTCGCGCATCTTTTTAATTCAAATTTCAATACCATCATACCATGCTTGATTATTATTTGATTGAAATCTATTCTTGTAAAGAACTGCGAGAGGCAGCCACCGGGGACCAATTTGTGTGGATACTTCGTGTGCCAGTGGATTCGCCGGGAGGTCAGTGAGCGGAACCCACAGAAATTTCTAGACGTAAGTGAACAAAATATATTCACAGTTTTATTTTATTACCATCAATTGTGTTGAGTGTCATTCATAATTTCTGTTATGATGATTGATATTCACATTGTTCTCCTTCTTTTATAGATGGATAGCATGCGGAGGAACCTGGAACTAAAGGACCGCTTTCGACCACTTCAAGAGGAAATTGCGGGATTTTGATGGACCATGTCATAAACCAAAAGGAAAGATACAATGCCATCGACGGGTCCAGGAAATGATCTCCATGTAATCGAACAGACGGGTTCTAGTCCCGGTCGACCTCTATGTAATCGAATACACGGGCTCTAGTCCCGGTTGTAATCGAATAGACGGACTCTATTCCCGGTTGTAATCGAATAGACGGGATCTAGTCCCGGTTGTAATCGAATAGACGGGCTCTAGTCCCGGTCGAAATCTCATAAATATTTCTTTATGAATATTTTGAAATGCTATATTTATTTTTCTGATTTGTAATTAATTAACCATATTTTTTGCAAGATTAATCGTAGCAATAAGCTGGAAAAACAAAAAAAGACAGAGGCCGCCACGTGGGGACTCTCTTGTACCGGCTGTAATACGGCCCGGTACAAGAAGTCCTCAGCCACGCACTCTGGCACGGCCCCGCGTGGACCTCTTTTGTACGGTCCGTATTACGGCCCGGTACAAGAAGTCCTCAGCCAAGCGCTCTGCCACGGCCCCGCGTGGACCTTTCTTGTACCGGGCCGTAAGCCACCCGGGACTAGAGGGGGAGGCCTCTAGTCCCGATTGTGGCATCCCGGGTGGGCATCCGGGACCAGAGGTCCTTACCACCCGGTACAAGAAGCCCTTTTTCCACTAGTGTTGTGTGAGGTCTCGACGCTGCGCCAATGCGGTAGCCCTCTCCATCATTATCTTATCGTTAATATATCTTTATCGTCAAGTCCACATTTGCATAAATTCATTTGACTTCTCCGATCCGATCACGATGATAGAGAAGATATTAAAAGGATAACATTCCTATCTAATGGACCATATGGGTTCTGGATTGCTGATCATCAGCTAGGCATGTTCATCAACTAATCACTTTCTTTGGCAGTTTCATGACCACTGATATAACGTACAGAAGCATAAGTGGGGCAAAAATATTCTGTTACACGTTACCTTGTCTTTTAATCTATAAAAAGGTAAGACATCTAATACTAGCTCCGTTCCTAGATATAAGAATTTTTAGTTTTTTCCTGATTCGTACGTAAACGTATTTTAATGTGTAGATTCACTCATTTCCATCAATATTTAATGTGTAGATTCCCTCATTTTAATCCGTATGAAGTCCGTACTGAAATATCTAAAATATCTTATAATTTGGAACAGATGGAGTAGAGAATAACATAAAAGCATTGATTTTTTTCGTGTCGCCCCCTCTCACCAAACTCAAGCATATTGTTCTCGCGGAATCATGAAAATTATGAATTAAATTGTTATTCAAATATAAAATGGTAAACAGTCTAACACACAGTCTCCATAGAGGAGCATTGGTTATTCCGGGAAAAATTAAGCCACATCTTTTCATATATCCTAGTGTATATGTTTCTCGTAAGAAACTTTGGAATTCATAAAGCTTAAATTACAATTTTACATGTTGCGCGGATTAATAAATGTAGAGGCCATGGGTCCTCTCCTTAAAAAAAAGTATTTTGCGCCACGAGAAATTATACACCAGCTTGAAAGCCTACATAACTTTTCCTGTGAACTAACATGGATAGTAAACAATGCGATGTTAGTAGGTGTGATTCAAAGGAAGTCAGTTGTTTTTTTCAAAAAGTTGCATACAAAGCCGTGGTCGAAGCTCGAGAGTCGATGATAAACCGTTGCATCACATGTTTCAACAATTCATCGTGTCCTTTTCTGTTGACTTCATATGGCATGGAAAACGTACAGTAGTTATTGTAAGCATAAATAATATTCCTTAAAGCATATGCATTATTCGAATTGAACAAGATTACCTTTTCTTTGGAGATTTTAGCGAGCGATGTCAATAATCCGGTAGCCACAAAATAGTGACCCGTGACTGTCCACGCATATGTTGTGGCAGTAACGGGAATGAAAACACAAGGATATTTTCAGTCGTGGTGTTGCCAGATCAGGAAGCGGAACACGAGATCGGCTAAGTGGGCCTGGCGTCATAGATACGAGCAGACAAGGCGGTGGCCCAGGCCCACAGGCTCGAACGGCCAGATTAATTGCAGCGAGATCTGACTCTCATTTTTTTCTTTTTGGCAAAAGCGAGATCTGAGTGCGCGTTCGATCACAAGATACCTTTTTTTTTTGCACACAACCAACTTCCTCATATATTCACCAAGAACAACCACGTACACAGTACATAGAAGAAACAAACGAAGATCAAATACGAGGGAGAGGAGCCAGAACCAGCTCGAGGATCACCAGCACCTCCGGCGATGAAGACGAAGCGCAGCATCCGCCGTCTTGCCGCTGCCTGGGAATCATTAGTCCCTTGAAAGACGCCTGCGAAGACTGCCCGCCGCGCCGCGGCGGAGCCCCTGTCGATGAACGGCCAAGGCGGACGTCCCCCTGGCTCAGCAACGCCTCCAAACCCCAGCCACCTCCGGATCCGTCGCTGGAGAGCCTGATGAACACGAGCATCTCTGGAAACCGGCCACCAGATCCGCCGCCTACGCGGATCTGCCGGGAAGCAGACGCCCCGAGCACCACGCAAGATACCTACCGACCAGGAGTCGCACGTCCCCAAGAAGCTAGAGCAAAGCAAGGAGCTATGGCAGAAACCAGAGAAGGCACCGCCCCGACGTCTTCACCACTCCACGTCGTGGTGTTCCCATGGCTGGCGTTCGGCCACATCGTCCCCTACCTTGAGCTTTCTGAGCAGCTGGCCAGGCGCGGGCACGCCGTCACCTTCGTCTCCGCGCCGAGGAACATTGCCAGGGTCAGGCCGATCCCCGAGGACCTCCGCCCTCGCCTCCGCCTCCTCCCTTTGGCCCTGCCGAGCGTCCACGGCCTGCCGGACGGCGCCGAGTCGACGGCCGACGTCCCGCCCGAGAAAGTCGAACTCCTCAAGGTAGCATTCGACGGCCTCGCCGCCCCTTTCGCCGACTTTCTCGCCAAGGCCTGCGTCGGTGAGGGCTGTGCTCGAGGTTGTTCAGCAAGAAGCCCGACTGGATCTTCGTCGACTTCGCACACTACTGGCTCCCGCCCATCGCCGAGCAGCACAAGGTATCGTGCGCATTATTCTCTATCTTCCCGGCGCCGTTCATCGCTTTCGTCGGACCCAAGTCAGTGAACGACGCACACCCGCGGACAACACCGGAGGACTTGACGGAGCAACCGCGGTGGATCCCGTTCCCCACCCCCATCGCCCATCGTCTCCACGAAGCCAAGGTCCTCATTCAGGTGTTCCATCCCAACGCCTCCGGCACATCCGACATCAGCCGCTTCTGGCGGACCGAGGAGCGTTGCTCGCTCTTCATCTTGCGCAGCTGCCGCCAGGTTGACGGCCCACTCTGCCCCCTCCTCACCGACCTCTTCGGTAAGCCCGTCGCGCCGTCCGGCCTCCTCGCTCCATACGACGCCGCGCGGGCTGCCCAGCAAGCCAACGCCGTCGAAGGCGACGAGGAGAGCGCGAGTCTCATGCGCTGGCTGGACGAGCAGCCCGAGAGCTCTGTGATCTACGTCGCGTTCGGGAGCGAGGCGCCGCTGACCCCCGACAACATCCGCGAGCTCGCGCTCGGGCTTGAGCTCGCGGGCGCGCGGTTCCTCTGGGCGCTACGGGAGCCGAGCGCTGCCCTGCTCCCCGACGGGTTCCTGGAGCGTGTGGACGGACGCGGCCTGGTGCGCGTCGAGTGGGTGCCGCAGGTGCGTGTCCTCGCGCATGGCGCGGTGGGGCGCGTTCCTGACACACGCCGGGTGCAGCTCGCTCATGGAGAGCTTCCTATTCGGCCACCCGCTCGTCATGCTGCCGCTGTACGCCGACCAGAGCCTCACGGCGCGTGTCATGGCGTGGAGGGCTGTTGGGCTGGAGGTGCCCAGGGACGAGGACGACGGCTCGTTCGGCAGGGACTATGTTGCCACGACCGTGCGGCGGGTGATGGCAGATGACGAGGAAGGGAAGGCGTTCGCGCGCAATGCCAGGGAGTTTCAGGAGATCCTCTGGGACAGGGAGAAGCAGGAGTTGTATGTCGACGAGCTGGTGGAGCATCTACTCCGACTACGCCACAATGACGAAAATGACTCATAGATTGATTTCAAGCACGGCTTGCCGCGTGGGCGTGATGCTGTTCTTCACGTGTGGTTTCTGTACCATTGCTGCCAGACCGCATACTTTGCTTCTCTTATTTTCCTTCCATGCATGTGGGTTTTGAATTCTACAACAATGCGGGAACAGTTCTGAATAAAGATTGTTTTATGATCTCATTCTTTTTTTATTTTGCGAAAAGTCCGCCGATTTATTAATAATCAAAAGTCTGCCTAAGGCACGGTACAAAAGACCCAGAAAATAATAAAAATTACAAATAGGTCCATGGACCACCTAGCGACGACTAAGAACACTGGGGCAAGCCGAAGACGCGCCGCTGTCCTCGCCCCTCCCTCACCGGAGTCGGCAAAGCTTGTCATAGGAAACATACGGGAAGTCGTCATGTGCTAAGACCCTAAAGTGTCAGAGCACCAGAGCAGCAATCATCGCAAAAAATGAACTGTACATCAGAAGAACCTGACCTGCAACCACACTGACGAATAAGAAGCCGAGCAGATCCCAAAAGATCTGCCGAACACACACTCCACGCGCCCTTCGCTAGCGCTAGACCACCACCGGAGCGGGGATAGGGCGGAGAGAATCTTATTCTGACTCCGGGATGTCGCCGCCGCCTCACCACCCTGACAAAGACGCGAAAACTAGCTAAAACAACAAACGGGAACCATCCCGCCTGCAAGAGGCCGAGATCGGACAAAGCCTTTAGGCCATCAGAGGCAGGACAGACAAGAAAGCGTGTCCGCGGCTGGGGCGGAAAACCTGATCGACTTACGATCGGCCGTCTCTTCCATAGCAGTTGGGTTACATATTCGATATGTCGCAGTGGCAAAATGGGGGCTTCGAGAGAGGAATTGAAATTCGCAAATGCTCACATAATTTATACTACTACTAGCAAAATGCCTGTGTGTTGCTACGGCAGTGAAAAACAAATTTTTATTCTGTCTTTTTCTCATTGGTCATCCGTGATTCTGCCCCTTTTTCCTTCTATCCTCCTTGACAATTGACATCCATGACTCGTGATCGGTTCGATCTCTTCTCGTGGTTGACAGATCCGTTCACGATGCGAAAGCGACGAGGAATTTTTTTCTGTTGTTACAAGTTTTTTAAGCCTCCTTAGCAGAATACCAGAAACTCTCTCCAAAATACGAGTCGAACTCTGCTTTCTAGGTGCACCACTGCGACCACAACCATTGAGCTACTGGAGTACCTTCTTAACTCAAAAATCAAAATAAATACCAATGCAAAAGGAAAAAAAAATGTGATGGAAAACGGCCAGGCAACTGTCCCATGCATGGGCTCCATGATCCAAATGTGCGACTTACATTGGGCCGTCAGCCCATGAAAAGTGGTAAAGCTCTAGGGTTTCCGCCTCCTCTTAGACCTCCGCCGCCGCCTCAGCGCATTCTCTGTTCGGAGAGTTCGTGAGAAGGCCAGCCCCTCCCTCCCCTTCCTCCTACTCTCCGGCCGCACCCCGACGCCGCCGCCGCCGCCGCCATGGTAAGCCTCGCCCCCCCTCTCACGTACTATCTCTTCCCGTGTCATGTGCCTTCGTCCTGACATCCTCGCCGTTGCATCCGTCGCAGGTGAAGTACTCGAGGGATCCGGCCAACCCGACCAAGTGTAAGATCTCGTGTCCTTATGTTCCTTCTCGCTTTGCTGTTCGCCTTCTCCGTATGGTGGGTTTTGATAGGATGTTTCGTGTTTCGTTGCGCAGCGGCCAAGGCCTGTGGCAAGGATCTCAGGGTCCACTTCAAGGTACCTTTCCTGAACCCGCTCTTCCCGACATCTTTCGTTTCTGCCGTGCACTACTAGTTGATTGGTTGCAGATGAACGAGCTATTCTCGTCAACTGTCATGCGATCTTGTTGATTTAGGGTTACAGTTTGTGCAAATGGCGTTATGAATGGGTGGAAGTGTGATAAATCTAAAGAGTAAAGGTTCTGTTCGGTTGTTTGCACGGATATTTTCCACGTTACTTCAGGGATGTCGATGCATTTCTTTCTGATGAGCCTTTGTATCATTTTCCGTGACAATTTGTTCTCAGGCAATGTGAATGGAACATAAATCTTAGGGATGGTTTTGTTCTGTGGATTATCTAAACCATGTCATCCAAATTCTACATCTTACTGAAAAGTTTGGGTGCAAGTTTTGTACCTTAAAAATAGAATAACAGTCTGCATGGAACATTGAGTTTGTTATCTATATAAACTACAGTTCTAGGGGTCATATTAGTTATGTCTTAATGATTAATGCTGCTTTGTACTGCTCAAACCGAGTCCTAGTGAAAATTTGCACCTTACATTTAAATCAGGATTAACTGTTTAGCCAATTTATTTATCTGCACCCTGCTTTTATGTTATTGTGTGACATCTTGTCATCATACTCTTTCTTATCTTTATATGAATACTTATAAACAGTATTTGTTGTGCTGAACACACCAAATTTTGGTTGATTTGTTTTGTCTTTTCCATCTAGTCACCTTCCAAATAATGGTCGCTGAAAAATTACTCCGTGATCTCATTACAGTGAATAATATCGTAGCTAAAATCAGTAACTTTGGGCCTTGGGGCTATACCATCAACTTGTATTTGACAGAAAGTGTCAGTAGGTGTCATATCCTTTTGTAAGTGTCAGTCTCAGTAGTTTATCATACAACCCCGATGGTAGTGCAATGATTTATTAGCACTTTTTCCTAGATTTATACTGTTCGTTCTTACTTCATTTTCTTTTTTGTTCCTTTTCTCTGGCTAAGTTCTTAACAATGTGCGCAGAACACAAGGGAAACAGCGTTTGCGCTTCGCAAGATGCCTTTGAACAAGGCTAAGAGGTACCTTGAGGATGTTTTGGCCCACAAGCAAGCCATTCCCTTCCGTAGGTACTGTAGAGGTGTTGGACGTACTGCACAAGCAAAGAATCGCCAGCCAAACGGGCAGGGTCGCTGGCCTGCAAAGTCAGCCCAGTTGTGTTGGACTTGCTGAAGAATGCTGAGAGTAACGCTGAGGTATGCTGCTGCTTCTTGCTACTAGTTTTCTCTTCTGAGTGTTTTTGTAGATGTGTGATGCTACCAACTTTCTATTTTGATCTACTTAAGATCTGTTGTTTATATAGGTTAAAGGCTTGGATGTCGAAGCCTCTACATTTCACACATCCAGGTGAACCAAGCCATGAAGCAGAGGAGGCGTACATACCGTGCTCACGGACGCATTAATCGTAAGTTGATCAAGCGTTATATTGAGATGTCTATTTTGCTTTCATTGGGAGGGTTAAATGAGATATCTATTCTGCTTTCATTGTATATTTGTACTAATATTTCTTTTATGGCACAGCTTACATGTCCAATCCCTGCCACATCGAGCTGATCTTGTCGGAGAAGGAAGAGCCCGTGAAGAAAGAGGTATATTCTTTTATCCTTCAATGTATTTTTTCAGTTAACTGAATCAGCAAACTTGGTCAAGCCCTGTTTTGGCCACTCTGAATCAGAATTCTTACGATTCACCTTCTAAATTGGTCTTACTATCCTTATGTTGCAACTGTGTCCCCTAATCCACATTGCCTCTTTTGTAGCCTGAGAACGTCGTCGCGCAAAGGAAAGCTGTTTAAGCCCAAGGAGTGACCGCATTTGTCCAAGAACCGTAGCTGTAGTTCTTTCCAAGTACTTTTATGTCAGTGATGCTTCCGTGATGTTTTTGATACCAATGTTGAGTCAGAATTTGTTATGTTGACGCTATCCTTGTGATTGCGCATGGTCGTTATGTGCTGAAACAGTTTAATATATTTGAGCAGTGCCTGCCTGAACTTATTATTGTCCACAGATGCTCGCCTTGTTTGCCTGTTCACTCCAAGTATTATATCCACTTTTCGATTGCTTATTATGTTATTGTTCGGCTTTTCACTAAGTATCATTAAATACTCCCTCTGATTGGAAATGGTTGAAACAGATGTCCAAATATGGGTGGAGGGAGTGGTTGAATGCATGCATGCTGTATGGTAGAGGTTCGATATTTCAGACCAAAATTTCAGACCAAAAGGAATGATTTTACCGATACCAGTTTCTAAGCTTCTTGATTTCACTTAGGGTGTGTTTGGTAGCCTGCAGTAGGTGAGGCCCGGCTGCCAGTTGCAACCGCGCGGGTTTGGTTGCCTGCGAGCTCTTGGGCCAGGACTGCATGGTTGTCAAAGCAGCGTTGCATGGTCGTCAAAGCAGCGTTGGGCCAGACCCGAGAGGCACGCTCAGATCGACCATGCCCAAGAGGCACGCTCAGATCGACCATGCCTCTAGAGCTAGGTCTGGCTGAGCGCAAGGGCGGAATGCGGGCGAGTGCGCGGGAGACGCCGCGTCCCTTCGGGAACACGTGCCATTTATTCCCCTCACCGCTCACTCTCTCTCTTCATTTCCCCTCACCGCTCGCTCCTCTCCTCTTCTCTCTCCTCGGCGACACCTCCGACGGCGGTTCCTTTTCCGGCGGCACATCTACAAACACCGCGCGAGCACCTTCGATAGGAGACACACGCACCTCGCCAGCATCCGTCGGAGGAGCTTCATCGACACCTCGGCAGCACCGCGTCATCTCTTCCTCCTCAAGGACTTCGACAATGGCAGTAAGATCATCCGTAGCCCTCTCATGCCTCGTATGCGTCATAGATGTGTAGATCCATTACTGTTTATCAGCTTACTATGACATGCACGGTAGATCTAGGGTTTGATCTGCCTTAATGCTTCGATCTATTAGATCTGGAGTAGGGTTTTCTAGAACGGGTTTCGTGCGTCTGAAATCATCTTTTTGTACTACCATATTCATCCGATTTTGTGTTCTATCTGCCGATTTGGTGTTCTATCTATTTTGTGTTCGATCTGCCGATTTGGTGTTCGATCTGTCGGTTTATACCTCTGGCCAGTGATGAACACTTGTTTGAGGCAAGTTCGTTGTTAATCCTTGTGAACTGATTCAAAGGGTGTCTCTTAGTATCATCCATTGTGCATTTACGATATTGTATGTGCATGATTGCTGGTACTAAGAGATCATCCATTGAATCTTGTTTGATGTGTTTGATTTATTTGGCCAATGATTAATCTGTGGCTACCAAACGCGCCCTTTACCATCTGTCCAATTCCAGTCTGAGGCCTAAATTTTGACTTGTTTGATTCGTTTCTTTGATCTCGCCAATGATTAAACTAGGCCATGCTACTAGCAAGAAGATTGTTACAGAACCAAGGGTAAATGCAAGGACAATGCGTTTATTTTTACTTCGTTCTTGTAGGCACTCTTTTTGCTCACTCATGGCTTGACGTATGAGGCTTGATTTGTGAAATTTTGGCCAATGATGAAGAGTTACAGATGTGGCAGTGTTACCACAAGGCAGCCACCAAAATGAAGTACGATGCACAACTTAACTCGTGTCTAGTACTTGATTTTGTTGGTTGTCATGTGGTGCAAACCTTAACTGAGGCTTTCATACTTGTGAGGCAGTACTTGCACCACTAGACAGCCATCAAACTTAAGAAGCAGTCACAACTAAATGTGTCTTCAACTTAATTTTGGTGGCTTGTCTTGTGGTGCAAATCTTAACTGAGGCAGTTGATTGTAACTTGTGCATTCTGGCCGATGATTGTAATGCGGCAGAGAATAGGTGCAGGAAGTGGCTCCGCTGTACCTTGAGCTATGTGCAGTACAATTCTTGTGCACAGCTCTTGGTACCGTGGAGCCATTTCTTGGCACCACTGCTTCTGCTCTTGTTTATGAGGCTGATTTGTTGTGTTCTAGTTTCATTTTGAACTTTTCACCAAGCCGATGATTACAATGTGTCATGACATATGTGCACGGAGGTGACTTGTATAAGGACCAAGAAGTGTACAGAGTCATCTCCCTGTGAAATTGTGCAAAGCTCTCGGTCCCTGTACAGAGTCATCTCCCCGTGATCTTGTTTATGAGGCTGATTTGTTGTTCTAGTTTCGTCTGCCTATGATGATCTTGTGTCTATGTGTTCTAGCTACTATGAGGCATGTCTATGTGTTCAAACATTGATGTGGAACTCTTTGATCAGCAAGATTTAACTTTAGTTCATTCTCGTAGGCTGAGAACTCCAATGTTGGAGGAACACCCACCAAGATCAGGGCCAACGTTGGCTGGATCAAGGAAGAGGTGTCCCCTAACCACTTCTGCAAGGTGATTGTCGCCCCTGGCTTAGGGGTCCCTCCTGTTCCTGAAGCCTTCAGGCCATACTTGGGTGAGCTGCTGATACCCACAAGTATAGGGGATCGTTGAAATCTTCAATGTGTAAGTATTAGTATCGATCCCACGAGGAGTAGAAGGTATAAGTATTTATCCTCTCAAATAAGAGTGTCACTTCTCTTATTATCTATGCACTAGACAAACTAAAATGATTAAATGATGCAAGTGTTTTTGCGTTTTTGGCGTAGAGTTTGCAATAAAGTAAAAAGCTGAAAATAAATATGACAAGTGAAAGCTCTCAAAGAGAGAAAGCCCAATCCTCTATGCAGCAAGAGGACAAGCTCAAGTGTGTGTTTCTTATAAGTGGAGAACGCTCCCAAGGGCTACCTAGACTTCATGGCATAAATATTTCTAGAACAACAAGGTAAGCATTTTGTCAAGTTTTAATCTTCTTTGGACGGAGCCATTATTAGGTATAGCTAAATAAATAAACTAAACCCCTTATGATGGATCTTGTGGCTAAGTAAATGACTGCACAAGAATTATTAAGACATAAAGTCCCATCATAGCATTACACTCTAAAGTCCCCGATACTAATACCTCATAATGCAACTTCATGACTCGGTCTCAGGTTTACATGTCCTCCCAAGTCTCCCTCACTCCATTACACTACGGTGTTCTCCTATGAGCCCATATAGGTGAAGTGATGTGCAGTCGACGTTCGCACAACACCATCATAGAATTACATAAAAGATAAAAACTAGACAAAATACCAACACATGTTATATATAAATCATTGCCAATCCATCCTATGCCCCCAGGAACATGAGAGAATTACTCACAACGCAAAGACATGATATGATTCAATGGTATAAGTGATACAACACAATCTGAAAATATAATCTCACGCTCAAACAATGACAAGTAGCCAATCATACACAGTTAGAATAGCACTTAAACAATAGCTAGGGTTCGAACAATCTCAAACTATGAGGGGGATGAAGTGGATCACGAAGATGGTGATGGAGATGGTGCTGGTCTTGACGGTGGTGTTGATGGAGACTCCGGAGGGGGATGGAGGAGCCTTCCGGAGGTGATTCGGCGGCGTTTCCCCCCTCCGATCTTCTCCGGCGGCAGCCTTCTGTCTCCAGTTTCGTGGTTTTTGTGTTTCTCGCCGCCTCCTCGCGAAACTCCTCGGGGGACTATTTTTATAGTCGTTTTTAGGTCAAGACGGAGGCTCGGGAAAAAAGATCGATGGCAACGGAGCCACGAGGCCCCAGATGGTGGGTCCCACGCGGCCAGGGAATCTGGCCGCGTGGGCCACCCTCTTCTGGCCCTCGGGCCTCCGTTTGTTCGCTTCCTTCGCTCCCACGCTTTGTTCCTTCCAAAAACTGATCCCCGTAAATTATTAGGTCATTTGGACGTCGTTTGGATCCTGAAACATCAAAATATAGAAATAGGGTTTTCTGCCTGTGCAGGGTTAATTCCAGAAAAATAGGGAAACTATAAAATATTCCAAAATCAATATAAATCAATGATATAACCCTTATATGATGCAAATATGATTGAAATAGAAGTAATATAATGCAAAGTTCATGTATGCATTTTACATGCATCAACATCCCCAAGCTTAACCTATACTCGTCCTCGAGTATGAAGGTGATAAAACTAACATGGACTTTGCATTTTAATACTATCAATGGATATCAAAGATGATTACTATTGCTAAATAAAGTCAAATGATTCATTCTCAAAGGAGTAGCAATATACAAGATAGATTATAAAGTGATATCAAATATTCAATGAAAGGATGTTCAATTATAATTCACAAAGTGTAACATACAAGAAAGTACTATGGACCAAATGTATGCATAATGAAAAGTAAAACATCCTATAATGGTCATAGAGTATTCTTGTAAATCTGAATATAAAAGGTGGACATTTTGGAAAGATATATAAATGAGTAGAGGTAAAACATGAATAAGTTTCATCTAACTTCCAAATGCTTCTACTTAAGTTAATGTTTGCAATGTGGTATTCATTGGTGTCAAGCTCTGATTACCCCTATCATAGCATCTTGAATGGTTAAAGTTTAAAGTGAAAGCAAATATGAGTAGTGTGCTTGACAAAGTATGGGTTGAATGTCTCATGCCCCGTGAATACGAGTACCTACACCACGGTGTTACTCAACTTGGGACACAAAAGCAAGTTCAAGTTAGGTCATTGTAAGTAATATAATAGCGTCATCAAGAGCGTCAACTGGGGTACCTCTTGCCTCAGGACATGGAACAAGCCCATGTCAAAATGACAAGACAAACAAACAAAATGAACAATCTCCACACCCTTTTTATTTACTATTGGTATAGCTTTTTATTGTGGGGTGCATCACTGAAGGTTCACCATAGTATGTAAGTAAATTTCCACCATGAATGATGCATGGCTTAGATTAGCGGCCCAGGCGTCTCTCTAACCATTTATACAAACTCATTAAACTTACTAAGTTTTCGCATTTATTTGGCACCATGATAAGCATCCATAAACAAAAGTACATGATATCAACTAAATATAAAGAGCACGTTGAAAGCTTGCCATGTGAAAGCACATATGAGCTAACTCCCAACCAAGACTCTTGTCAAGCTCACAACTTCATAATTTTAATCACAATGGGTCATGTTTATTAAGTGCAATAAAAGTAAGGTGTGCATCAAGTTCGTGAGAGCTCTTTAACCAACCTTTCCCATAACAATCAATAACATAAGCATTTTAATTCAGAAGTATAGATAATACAAAATAACATGATAAACATACTCGGAATAGCATAAAGCTAATAGGTAGATATGGTGGACTCACTGGAAAAACTTTGGTTGAAGGTGTTGGAAAACAAGTTTTTACTTGTTGGAATTTTTGGGCTAGCAAGAGGGAGAAAGTTGACCGTCTAAATGCATGCATAAGTGTCCATAGAACTAACCAATCCATGTTAAACAAAGTAAAGTAACATTCAGCATCAAAACATGAATAAGAGATAGCTCTTGATAAAACACCTGCAAATTAATATTCATTAAAAGCATATGAATCATGCAACTATATGTATCTTTTTGAATCAACTCAGACATCCCTTTTCCCAATCTTTTTAATAGCATCCAACTTAATTCAACCCAAATTTCCAGTAGCTCTCTCATATATAAATGATAGTGGTGGTCTCAAGACAAACAAAAAATCAAACCGAAATAAAAAGCAAAATGAAAGACGCTCCAAGTTTATACGATAAATTGTTTCAATCGAAAAACAGAAGTTAGACGTGTGCAAACGAGAGTGTGTTGGTCCAGTGGGGTTGTCTTCGCATCCCCAAGCTTATGGTATTCACCATCCTTGGATAGCTCTTGGTGCACGATGCATGTAAAATGCATACATGAACTTTGCATTATTTTACTTATATTCCAGTCATATTTGCATCATATAAGGGTTATATCACTGTTTTATAATGATTTTTGGAATATTTCATGATTTTCCTATTTTTATGGAATTAACCCTGCGCAGGCAGAAAACCCTATTTTCCATATTTTAATGTTTCAGGGACCCAAACGACGTCCAAATGACCTGGAAATTTACGAGCATCAGTTTTTGGAAGGAACAAAGCGTGGGAGCGAAGAAGCAAACAAGCGGAGGCCCGAGGGCCAGATGAGTGGGCCCACGTGGCCCATGTACCTGGCCATGTGGGACCCCCCTTTTGGCCCTCGGAGCTCCGTTGCCGTCGATCTTTCCTCCACCGACTCGTTTTGACCTAAAACCCCTATAAAAATAGTCCCCCGACGTTCTCTGGAAGGAGCGCCGCAGAAACACAGAAACACCGAAACAGAGACCTGGAGTTGCAGATTGGAGGGGGAAAACTCCGGCGGGGCGCTGCCGGCGTGGTCTCCATCTTCTCCAACGACTTCTCCACCGTCTCCATGATGAAGAGGGAGTAGTCCACCCTGGACTATGGGTTTGTGGAAGTAACTTATGTATCTCTCTCTCTTGAGCTTCACTAATTAGTACCGTATGAGCTGCTGAACATGATTACGGTCATCTATGTAATACCTTTGTGGTGGATCTTTTTATGAGTTAATATATGTTTGAGATTGCAATGGTTTTGTTTCAGTTATGAAAGTAGATGCATATTATGTACCCCGTTCTTATTTACTTGTCATGATCAAGCATGTTTATGAGAGCGTGTGAGGGGGAACGTGTGCATTAGTTGGAGTAACGGGGGGTGGCTAGTGCAGTGAACGTGAGAGAAAGTTCTGCGATCCACTTGGGTGTTTTACCTTACTTTGTTGCCTCACTAGGGATAAAAAGAAATACCATGCTACCGGAGATGTGGGTGTGACCATTGCCACCTCCATGACTAGATCTAGCATGTTCTTATTTTAACTTCATGTCATGATACTTATTGCTATACTCTGAGTTATCTTAATTACTGAGGTGTTATGATTTAGTTCGCATCTTGGTGGAGTATAAGAGAGACTAATAACCAAAAGGTCTCTATGTTAGGACGTGATGCCCATATAATTATAACTTGTCATTAAACTGTTGTGTTGCAATCTCATATGTCAACTCTAGTGTTCCATTGTCTACCACTTTATTAAAGAGAGAGTGCATTTGTGAAACCATGAACCCCGGTCCATTTTTAATCATAAGAAACACCTTTCCAACCACTTTTACCACTTTTCCATTTTCTGCCATTTAAAAATCCGAAAATACAAAAACACTTTTACATCTTGCATTCATCATATAAAACCCAAAAATATCATTTATCATTGCTACCACCATCCTTGCATATTTATTTACCACCATTGCATATTTATTTCTTGTTTGCATTGCATATTATCTTGATATCATTCTCACACCTTGTGCTTGACAACCACTAGGTGAGGTTGAGGACCAAAACATTTACTTTGTTTTGTAGGTAACCAAAAGAAGGATAGGAAAGATAAATCTTCACTACTGATTCCCCGAGAGTTCGATATTAAACCCTCGAGTCACCCCTCGTGGGGAAAACACGTCTTCCACTTACTACACACTCTGCACTTGGAGTCTCAACCTAACCCATTTACTTTTCACGCAGGTAACTACGTGAAGGGCCATCAAGACTGTTTTCTGGCGCCGTTGCCGGGGAATCATTGCTGAAAGGTTTATCCAAGGATATCTCACCAAGTCAACTTCATCACCAACTTGTGCTAACACCTAAGCTTGGGGAGGTTGCACCTACGTGAGCATCATCTTATCCATCTTTACCTTCAAAGCAATTTATCTTGTTTTGTCATTGTCTTGCATTTTATTCGGTTTGCATATTTATTTTCAGTTTTGCATAAAAAATTAAAAAACACATAAAAACTTGCTAAAATGGGAGAAAGAACTAAGTTGTGTGATTACACAAACACTCCAAATGATCAATTTATTGCTAGGCCCATTGCCACACCTAAGATAAATGCTGATAGTTATGAAGTAAGTCCTAGTTTGTTGAACTTGATAACTAGGGAACAATTTGGCGGTAGTGCTATGGAGGATGCCTCTATGCATCTTCATGATTTTGTTGAAATATGTGACATGCAGAAATTTAAAAATGTGGAAAGTGATATTCTAAAACTGAAGTTATTTCCTTTCTCACTTAGAGGAAAAGCTAAAGAGTGGCTGCATTCATTACCTATTGATAGCATTAAAACTTGGGATGATTTAAAAGAAGCTTTCATTAAGAAATACTATCCTCCTGTTAAAATTTTGCAAAATAGAAACAACATTCTTTCTTTTAGGCAAAATGAAAATGAACATGTTGCTATGGCTTGGGATAGGATTAAACTTATGCTTAGAACTTGTCCATCACATGGGGTCAACGAATGGACCATATTACACTCTTTTTACAATGGTCTAAATTACATGTCTAGAAATATTCTTGATTCTGCTGCTGGAGGTGCTTTTATGGGAAAAACTATAGTAGAAGCTAAGAACATATTGGAAAGTATTTTGCAAAACTATAGTCAATGGCATACTGATAGAGCACCTAATCCTTCTAAGAAAGTGAACTCCATAGAAGAAACAAATGATTTGTCATCTAAAATGGATACTATTCTTGCTTTCATTAATAAACAAAATATTGAAAATGTGCCTTTGCAAGAACTAGTTGGTAATAATCCTGAAAATATTGATGTCAACTTCATTAGGAACTATGGTAATAATGGGTATGGTAACAACAATTATAACTCTTATAATAAACCCCCATATGTTCCCAACAACCGTCCTTCTATTCCATATCCTAATGCTAGTGATAATTGGAAGCCTATGCCACCACGTAATGATAATTTTGATAATAAAATTCTTATGGAACAAGTTGCTAGTCATAATACCATGATACAAGAGTTGAATAAGTCTGTTGCTTCTATTAGTTCTGATATTAAAGGCTTACAACTCCAAACTGCAGGACTAGACAAAGCCTTGTCAAAACTAGCTGATAACCAAGCCACTTTATTGAGTATGTCTGCAGGGAAACCACAAGCACCACCTATGGTTGGAATGAATTCTATTAATATTGCTGAAAATGTTCCTCTTACTTTGGAGGAAACTCTTAATGAATTATTGAACTATCCTGAATATTTGTTGCCATTTATGTCTCAACTTGTTGGATTAAAAGAAGAAGTTAACGAAACTGAATATGATGAATCTCTCTGTTAATTGAGTTAGAAGAAAGTTGAGAAGTTAAAATGCTTAGTGAAGTCAAGGAACCATTGCTTGACTTAGAGAATTGTAGCTTGCATGAATTAATATCTATCTTACAAAAATTTGCAAGTGATCCTTCCATAATTAACCAAGCTGGTTCTTATATTGCTAATCATGTTTAAAAGAAAAGATTGCTAGGTACAACCAAGAGGCTATGATACCACCTAAGCTTGGGGATATGGATTCCCAAAGTCCTAGTAACCATTGGAAAAGAGACACACCATGCTATACTTGATCTAGGATCTAGTGTCTCTGTTTTATCTAAAGAACTATATGAAGTACTTGAATTGAAAAATCTTGAAAAATGCTCTATTGAACTTGCACTTGCTGATGATTCCATTAAACATGCTTTAGGAAAAGTAAGTGATGTTATGGTAGAGTTACATATGACATTTGTGCCTGTTGATTTTCTAATCATGGATATGGGGAATAAAACCTCTAGTCCAATTATTCTTGGAAGACCTTTTCTTCGTACTACAGGTGCTATCATTGATTCAAAAGAAGGGAATGTGAAGTTTCAGTTTCCACACAAGAAGTGCATGGAACACTTCCCAAGGAAGAGGGACACACCAAAGTTCAAGCTCCCTCATGAGCTTCGTCCACAATAAACATCAAGTAAGAAGCCTAGCTATATGGCTATAAAGAAAGCGCTTTACGGGAGGCAACCCGGTTGTTTTTATTTGTGATTTTCTTTGTGTCCTCTTGCTGTAACAAGAGACTTAGTGTTTAGTTTAGTTTCTGGAATTTTTAATAAAGTGCCAAGTTTTACTCATTTTGGTTGAAAAGTTGCTTATAGCGTTCGGAGATTTTATTCCTGCACGAATCTGTGCACGGTATGATTTTTAATTCTTATTCTGTAACTCCGAATGAGCTCATATTTGAACTGTAGTGCAACTTTTCATCCTCTGTATGCATGAATTTTTCGGAATTTTCGACAAAGTTAAGTAGGGTAGAAAAATACGTTTGCTGCTGCTGTTTTTCTGGACAGATTCTGTCCCATTTTGTTTGATGCATGCTTAGAACTTTTAACTTGAATCTTTTTGATCCAATTGAGTTTATGAGTAGGCATACAACATTATACACTTTCTGGACATTCATATGAATTTTTGTCTAAGGATTATATGCAGCAAGAAATCTATTTGTTTATCACTACTAATGCACCCCACAGAAAAGAAATGGGAGAAACGGTGTTTTGAAGTTTTTTCACAGGGATTAGAGGAGATGCACCAAGAGCTATCCAAGGATGGTGAAGACCATAAGCTTGGGGATGTGAAGACAACCCCACTGGACCTACACACTCTCGGTTTGCACACGTCTAACTTCTGTTTTTCGATCGAAACACTTTATCGCATAAACTTGGAGCGTCTTTTTGTTTGTTTAGGTTTGATTTTTATTTTGTGAGACCACCACACTATCATTTATATATGAGAGAGCTACTGGAAATTTGGGTTGAATTATGTTGGATGCTATTATAAGATTGGGAAAAGGGATGTTGAGTTGATTTTAAAAGATACATATAGTTGCATGATTCATGAGCTTGTTAATGAGTAATAATTTGCAAGTATTTTATCAAGAGCTATCTTTTATTCATGTTTTGATGCTGAATGTTATTTACCTTGTTTAACATGGATTAGTTAGTTCTATGGACACTCATGCATGCATTTAGATGGTCAACTTTCTCCCTCTTGCTAGCCCAAAAATTCCAACAAGCAAAAACTTGTTTCCAACACCTTCAACCAAAGTTTTTCCAGTGAGTCCACCATATCTACCTATTAGCTTTATGCTATTCCGAGTATGTTTATCATGATATTTGTGTTATCTATACCTCTGAATGAAAATGCTTATGTTGTTGATTGTTATGGGAAAAGTTGGTTATAGAGCTCTCTCGAACTTGATGCACACTTTACTTTCATTGCATAAATAAAAATGACCCATTGTGATTAAAATTATGATGTTGTGGCTTGACAAATGTCTTTGGTTGAGAGTTAGCTCATATGTGCTGTCACATGGCAAGCTTTCAACATGCACTTCATCTCATTTAGTTGATATCATGTACTTTTGTTTATGGATGCTTACCATGGGTGAAATAAATGTGGAAATGAAGTGAGTTTAAATGAGTTTGTATAAATGGTTAGAGAGACGCCTGGGCCGCTAATCTAAGCCATGCATCATTCATGGTGGAAATTTACTTACATGCTATGGTGAACCTTCTGTGATACACCTTACAATAAAAAGCTATCAATGGTAAATAAAAAGGGTGTTGAGATTGTTCATTGTGTTTGTTTGTCTTGTCATTTTGATATGGGCTTGTTCCATATCCTGGGACAAGAGGTACCCCAGTTGACGCTCTTAATGATACTATTATTACTTACAATGATATTTAACTTGAACTTGCTTTGTTTCCAAGTTGAGTAACACATGGAGTAGGTACTTGTATTCAAGGGGCATGAGACTTTCAACCTGTACTTTGTCAAGCACACTACTCGTATTTGCTTTCACTTTAAACTTAATCATTCAAGATGCTATGATAGGGGAATGAGAGCTTGACACCAAGGATTACCACATTACAATCATTAACTTAAGTAGAGAAGTTCAGAAGTTAGATGAAACTTATTCATGCTTTACCTCTACTCATATATATATCTTTCCAAAGTGTCCACCTTTTATATTCAGATTTTCATCAATACTCTATGACCATTGTAGGATGTTCTTACTTATCATTATGCATACATGTGGTCCATAGTACTTTTCTCTTATGTTACACTTTGTGAATTATCATTGAACATCCTTGCATTGAATACTTGATATCACTTCATAAACTATCTTGCATATTGCTACTCCTTTTAAGAATGAATCATTTGACTCTATGTAGCAATAGTAATCATCTTTGATATCCATTGATAGTATTAAATTGCAAAGTCCATGTTAGTTTTATCACCTTCATACTCGAGGACGAGTATAGGTTAAGCTTGGGGATGTTGATGCATGTAAAATGCATACATGAACTTTGCATTATTTTACTTATATTCCAGTCATATTTGCATCATATAAGGGTTATATCACTGTTTTATAATGATTTTGGGAATATTTATGTTTCCTATTTTTATGGAATTAACCCTGCGCAGGCAGAAAACCCTATTTCTATTTTAATGTTTCAGGGACCCAAACGACGTCCAAATGACCTGGAAATTTACGAGCATCAGTTTTTGGAAGGAACAAAGCGTGGGAGCGAAGGAAGCAAACAAGCGGAGGCCCGAGGGCCAGATGAGTGGGCCCACGCGGCCCATGTACCTGGCCGCGTGGGACCCCCCTTTTGGCCTCGGAGCTCCGTTGCCGTCGATCTTTCCTCCACCGACTCCGTTTTGACCTAAAACCCTATAAAAATAGTCCCCCGACGTTCTCTGGAAGGAGCGCCGCAGAAACACAGAAACACCGAAACAGAGACCTGGAGTTGCAGATTGGAGGGGGAAAACTCCGGCGGGGCGCTGCCGGCGTGGTCTCCATCTTCTCCAACGACTTCTCCACCGTCTCCATGATGAAGAGGGAGTAGTCCACCTCTGGACTATGGGTTTGTGGAAGTAACTTATGTATCTCTCTCTCTTGAGCTTCACTAATTAGTACCGTATGAGCTGCTGAACATGATTACGGTCATCTATGTAATACCTTTGTGGTGGATCTTTTTATGAGTTAATATATGTTTGAGATTGCAATGGTTTTGTTTCAGTTATGAAAGTAGATGCATATTATGTACCCCGTTCTTATTTACTTGTCATGATCAAGCATGTTTATGAGAGCGTGTGAGGGGGAACGTGTGCATTAGTTGGAGTAACGGGGGGTGGCTAGTGCAGTGAACGTGAGAGAAAGTTCTGCGATCCACTTGGGTGTTTTACCTTACTTTGTTGCCTCACTAGGGATAAAAAGAAATACCATGCTACCGGAGATGTGGGTGTGACCATTGCCACTACTCCATGACTAGATCTAGCATGTTCTTATTTTAACTTCATGTCATGATACTTATTGCTATACTCTGAGTTATCTTAATTACTGAGGTGTTATGATTTAGTTCGCATCTTGGTGGAGTATAAGAGAGACTAATAACCAAAAGGTCTCTATGTTAGGACGTGATGCCCATATAATTATAACTTGTCATTAAACTGTTGTGTTGCAATCTCATATGTCAACTCTAGTGTTCCATTGTCTACCACTTTATTAAAGAGAGAGTGCATTTGTGAAACCATGAACCCCGGTCCATTTTTAATCATAAGAAACACCTTTCCAACCACTTTTACCACTTTTCCATTTTCTGCCATTTAAAAATCCGAAAATACAAAAACACTTTTACATCTTGCATTCATCATATAAAACCCAAAAATATCATTTATCATTGCTACCACCATCCTTGCATATTTATTTACCACCATTGCATATTTATTTCTTGTTTGCATTGCATATTATCTTGATATCATTCTCACACCTTGTGCTTGACAACCACTAGGTGAGGTTGAGGACCAAAACATTTACTTTGTTTTGTAGGTAACCAAAAGAAGGATAGGAAAGATAAATCTTCACTACTGATTCCCCGAGAGTTCGATATTAAACCCTCGAGTCACCCCTCGTGGGGAAAACACGTCTTCCACTTACTACACACTCTGCACTTGGAGTCTCAACCTAACCCATTTACTTTTCACGCAGGTAACTACGTGAAGGGCCATCAGTGCATCTCCTCTAATTCCTGTGAAAAAAATTCAAAACACTGTTTCTCCCATTTCTTTCTGTGGAGTGACATTAGTAGTGATAGATAAATGAATTGCTTGCTGCATAAAATCCTTAAACAAAAATGTGAAAGTATATAATGTTGTATGCCTACTTATAAACTCAATTGGATAAAAAGATTCAAGTTAAAAGTTCAAAGAATGCATCAAACAAAATGGGACAGAATCAGTCCAGAAAAACAGCAGCAGCAAAACACATTTTCTACCCTACTTAAATATGTCTAAAAAATCTGAAAAATTCACGCTTACAGAGGATGAAAGTTGCAATTACAGTTCAAATTGCAGCTCATTCGGAGTTACAGAATAGGAATTAAAAATCATACCGTGCATAGATTTGTGCTGAAATAAAATCTCTGAATACAATAAGCAACTTTTTCAATCCAAAATGGGTAAAACTTGGCACTTTATTAAAAATTCCAGAAACAAGACTAAAAACTAAGTCTCTTGTTACAGCAAGAGGACACAAGAAAATCAAAAATAAAACAACCGGGTTGCTCCCGTAAAGCGCTTTCTTTATAGCCATATAGATAGGCTTACTTACTTGGTATCAAGATGGTTGGAGTGATGTGGCTTGGCATCCCCAAACTTGAATTCTTGTACTTATTCGAAATATGTAGGGTGAGTCTAGGGGCAACATCCCAAGCTTGAGTGTTTGTCCCTCTTGATCATTGTTCATCACCCTCAACTCTTCCACTTGAAAATTTTCTTTACACAAAACTCATCATAAAACTTGATTAGAGGGGTTAGTGTCTCCATAAATTAAATCCACATAGGTACAACAAAGACATATCATGAGTTGATTCTAAACATTAGCTACTGTTACTATGGTTGTGTATTGCTCTTTGATCAATAGAACCACACAAAACACAAGTAATGAGAGTAATGCAAAATAAAGACAGAATCTTGTCAAAAACTGGACAGCCCGTAAAGAGTCAATTTTTAGAGGCATTTACGTTGCTCAAATCAGAAACTTTGAATTAAGGAATGTGTAATAATAACTGAAGATTGCTTTAGTAAAATTTCAGGTCAAAATTCCTTTTCTGTGATTTTTAACATTTTTCGCAGTGAAGCTTAGGAATCTGTTTTCTGGACAGCCATGATAGTTTTAATGATGCTCACATAGGAATAAGAATTGAAATGCAAAAGAAAGCATCAAGAGAAAAATATGAAACACTTTTAAGTCTAACCCACTTCCTATGCATTGGGATCTTGTAAGAAATAAATCATTGAAACACAAAGCAAGTAGCATAGGAAGATAAAACAAGAGCAATTTCAACACTTTGAACTTAAAGAGAGGAAACGTAATAATATTGAAATGTTTAGAACCATGTTTTTCCCTCTCATAATAACTTTCAGTAGCATCATTAATAAATCCAACAATATAATTATCACATAAAGCATGTCTTTCATGATCTACAAGCATAAAAGTATTAATACTCTCCACATAAGTAAAATCATTCTTATTAGTGATAGTGGGAGTAAAACATTCATAACCATCATTGTAATCATCATATATAGGAGGCATATCATAGTCATAATAACTTTATCCTCAATGGTAGGTGGACTGAAAATATCACATTCGTCATTGTAATCATCATAAATGGGAAACATAGCATCATCATAGTGAATTTTCTCCTCTATAGTGTAATCAAGAGAATTCAAAAATAAAGTAGGACTCTCATGAATGAGAGTATTGTCACAAACAGCAAGTATATCATCTTTATCCTCACAAAATTTAGTAACAAGTTCTAAACATGGAGGATTATCAAGCAAAATAGGACCATCATCTAGAGTACTATCATAAAACATGTCTAAACCATACTCCTCATCATTTTTAAAATTATTATCAATATATTCTCATTAGACATAGGTTGATATTCCTCTTCATCATCAGAATCATAAGAACAAAGTTTATCATCAATAAAATCTTGAGTGTTACCCTCATCCATGGGTGGTGAAGGTGGAAGTTTCCTCTCCTCATTCTCTAGTTGTTCATCATTTTCATCATCTTCTTGGGGTTGCACGGGCATCCCCAAGCTTAGGTTTTTATCCTCTTCTTCACATTCTTCCTCTTCCAATCTTATGTTTTCATCATCTTCTTCCTGCAAAACATCAGTACTTTCTTGGGGAACCTTGCCCCTCTCATTATAGTCAACAACATAAATATTTTGAGAGAACTTGGCTATGCAATATTCAAGAATAGAAGTGACCTTTCCTTCGAATCTCTTAACTCTAGGGCAAGTTTTATTTTTATTAGCAAAGGTGTGCAATTCATTAGATGCATAATAAGTAACAAATTCCTCTACTTGTTCCATCCCTAAATGAGTGTAATCATAAGTATGGTAAGATGCTATGACACGTTCTTCATGGAACTTACATTGAAATTCAAAGTGTCTATAAGTATGTTTAAAGCAACAAGTTTTTTATCATGGAATAAAAGCCACTCTCCAGCAATATAATTTAAACTTTCCATGAAATCTTTTAGTATTTTCCGTTCTGTTGACTCTCTAAATTCCTCAGAAATTTTAGAAGCTTTCATGTATCCATAGTAAAGATTCATTATCTCCGGAAGAGTTTTTATGGTATTTTCATTTTCTATTTTTTTGTTTTTTGTTTTATATAACTGAAAGTAAAACTAAACTAAATGCAAACTGAAAGTAACTAGAGTATATGCAAAACTGAAAATAAATATCTAGTGCAAACAAGATAAAAACTTAAGCGCTACACTCCCCGCAACGGCGCCAGAAAATGTCTTGATACCCACAAGTATAGGGGATCGTTGAAATCTTCAATGTGTAAGTATTAGTATCGATCCCACGAGGAGTAGAAGGTATAACTATTTATCCTCTCAAATAAGAGTGTCACTTCTCTTATTATCTATGCACTAGACAAACTAAAATATTAAATGATGCAAGTGTTTTTGGGTTTTTGGCGTAGAGTTTGCAATAAAGTAAAAAGCTGGAAATAAAATATGACAAGTGAAAGCTTTCAAAGAGAGAAAGCCCAATCCTCTATGCAGCAAGAGGACAAGCTCAAGTGTGTGTTTCTTATAAGTGGAGAACGTTCCCAAGGGCTACCTAGACTTCATGGCATAAATATTTCTAGAACAACAAGATAAGCATTTTGTCAAGTTTTAATCTTCTTTGGATGGAGCCATTATTAGGTATAGCTAAATAAATAAACTAAACCCCTCATGATGGATCTTGTGGCCAAGTAAATGACTGCACAAGAATTATTAAGACATAAAGTCCCACCATAGCATTACACTCTAAGGTCCCCGATACTAATACCCTCATAATGCAACTTCATGACTCGGTCTCAGGTTTACATGTCCTCCCAAGTCTCCCTCACTCCATTACACTACGGTGTTCTCCTATGAGCCCATATAGGTGAAGTGATGTGCAGTCGACGTTCGCACAACACCATCATAGAATTACATAAAAGATAAAAACTAGACAAAATACCAACACATGTTATATATAAATCATTGCCAATCCATCCTATGCCCCAGGAACATGAGAGAACTACTCACAACGCAAAGACAGGATATGATTCAATGGTATAAGTGATACAACACAATCTGAAAATATAATCTGACCCCCAAACAATGACAAGTAGCCAATCATACACAGGTAGAATAGCACTTAAACAATAGCTAGGGTTCGAACAATCTCAAACTATGAGGGGGATGAAGTGGATCATGAAGATGGTGATGGAGATGGTGCTGGTCTTGACGGTGGTGTTGATGGAGACTCCGGAGGGGGGATGGAGGAGCCTTCCGGAGGTGATTCCGGCGGCGTTTCCCCCTCCGATCTTCTCCGGCGGCAGCCTTCTGTCTCCTGTTTCGTGGTTTTTGTGTTTCTCCGCCGCCTCCTCGCGAAACTCCTCGGGGGACTATTTTTATAGTCGTTTTTAGGTCAAGACGGAGCCTCGGGAAAAAAGATCGACGGCAACGGAGCCACGAGGCCCCAGATGGTGGGTCCCACGCGGCCAGGGAATCTGGCCGCGTGGGCCACCCTCTTCTGGCCCTCGGGCCTCCGTTTGTTCGCTTCCTTCGCTCCCACGCTTTGTTCCTTCCAAAAACTGATCCCCGTAAATTATTAGGTCATTTGGACGTCGTTTGGGTCACTGAAACATCAAAATATAGAAAATAGGGTTTTCTGCCTGTGCATGGTTAATTCCAGAAAAATAGGGAAACTATGAAATATTCCCAAAATCAATATAAATCAATGATATAACTCTTATATGATGCAAATATGATTGAAATATAAGTATATAATGCAAAGTTCATGTATGCATTTTACATGCATCAGCTGCCTGCGGAGATCACCCTCAGTACGAACACAGCTGCGTCTGGTCAATCACCCTGACTGATCTGAATGGTAAAGCATGCCTTGATCGGGGGTGGGCAGCATTTACCATTGCTCATGAGCTCAAGATTGGTTAACTTCTCCTGTTCAAGAAGATGGCTGCCAAGGAGTACAAGGTGATCATCTTCAACAAAACTGGCTGTGAGGTCGTGAAGCAATGTGGTGAGCACCCACAGAACTTGAAGAAGAAGGCGGTCATCCAGAACTGTGGTGATCACTAATGGTCTAGTTTAACATGGTCACAACTCGTTTAAGCGCTACAGTCGTACTGTTTTATGCACTGTATTATGGGTCTATGTTATGGTTGTCAAATAACTACTGCTGTCAACTGGTTTGCACTTGTCCTATAACTACTGCTGTCAAATAGTTTGCACTTGTCTTTCCATGCAACGGTTGGTAAGCTCACCTCAATAGCGAAGAGGTTACCGTAGTGCCTGTTCTATACCTAACCGGCCAAACGCAAGCCTAGTCGCATTATGCATAGCATGTAACCAAACAGCTGATTCCATGTTTTCACCTCCTAAGGAAAAAACTCATGCGACCTACCAAACGGACTGCACAACCAGGCCCAGAGGCTGGTTTTCCCAGACCAGGCCCTGGCCGGCCTAGTCCCACAGGGCGCAAACGTAGCTGCAAGCAACCAAACGCGCCCTTATAATAAGCATTTGGGCTTCTTTTTGTACTCTTTCTGTGTCGTGTTTAGTCATCAGTGCACACTGTTGATCGTGGTTGCAAATTTTAAATGTGCTGAACTATACAATAATACTTCACATACAATTTCTTAGCCATTCTGTTTCTTATTCTTCCATTCAATTTATTGAGCCAGGGCCTCCTTTATTACATGCTAATAGAGCAAAAATCTGCAATTTTAGTCATCCGAGAGAAATGGACATGGTTGATTCTTGTTGTGAATAGCCCAAAGTATAGAACGCGCAAAAACTGGTTAGACAAATAGGCTATTGACAATACACCCCACATCAATACTCCCGAGAGAAATGGACATGGTTGAGATTTGATGTGAATAGCCCAAAGTATAGAACGCGCAAAAACTGGTTAGACAAGTAGGGTATTGACAATACACCCCAAATCAATACTCCTATACTTCTCCAATATATGGTCAAACATAAGAGCGGAGATTTGGTGCTCCTGAGCTACAGTGATCTCACCATTTCTAAAAAATTAAAAATATATTTAGAAGTTTCAGAGAATGTGAAAAACAATCATGCATGTTCTCAATAATATAGCTTACAAGCGTGCAAAATCTTAGTGCAAAATGCTTTGCGTTTTGAGCTACATAAAAATGATAATTGTACAAATCTGAGTATAGTGAATAATGTATGGTTTCAAATTTCTAGCTTTTGTCATTTTTGTGTAGCTCAAAACGTTAAGTATTTGCATTGAGATTTTGCACACTTGTAGGATATATCATTGCGATGCATGATTTTTTCAGATTTTTTTTAAACTTTTAAATACTCCATATTATTTAATTTTTAAAAAAGGGTGAGATCACTGGAGCTCCGGAGCCAAAATAACTTTCCACAAACATAGTTCATACACTTGTAAATATAAACTGTAAGTATCAATTCTTCAAAAAAAAAACTGTAAGTAACAATACACCCATGATAACATTTTTCTTTTACAATTGGCCCTCAGAGAACACAAACATCCAAACTTGCCAAATGCCAAACATGTACCCTAACATCAATGTCACTTGGAAAAAAAGCCATTTCCCACGCAGAAATAGTAGGCGTAATTAATTAACCATGATGCAGCAAGTGATCACTTGCACCAGCAGCTGATCGATGCGCAGGCGCAGCTGTGTCAGTGGATGCACCTGCCGGGCGTGGTCCAGCGGAACCCTCCCCGGCGCCTGTCCTCGGGCGGCGCCGCCGTGTAGTTCCTCCAGTCGCTGAGCACGTTCCTGAGGTCATGCACCTTGTTGGCGAGCCCCGTGCAGCAGTTCGCGTGCAGCGTGCACACCCTGCCCATGTCGCCGCTCAGCTGGCAGAAGCCGCCGCAGTGCGCCGTGTCCAGGAACTGCATCCGCACGCCGGCTCGCCGGCTCAGCTCCCCCTGCGCCCGTCCCAGGATCTCCTGCTCGTTGCTCCCTTCCGGGAAGTGCCGCCGCGCCCGCCGCCACCGGCGGTAGAACTCTACCGTCCGGTTCGCCGCCCGCACGTACAGGAAGCCCCCGTTGGGGTGGTTCCCCATGCTCTCCGGGTCCCCGTTGAAGAAGTCGCTCGCGATCGCGATATCCGACGTGATGGCGATGTGCCGCAGAGGGTTCCGGAACCACATGATGTCGATGTCCTGATCAAACACCAACGTACACTGTTCATTTCTCCTACTCATATATGCAAGTTAACTGCAGCGACGAGGTACGTACCGTGAAGAGGAAGTTGAAGCCGAGCTCGAGGATGGTCTGCTGGAACCGGTTCCTGCCCCACATCATGTCGAGGTAGTCCTTGGTCATGAAGTGCTTTTCGTCGCTGTAGTCGACGGCGCCAGGGGAGCGACGGAGGAGGTAGCAGTGGCGGTGCACGGACCGGCACCGACGGAGCGCGCCGGGGTCAACGGCCACGATGAGGACGTGGTCCAGCAGGTGCGCCGTGCCCTCTCCTAGACGGAAGCTCTCCAGGAAGAGGTCCAGGAGGGACCCCGGCGCCGCGTAGGCGCGGTTGATGGACGTCATGATCACCGTGCCATCCTCCATTGACGCATTCTTCAGTACCTCTGCCAGCTCTGCAAATGGTTTCACCTGCACAGGAAAAAAAAGATGGTCAGGTTTAGAATTTGTACAGATGCTACGGATAAGAGAGTTCATGATTTCTGTTTCAATAACCCGAAGTCCCGAACAGATGCGTGGTTAACTGAGCATTGGAATTTGAACCTGGAAATACATAATTTTCTGTCTGATCACCCATATCATTTTGTCACCAGCCCTTTTGAGACACTAGGCGAGCATATTCGTTGCCTCTGCAGGCCAAATTCAGCTGTAAGGCTTTTGGGATCCGAATATTACAAAGCTATAGGAGGCCTATCCTGAGCCAATCTTGGAAAATTAGCATAAACATGTGTTGTTGGCTTTAGAAATTCAATTTTAAGCTCCAACACTGTTGAAAACGTGGCTGCGGTATATATTATATTCGACATGAATTCTTATTATTTACTCAATGGAATATAACTAAAATCTAGGGGAAAAGCAAAGGAGTCCATAGCTAATTACACTTACACATTACTACAACAACTAATGGACATAACCAAATTTCATCATCTAACTGTATCTGAAATATCTTGTACGAAGATACTACATTTTTAATACCTAGTTAACAAGGACTCACTTCTGTCTTCTGTTTAACTTTTCTGAACGCTTTAATTTCCAAAAAAAGGACACTCGATCTTCTTACCACATGGTTTGTTAATTAGCTCTGCTCGATAGTATTGCAGTTATTATAATAAAAAATCAATATTTTAGTTAAATGTGCACGTGACGCTTTATGAAAAATAAGCAATTTGGCCATGCAAGAAGACAATACAACATGATTATGTGTTTTCTGCAGACAAAAAAAACTGGCAAACTTTGCTCTTCTTTAGCCTTGCATGATCAAACTTCCAATGTTCTACTCCCTCCGTTCCAAATTAGATGACTTCTATTTGTCCACATACGGATGTATCTAGACATGTTACAAGTATAGGTACATCCACATGTGTACGAATGGAAAGTCATCTAATTTAGAACGGAGGGAGTATAAAAATTGATGATAAATCAGAAGAGAAGGATAGAAAAATAAATAAATTATTCGACCAGAATACCTCACAGTCACAATCACACACAAGAAGCAGAGGATCACTGACCTTGTGGTTGGGGGCCGGCTGAGGCCGAGCACCATTGCCCCAGGAGGCCAGGGCGGGGGGCCGCCAGTTCACATCCATAGTGGCATTGAGAAAGACGAACGCCGCTGTCAACGCCGCGCCAAGGAAGAAGGAGGTGACTGGGAGGAGCTTGCTCATGTCCCTCTCACCTTGTAAGTCATGCTCTTGCTGCTCCTAACTTGATAATGGGCTGCATCATCATCAGAGAAGAGTGCCATGTTTTAGTATGGCAAGGTGCAGCTTCTGCTGGTAGCACTACTACATATATAGCATTTGGCAGCAGAGATAACCTTTTGCTGTGTGGGGATTAGTGGGACGTAATGCGTAGATTAAGGTCATTGAGTTGGATTCTAATGATGGAGAATTCCTCTAATGCCTATAGTTGCTGTGATGGTGTGGATTAAGGTATGTGGAAATTTGTGAGCTTGAAGACTGAAGGAACTGAAAGTGGGAGTGGCAGAACGGAAAAGAATATGCTGTCCAAATGTACAAGCAAATGGTTTTGTTCGGTGCCAATGGATCGACCAAATTTTGGGCAAACTTTGGTTCACTTACTGTGTTCACTCTACATACATGATACCCTATACTCATCCGTAAAACCAAACTACATTTTTGCGTACCATAGCAAGATGCATGGTTAGAATACCAACCAGATGCGAGGATGTCACGTGTCCCACATGTCATCTTCTCTTTTCGGATGGGATGTTGCTAGTTGCATCTCTTTGTGAAGGTGCCGAGAGCTAGTTACCTACTAACTCTGTTCCTAAATCGGTGGCATTTTTAACTTTAGGAAGTTTTCAACATGCAACTTTGATTATTGTTTTGTCCTTGTTTTATATATGCGCTTGTGAATAAAATTACGAAATGACGCCATGAAACTATTTTTTTACTGATAAACCAGAGAGGAATCAGGGATATACTGTCGATTTTTTAAAAGGTACTTTCGATCTTACTTCCCATAAGAAGTAAAAAGTTACAGTATCACACAAAAATAGGAATGCCTTGAAACACCATGATCGCGCGGCGGAATGCAACAATTATTACTCAGTTAACCAGCTTGATCTACTGGCAGTACGCAGTCGATCCTTCTTCGAATGCCCCTAAACGACTGTAAGTTTACTCGAGAGGGAGCCGGCAATTACCGAGTCGGATGAGGTGCCGGCGGCGCCGCGGCGAGCAGTGACGGCGCGTTACCGGAGGAGGGCGGCGGCTTTGACCTCGAGACCACGCGTTGGAAACGGGATGGTCGCGCCGTCTTCGTCTCCGCGCAGTTGAGCTCTAATGCCGCGCCCGTACCCCGTTCCCAAATCCCGTGATGGGAGGCTTGATGGGCTCGATCGCGTGGGCACATTTGTAGTTGGCCAAGGATTTGGGCTGAGACTTCGCCCCGTTCGCTCCATCGTGTGGGGCCGCCTGTTTTTATTTATGCCTAATTAGTTACGGAGTAAATGCTTGCAATCCTATCGGTAATCTTTTTTTTCGAGAAGGTCAACTGATCTATTTATTATCAACAATGATACAAAGAATTCTAATAGTAATAAAATTACAAATACGTCTTCGGACCACCTAGCAACGACTACAATCTCTGGAGCGAGTCAAAGGCGCGCTGCCGTCCTCACTGGAGCCGGGTAGATCTTGTCGTAGAAGAGCTTGTTATATTAGACAGATGGAAAGTCCTCGTGCTAAGGCCCTGAATGACCAGCGCACCGGAACAACAGCCATCGCCAAACAATGGGTTATTTGTTAATCTTATCTCTAGTAATCAGACATCTCTAAGTATATGGTGAGAGATATTGTTGCTCAGAAATCATCTCTTAATTTAGAGGAGGAAAACCCTTTTTTTCAACTTTCTTTTTCCTCCAACTACGAGTCACTCTTATGATATCACCATTGTACACACCCTAATAAATGATGTATAGCTTTTTCATATGAAAAATTAAAATATCAATGTAATGCAATTAAAGATATGCTAAGTAGTCTTCATTTTAGATAGAAATATAATCCAGCTGTGTTTTAAACATAGTTAAACTTATGCCTCTTAAGTTCATTTCCCTGCTAAAAAAATGCCTCTTAATTTATACTTTATATTTTAATGTAATTTTATCTTTTTTATTAGTCAAGAAAATAAGAACAAATAGCTGGAGTCTCCATATGTCAACATTCTCTCATCTGCCGAAGTTCCAAAAGCTGGAGAAGGGTCCAGAGAAACCTATGTTGTATCCATATGTTTGCCATTTAGCCACGGTATTGCACCTTGCCATATCTTTACTATTAAATCTTTACTACTCCTTCCGTTTCAAAATGTAAGGCGCGCTATTTTTATGTTGGTCTTCGATGCTCAACTTTGATCATTAATGTATAATAAATTATGTGGATCGAGAATGTGCAAATGGTACCGTTTGATTCGTCTTGCAAAATTCTTTCATGTCATATATTTTTATACTAATTTATGATCATATTATAAGTACAAATCATGGTCAAAGTTTGACGTCGTTGACCAACGAAATTAAATGACGCCTTGTATTTTGGGATGGAGGGAGTATTAAATGGAAGTCTGCGGTCGTGATGGTAAGCATGGTACATACGTCCGTTTTCTGCCCCGTTTTCTGCCGAACGATGGTTTCCTCGATCGTTCCGCAGCTGCCATCGCTAACATGGGCCGGCCCATTACCTTTCCCTATCAAATTTGGAAAGTCTACATGTGAACCCAGGCAGTCAAAAGCAAATTATCTTTCCTCGTTATCTCGTAAGACAGGCTATACGATCAAATAAATGCAATCAAATCTTACCTGCCAAATCAGTTTCTGTTTCCCAATCTACTATATTAAGAGTTACCAACGCACAGTCAAATCGACAAAAACATTACCACTCCATAACATCTCGGGTGGCCGGCTGCTCATCACCATCATCAAGCCGCCGCAGCGCGAACCCTGCAGCACGACTTGCCTCTCCGCAGCGGCCGGTTGCTCTTCACCATCACCAAGCCATTGCAGCATGGCTTGCCTCTCCACCGACCGACTGCTCGACGCCCGTCACCATTAGCAAGCCGTCGCGGCCCGACTTGCTACTCCAACATTCATCTGCGTGCTCGGCTGCCGAAGTCTCCTTAATCACCGGCTATCGTCTGTAGAGCGACACACATCACCGGAGGTACACATTGAACAATCATTCAAACTATTTTTATGCTTTAGGAATAATCACATGGCGAATAATTGTAAAAACGCAAACCTGCAAACATGTAGTGACAGTAAAAAGGAAAGATCATACTTGCAACGGTATATGCGAGAGGAAACATGAATAGGAGGTCGCATCCTGAACTTCACTATAACTAAATGAGAGGGACGGAACACTCTGACTGTTTTCATGGAAAAGGTCACTGATTGGTGCATAGACAAGCTGGAAGCAGGATACAATTGATTTCTCATATATTCCACTGCAAAACTGAAATATCAATCGAGTTCACAAATACATTAGAAGCTATTGTCCGTATACTTCAAAGTACTAGCATTATCGTGAAGAACTACAATTCATAGGTACTATGTCATGCCAATCAATTGATTTTTCGCTGATCGATCAGAGAATGGAACCTGGGACTAAAGCAACATGTTGTTAATTATTTTACCTGAGGCAGGTGGATATCTCTTGATAAGACACTCTCACCAACTGCTTGCTCTTCAGGAGGAACAACTTACAGAATCTGCATATTGAATGATTGATCAAGGTTCCCTGTTATTACGACCATCTGACAAATAGCATACTGAAAGGATCGTATGGCCACCTAGAGGGGGGGGGGGGGGTGAATAGGTGCTACTCCAATTTTTAATTCTTTTTCGATTAAGGCTTGACACAAAGGTAAATTCTCTAGATATGCAACTAAGATGAATTTACCTATATGAGAAGTTAAGTCTAAACAAGATAAGATACAAGTAGTAAATAACTAGAAAGGAGTAACCGATCGAGAAGCACGCGGAGACAAGGATGTATTCCCGAGTTCCTCCTTTTTAGGGGAGTACGTCTCGTTGGAGGGGTGTGAGTTTCAAACTCAAGACGCCACAAATGGCCTCACCCTATTCTCCGATGAACCTCGCACAAAAGCTCGGTCCACCTTCCACTATCGGAGACCTTCAAGGCGGAATCCGGAGCCCTTACAACAAGCTTGGAGCACAACCCACAAAAGGATTGGGAGCTCCCAAGCACCACAGCTTCACTACACAAAAGTAGCAAGCAAGTAAGTACAACAAGATGCCTAGGTTTTCCTAGTGGAAACCCTAGGCTCAAATCCTCAAGTGAATGAGGGGGAAATGACAAACGCTTCGGTGGAGTTGTAGATCCGGGCCTTCTCCTTCAATCCTCCAAGTATGAGTGAGTTTGGGTGGAGGGATTGGGAGATCTAATGATTCATGAGCTTGCAACAATGGTGTTCTTCATTTGGGGGCGAGCTCCACAGCTGGAGGTAGGTGGAGGGGTATTTATACCCCTCCAGGAAATGTAGCCGTTGCAGCTCCAGGAGGCCGGATAATCCGGTATAAGTGAGGGCCGGATATTCCGGCAAGGCCGGATATTCCGGCCTGGACAAACTATCCGGTCACAAATATCCGGTCCACTCCAGTGGCTCGCGCCTTCGACGCGCAATTCTTCCTTAGCGAAAATTCCATGGCCAGTTGATGGGAGGCCGGATATTCCGGCCCTAGTAGAATATCCGGCCCAAAATATCCGGCCGAGTCCAGTGGCTCGCGCCTTTAGTCCTTAGCCGAATTCTCGATTGGCCAGCCTTGAGGGCCGGATATTCCGGTCTGGGCACGACCCGGATTATCCGGCACCTGGGAACTTTTCGCCTTTTTGGCTAAGATGCAAATGATCTTTTCACAACTTAAAACCTGCATCACTTGACGACATATTAAATGACTCACTAGTGTTGTTGCCTAACACACAAAACCTAAGGGATTAGTAAATGTTCTTTCAATCTCCCCCTTTTTGGTGTTAGATGACAACACTAGGATTTGCAATAAAATTCCACAACTAGATCATGTTTTTCAACAAAGAATGGAAAGAACTCCCCCTAAATGTGTGCATATAATTAGTTTGCCTTGAAATGCAAATACACACATATAGGGAGGAACAATTTCCAACACATGATATAGATCACAATAAATGTGCAACAAGAGACAAATCATACACTAGGTTGAGACTTGAGATGAAGATCATACCTTGTGCATATAGATGAAAGATAGTAATCCATAGAGATCGCACAATAATGTAGTCTCAACCATACATAATTAGCAAACCATATGTCTCTCGCATAACACATAAACATCACAACCACATAGTTCAACACTCTCAAATAGCAAATAAGTTCGACAACGAGATAAAAAGGACACAAGCGCAATAAGAAAGATAAACGCATATGCTTGTGCCCAAACCCATGCAAATCCCACGGAGAACCTACTAGAACTACTTCTCCCCCTTTGGCATCGAAACGCCAAAAAGGGAAAAGAGCGATGCTACGTCCCATAGAGATCACTCCTCAGCATCATTGTCCTCATCCTCATCATCATTGTCCTCAGAAGCGCTGTCTTCCCCAGATTCATCTTCCTCGTCACAAGCACGAGCATAAGCAGAAGAGGACTCGAGAAGATGCTTCTCCATTTGAACCCATGGAGTCCGAGCTCCGGCATTCCATTGTGCATAAGAGAGAGGGTCGGACACGGGAGGGTCATCTGGCAAGCTAGGGAGTCTCTTGAGAATTTCCTGCCTCTCACAATAAGCATCATATTGACCATGGCGGAGATCAGCATTCATGCACAGCACATACTTCTGAAACCAGTTCATCTTTTTCGCGACAGGGGGTGCAACAAAAGCGGGGGCTGCGGGACGGGACCGACCACTCTTGCGAGCATCCCTCAGTATCTCATCAGCAGCAGGAACAGTGGGGGCAGCAGGACGCTTGGCATATTTCTTGACATAGACCTTCTTGTAGATGTGGTCTTCACAATCATCATCACTGAGGTCAAGTTCCAAGGTCTTCTGGATGAGTTTCATTATGTATGGAGCATACGGGATGGAATAACGACCTAGCATAGCATCATACATCTCATGATAGATGTAGTCCATGACATCCACCTGGAAGTTCTTGTTTGGCTCTTCATTTTGATCAATTTCATGAGCAAGGCACAATAAGTTGACAAGAGCAGAACGGATGGCATCATTGTTTCCTCCACTTGGCGCAATGTTGTGCCTGAAGATGGTGACTAGTTGGTCATAGAGAGGAAGCAGCCCAGTTTTGAACCCAATAATGCCATCACTGTCATAGAGAGGTGCCAATGTTCTTGTTGGGCTCCTCAGCAGTGTGGAGACGAATGCCGGCAGGAGTGCGTCCCTTGTAAGTGTATCCAAGAGCAGTAGCAAAGTCATAAAAGGTGGCTGTACACTGAGTAGACCCGGACATCCACTTGAGGGTCTTCGAGGAATCGGCCTTCATCACAAGGGTTGCAAAGAACTGCTGAACAAGAGCCACACTGTAGTCACACTTAAGCTCCATGAGGCGAACCAGTCCCAGTTTTTCAATCACGTTTGCAGCTTGATCATAGGCAGGCTTGGACTGAAGAGCAGAAAGCTTGATAGGCTGCATAGGGCGAATAGGGTGTGACATGGTGAGGTAAACATCCCTATGGATGAAGAGTTGCTCCATGCACCAAAAACTGTTATCTTCGATCTCTTCATCTCTTGGAGTGAGGTACCAATCCCCTTGTCGAATTTTGATATAGTCAGCACGGGGCATAGTCTTGTAGTTGGGCCTTTGAGCTTTGCCCTTTCTATTGCTCGAGGCGGAGGCTTTGGGGACTGCTTTTGCTGCAGCGTCTTCCTTCATCTTGCGCACTGCCTCGCTCTTACGCTGCCTTAAAGCGGTCTCGTCAACAAGCTTGCCCGAGGCGGGGTCTTTGCGAAAGTACCGAGGACGAGGTCTTTTGGGGTCGGGAGCCGAGCTACCTGTGAACAAAAGCAATAGGAGGGTAGCATGGAGATAAGCACACACACAAGCCTCAGAAAAAAATACTACACACATTAGAGAAGCAACCCAAAATTGATGCAACTTAGTCCTATGAAAAAGAAGCAAAACTGTGCAGAAAAGTTCAGACCGGAATATCCGGCCTGGAAGCACCGGAAAATCCGGCCTGACCAAAACTGCACAGGAGAGCTTCAATCTGAGGTCTAAAAGTAGATCGACGCTACGGGTTGCTAAGCTAAGGTATCTAGTAAGCAGGGAATACCAAGGGGAACCAACTACTCCAAGATTTCAAGCAAAAATAACTCCACATTGCATCCTAGGGCAAGGCACCCAAGATTCAAGAAAAAAGGAGTTACCCGCATCCATGAGCGGAACTTCTTGGAGGAGAAGGAGCCCGGGGCGATGGAGCACCAGATCCGGCCGGCGCCAGCGAATCCGGCGGTGGAACTTGCCCGGGAGGGCACGGGGACGGCAGGCGGCGACGGAGGGGAGAGAGAGGCTCGGGGGTGGAAGAAGGGTTCGAATGAGCCCTTCACCCCGATATCTCCCTAATAAAAAAAGTCAAACCGCCAGGACCGGATATTCCGGTCAGAACTTAGACCGGATAATCCGGCCCACTGAATTTCTGTGAAAACACAGAAAATTCAGGCCTGCTGAGCCCTTACGTTCCAAATACAACAACAAGACTTGTGTGCAAGATAGAAAGGTTCTTTGATAAGATAGGCTTGGGATTTAGAGAGCCAAACTGAAAATGGTACTTCACACTCATTCTTGCAAGAATCAAATAAGGAAATGCCAAGTTGAGTGTGTTTTCCATGAAACCGACAAAAAGGCAAAAACTCCAAATGATTTGCAAATAAGACCTAAATAAGAACCAACTCTTCAAAAGAAGAGGGCGGTGGCCTAGGCCACCATGTATGAGTTTGTGGTGTGACACCGCGAAGATGTATCTTGGGTTCACGGCCACTACTCGTCATTTAAGCTCACAATTCATGAAATGAAAATATAGAGACAAAATGATTTCTTACTATCGGCATAATGGGGGGAGGGATAGTCCAATGGATTAGGACCGCACTCCCCCTATGTCCATGCCTACATCCAAACCAAATTACTATTGTCTAATATGGGTAGGTATGCAAGAAGTCCACTAAGTCCAATTGCTTATGTCCACCACATTTAGTTCTCCTCTCAACTCCTTGAATCTTGCTTCACCAAGAGGCTTTGTGAACATATCGGCGAGTTGATGCTTGGTGTTGACATACTTGATTGTAATATCACCCTTCTCAACATGATCTCGTATAAAATGATACGGATCTCAATATGCTTGGTCTTCCCATGAAGTACCGGATTGTGAGCAATTTTGATGGCACTTTCATTGTCACATAAAAGAGGCACTTTGTCACAAATGACACCATAATCCTTTAAAGTTTGCCTCATCCATAATAATTGTGCACAACAACTTCCGGCGGCAATGTATTCGGCTTCGGTGGAGGACGAGGCCACACAATTTTGCTTCTTGGAAGACCAACTCACAAGAGACCTACCAAGGAATTGGCAAGTACCCGAAGTTGATTTTCTATCCATTTTGCAACCCGCCCAATCCGCATCCGAATAACCTACAAGATCAAAGCTTGTCCCATGGGGGTACCAAAGACCATAGTTAGGAGTATCTATCAAGTATCTTAGAATCCTTTTAACCGCGGTTTCATGACTTTCCTTAGGACTTGATTGGAATCTTGCACACATACCCACACTAAACATAATATCCGGTCTAGATGCACAAAGGTAAAGTAAAGATCCAATCATAGAACGATAAAGCTTGGGATCAACTTCCTTACCCCGGATCTAAGTGTAGATCCGCCTTGGAGTCCATGGGAAACTTATATGGCTTGGCATTGTTCATATCAAATTTCTTGAGCATGTCTTGAATATACTTGGCTTGACATAAGAATGTTCCTTCTCTCCATTGGTGGATTTCAAAGCCAAGAAAATATTTCAATTCTCCCATCATGGACATCTCAAATTCCTTGGTCATTAGCTTAGAGAATTGATCACTAAATTCATGATTAGTAGAACCAAAGATAATATCATCAACATATATTTGGCATACGAAAAACTCTCCATTTATCCTTTTTGTAAAAAGGGTGGGATCGATTACCCCAATTTCAAAACCACGGTCTACTAAGAACTCCTTGAGATGATCATACCAAGCACGTGGGCTTGCTTGAGCCCATAAAGAGCCTTATGTAGTAAGTAGACATGGTTAGGAAATTTAGGGTCTTCAAACCCGGTGGTTGTTTAACATACACCAATCATTTAGTGGACCATTTAGAAAGCACTTTTAACATCCATTTGATATAAGAATATTATGAGTAGATGCATAGCAATTATAACGAATAGATTCAAGTCTAGCAACGGGGGCATAGTTTCACCGTAGTCGACTCCTTCGATTTGGGTGTAGCCTTGTGCAACCAATCTTGCTTTGTTGCGAATGACTTGACCATGTGAGTCTTGCTTGTTCTTGAATATCCACTTGGTTCCAATGACATTATGTGATGTGTCTTTGGGTCTTTCAACTAATGACCATACTTTGTTGCGCTCGAAATTGTTCAATTCTTCATGCATGGCCGCAACCCAATCCATGTCTTCAAGAGCATCATATACCTTAAGAGGTTCTAAGCTAGACAAACAAGAGACATGACCACAAAAGTTAGATAATTGATTACGTGTGGACACACCCTTATTAATACTCCCAAGGATATTCTCTTTGAAGTGTTGTAGATGATCCAATGTTGATGCACGCCGAATGACTCGGCGTTCTATAGCTTGACCAATTGTTTCACCAACACGAACATCTTCATCATTTCCTTCTTCTTGTTCATGGTCAACCCGAAGCGGAGTTCTTGGAGATGGGGGTTCATCATGTTCTTGTTCTCCACTAGAGTTGGGTGGGTCTTGACCATTATCTTGCTCATGTGGATGAATATCTTGATCTTGTTCTTGTATAGCTTGTTGATCAATTGTTGAGGTGGATGGTTCAACATGAGTAGAACTTGTTCCTTCTTCTTGAGTGTCAATAATAGGTTCTTCAATAGGAATAAGTTCCCCTATGCCCATAGTCTTATGGCTTGAGATGGAGGTACATCACCTACATCATCATGATCAATATGCTCCGCTTGGGAGCCATTATCCTCGACAAACTCCACATTCATAGATTCTTCAACACATCCGGTGGATATGTTGTAGACCCTATAAGTATGGGAGTTTGCGGCATATCCAACAAGAATACCATCAAAAGTTCTAGATGCAAATTTAGCAATTGGGCAACCTTTAATGTAAACATGGCATTTGCATCCAAATACGCGAAAGTAAGAGACATTTGGCTTTTTACCGGTAAGGAGTTCATATGGTGTCTTTTTCATGAGAGGACGAAAGAAGAGCCGGTTTGAGTAGTGGCAAGCGGTGTTGATGGCTTCGGCCCAAAAGTTGTATGGGGAATGAAATTCGGCCAACATAGTTCTTGCCATATCAATAAGAGTGCGGTTCTTCCTTTCGGCGACACCATTTTGTTGGGGAGTATAAGCAGCGGAATATTGGTGTTGAATGCCCTCCCCACTTAGGAAATCATCCATAGTGTAATTCTTGAACTCCGTACCATTGTCACTTCTTATTGCCAAAATCTTGGAGTCATATTGGCGTTGAACCAAGGTTGCAAAGTCAATGAATATCTTTTGAGTTTCACTCTTCCTCTTGATGTAGAAAGTCCAACAATATCTTGTATAATCATCCACAATCACCAAACAATATTTCTTGCCACCAAGACTCTCATATGTGGGAGGCCCAAAGAGATCCATATGAAGGAGCTCCAAAGGCTTCTTAGTGGAGATAATGCTCTTCTTGGGGTGATTCTTTTCATGCATCTTTCCGGCTATGCAAGCACTACAAGGACGATCTTTGGAAAAATTAACATCGGTTAGTCCTACCACGTGTCCACCCTTCACAAGAGTTTGCAAATTTCTCATACCGACATGGCCTAGCCGGCGATGCCAAAGCCAACCCTTGTCGGATTTAGCCATTAGACACGTGGCAATTTGAGTGGTCTCTTTCGAGAAATCGACCACATACAAACCGTTCACACGAAATCCAACAAAGGCTACTTTAAGAGATTGAGTGAAGAGGATGGTCACGTGGTGTTTATTAAAGATAACGGTGTAACCGACATTGCATAATTGACCAACGGAAAGTAAATTATATGAAAGGGATTCAACAAGAAGGACCTTCTCAATGGATAACTCCGGAGTGATCACTACCTTGCCATATCCCAATACCTTAAGTCTTGCATCGTTCCCGACGGTGACATGAGAGAATGTGAGTAATTGTTTCAATAGACCCTTTACTAATTCTTTGCTTCCGGTCATGTGAGATGAACACCCACTATCAATGAGCCATGAAGATCCACCGGAAGAAAAGTCCTACAAGAAATCAAGTCTTTGTTTTAGGTACCCATTGTGGAATGGGTCCTCTTTTGTTAGTCACAAGGGTCTTTGGAACCCAAATAGCATAGTGATAATCATCTCCATATGAAGTGCCAACATATTTAGCAAAAACACAACCATTTCTAGATTTCATAAGAACATATGAAGGGTTGTATTTTCCCGCAAAGTCATTGTGAGTGGCATTGCCCCTTGTGGCATCACTACTCGCAATGGTAGTCTCCTTTGCTTGTGCGGGCTTGGCCTTCTTCTTGTTCTTGTTCTTCTTTTTCTTCTTGGCAACATAACCAAGGCCCTCTTTCCCTATGTGTGGCTTTTGCGCTTGCAAGAGCTCATAAAGAGGTTTCTCACCTTGAGGGCTAGAGGCCTTGGCAAGCTCATCCTTCAACCTAGCATTTTCCTCAATGACATTTGCATGATCACAAGAAGAAGTAGAGGAGCTAGGTGGTGCATCAATTTTAGTAGATTGTATTTGAAGTTGTTCAAAAGACTTGGTGAGAGTAGAGTGTTCACTCTCCAAGGCCTTGTGAGCCTTAGTGAGCTTCTCTAGCTCATCGGTTAGTCTATTATGACCAACACCAAATACGATCTTTTGTTTCTCTAAAACTTGTATTTAGCAATAGCATGGTCACGTTCTTTAATGATTTTAGAAAGAGTTTCATTTTGAGATTCATCAAAATTCTCAAGCTTCTCTTCAAGAGAAACTCGAAGCTCATGCTCTTCCTCAATAGCCATGGTAGGGAAGCGATCTCATTAGCATTTTCTCTTTCAAGTCTCCCCTTTTCTTCAAGGAGATCTTGTGCCATGCCATATTGATTCATGAGAATCTCAAGCCGAATCTTGCATTCACCTTGCAAGTTAGTCATCAAGAAATCCAAAGCAACATTTTCTTCCTTAACTCTAAGACTCATAAGTTCATGTATTTCATTCATAGTCTTAGAAGGAGGGGAAGATGTACCTCGGAGAGTTTGGCCATGAGACACGTAGCGGATTTGGTGGTGACATTATCATTGGGGGATTCAAAGAGAGAAGGGGTTGTCGATGAAGCAATGGCTAAAGCGGCCACTCCACTTGTGGTTGTTTCTTCTTCATCACTCTCCTCCCCGGACATATATTCTTCTCTTGCCACCAACACCTTGGTAGGTGGCTTCTTGTTGGAGATGAACTTCTTGAAGTAGGCTTCATGGGAGAAGACCTTGAAGCTTCCTTGAGAATGAGTCTTCCTCCATGTTCTTCACGGTTCTCATAAGGGCATTGGGCAACATAGTGAAATTTATCTTGACAATTGAAGCAAGTCTTCATTTTTGGGTTGCCCTCCTTGTAACCAATTGATTTGTACTTTTGATCCACATGAGCTTTAGCTTTAGATGGATTCTTCCAAAAGGTCTTTGCCGCTAGAGCCACATAATCTCTATGAGCACTCATGAGTTCCTCGGGTGCCAAGTAACTTCCTTCTTCATGATCTTGGTCTTCATCTTGTTCCACCACCTTGGCCTTCAAAGCAAGTGAGGAACTCGGGCCATTCCAAGAGCACGGGCACGAGAGTCTCTAGCAATTTGGGCTTGGACCTTGTAAGATTGCATCTCTTGCATGACTTCATTTGAGGTCAAGGTGTCATAGTTGTGCTTTCCTTGGAGACTCTTCAAGTCGGCCTCTTCAAACGGCATGAGGGCATTCACATACTTCCTCTTGATGTAAGTATCATCCACATGTTTAGCACCAAGGTCTCTATATGCGGAAGCAAGAGCCTTGAGCCTTTGATACATCTCCTCATGAGTTTCATCATCTTTCTTGTAGAAGCCTTCAATTTGATTGCTCATGGCTTCATATCTATTTCTCCTCATGCTATCATTTCCAACGAACACCTCCGTGAGGGATGCCCATGCTTCCTTAGCGGTGGTGCAATCTTCGATGTGATGAATGTTCTTCTCACCCACCGCAACACGGATCACATCAAGAGCGGTGGCATTTAGTTGAGCTTCAACTTCTTCTCGCCTTGTCAAATCATTTTCATCCACCGCCTTGTATCCATCTACAATGATCTTCCAAAGACCTATGCAACCACTTTTCAAGTGAGATTTCATAGAAGATTGCCAATGAGTAAAAGAGGATGCATTAAGACTAGGTGGTGCTCCTCTTAAGTGAATAGGAGGATGAGGGATAGGTAGGTCGGGAGAGTATGCAAAAGGAACTCTAGCATGTTCTCCTTTCCCATTAGGTGTTTTAGATGGGGATTCATTTTTATTTTGGTCCACCCCCGGATCCCCTTTATCCTCGTTCTCCTTTAACTCCACTTGAGGAATCTCCAGAGAAGGAGGTGATGCGGTTACCTTTGCTTCCGAGAGTTTTGCCATCATTTCACGCAACTCATCCATTTTGGTTTCCATAGAGGTCTTCAAGTTAGTGAAGTCCTCCATGGAAACCGAAGTGGCCGGAAGAGCAAGAGGGTTCCCATCGGCATCGAAGGCCATATTTCTCTTAGGCGGTTAAGCCCGAATAAAGAGCCGAGGCTCTGATACCAATTGAAAGGATCGTATGGCCACCTAGAGGGGGGGGGTGAATAGGTGCTACTCCAATTTTTAATTCTTTTTCGATTAAGGCTTGACACAAAGGTAAATTCTCTAGATATGCAACTAAGATGAATTTACCTATATGACAAGTTAAGTCTAAACAAGATAAGATACAAGTAGTAAATAACTAGAAAGGAGTAACCGATCGGGAAGCACGCGGAGACAAGGATGTATTCCCGAGTTCCTCCTTTTTAGGGGAGTACGTCTCGTTGGAGGGGTGTGAGTTTCAAACTCAAGACGCCACAAATGGCCTCACCCTATTCTCCGATGAACCTCGCACAAAAGCTCGGTCCACCTTCCACTATCGGAGACCTTCAAGGCGGAATCCGGAGCCCTTACAACAAGCTTGGAGCACAACCCACAAAAGGATTGGGAGCTCCCAAGCACCACAGCTTCACTACACAAAAGTAGCAAGCAAGTAAGTACAACAAGATGCCTAGGTTTTCCTAGTGGAAACCCTAGGCTCAAATCCCTCAAGTGAATGAGGGGGAAATGACAAACGCTTCGGTGGAGTTGTAGATCCGGGCCTTCTCCTTCAATCCTCCAAGTATGAGTGAGTTTGGGTGGAGGGATTGGGAGATCTAATGATTCATGAGCTTGCAACAATGGTGTTCTCATTTGGGGGCGAGCTCACAGCTGGAGGTAGGTGGAGGGGTATTTATACCCCTCCAGGAAATGTAGCCGTTGCAGCTCCAGGAGGCCGGATAATCCGGTATAAGTGAGGGCCGGATATTCCGGCAAGGCCGGATATTCCGGCCTGGACAAACTATCCGGTCACAAATATCCGGTCCACTCCAGTGGCTCGCGCCTTCGACGCGCAATTCTTCCTTAGCGAAAATCCATGGCCAGTTGATGGGAGGCCGGATATTCCGGCCCTAGTAGAATATCCGGCCCAAAATATCCGGCCGAGTCCAGTGGCTCGCGCCTTTAGTCCTTAGCCGAATTCTCGATTGGCCAGCCTTGAGGGCCGGATATTCCGGTCTGGGCACGACCCGGATTATCCGGCACCTGGGAACTTTTCGCCTTTTTGGCTAAGATGCAAATGATCTTTTCACAACTTAAAACCTGCATCACTTGACGACATATTAAATGACTCACTAGTGTTGTTGCCTAACACACAAAACCTAAGGGATTAGTAAATGTTCTTTCACATACAACATTCAACATATAATATATTAAGTCTTATCCAAATGATATAGCCTTGTTAAGTAGTTATAAGGTTCACTTGTCAACAAACTAATGCTATTCTACAGAAGAGAATCCAGTAAAAATAAGCCCGCCGAGGATAGGCAAGTGACGAACGCCCACCGAAGAGCACGTAGGCAAAGCATACCACCCGAGGAGAGGCAGGCGTTACGGGCTCAACGCGACCTCGCAGCTAAGCGGAAGATCCCCTGTGCTGAATCCATTGCAATGCTGAATCCATATCATATATTTAAATAGCCTGAATCCAATAAAGGGAAAGACGGTTTGTATCTGTAAGTATTATGTTAAGTTAGGATACTTAAAGTGGTGGTTATTTGTTGATGTAAGCTGACAAAGCATGTCTCTTCAGTTTTAGTGAAAAACTGAAATTTACACTCGATTATTGAAATTTCGATTGTCTATGTCCCAAATTGTCCTTTTCTATGCATGTTCATATGACCATATTTAATTTTTTTTTTATTTTGTGATCTGTAAACATGATATTGAATTATGCAAAGTAAAATTTGAACAATTTAAATAGCGAATGGCTATCTTTTATTCATACATAGATATTTTACGTGTATTTTATATTTACATATGAAACATGTGGAAGAGACCGTGGCAACGCACGGGCATTCAACTAGTGTTAGTTAGTTGCAGCCTAGACTGTGAGGTTGAGTGTTAAAGCAGCAGAGGGTTTTATTTCGGTATAGAAGCGGGGCGCAAAAGCGGCCAAGCGGGGCTGAGGAGAGGCAGGCTGAACAATTTTTTCTTCGCGACATAAGCAAAACATTTTTTTAATTGGGTTTCTCTAGCGCTCAATCGATTGAGAATTAGCTTAGTTCTCAATCGCATGACGTCATCTATTCCAGTTGCAAGTCAAGTTGCAACTCATGATTAACACGAATCACGAAGCAAATCAAACGGTTCGGGGCAGTTGCAAGTCCACTTGCAACTCAGTCGAATGAGAATTAACTTAGTTCTCATTCACATGACGTCATCAAATTCTAGTTACATGTTGACTTGCAACTGATGCACGAATCACGAAGCAAATCAAATGGTTCGAATTCCACTTGCAACTGATGACGTCATGCGATTGAGAACTAAACTAATTCTCAATCGATTGAGAATTAGCAAAACCGTTTTTAATTCCGTTCCTCGAGGAGTGGAGGGACGGGCAGACGGACCAGTGGATCACCACACCAAGTGCCTATTTTAAAGGAGTAAAAAATCGCTGTGATTCTTTCTAAAATTCTGCAAAATTCATGTGGAACTTCTGCGTACTTATGATAAAAAAAATCCACGCACCAAGAACGCACGAGATCAACTCTAAATAAAAGGCAAGAACTGTAGATTATGCACGAGCTAGCTTTGTTTTATTAAGCTTCAACAAAGTATATGCAGTTATCGCAACTGAAATAGCACGCCATCTTCCGCAAACCCGCAATCCAAGGCAAGCTATACATTTCACAAGCCACTTAACACAGGCGACGAGCAAGCTATTTTGCCAGGGGCTCATAACCCACATAAGAGCAAGTTCGTTACAAGATTAGACAAGAGTAGCACACCAAATGTCTAGTAAGTCAAACGGAGTATCAATGGTTGCCAGAGTGATGCCTCCTCTCCACTCTGCTAGTATACCACCAGAGACCAGTATATCTCCTGTTAGATCTGACCCGGGTATCATTTTGATGCCAACGAAAGTAGTATCGATGGTCGATTAGTCTGTGCCGAAGTAGCGATCGCCATATTCGCCCAGTCCTGGGACAACACGGTAATCCTCGTTCAACCCGGCGTCGATCTCTGATGTCACAATCTTCAGACGAGGGAATCGCTTGCAGACACAATGGATCCCTTCAGGAGCCTGTTTATGAAATGCTGTAAATAAACTAACCAAAAACAAGATAAACATGTAGATAGGTGTAACTAAGAAAGTGAATGAGCCCGACAACTTTACTGAGATAAGATTAAGAAACATGATCTGGTCCTCTGGAACTCCTTTTCTTATAAGAAGCTCTATAGCTTGATTTGCTGAGTTACCTGTAGAAAACAAGGCATAATAAAACTTTAGTCGCTGCTAAATTACCAACCTCTCTATTAGTTCTTAATTCAAACAAATATACATATAGAACCATAAGAAAAAGATAATAAAAAGTAGACCCGTGACAAATCTAAGCTCTATTAGTTCTTAACTTGAACAAATATACAGAACTATCAAGGAAAGATTCGACGGATATGTAACACTAACCTGTACCAAGCACAGGATCCATAAGTAGAACATGACGTTCGGCAATATCCATGGGCAACTTGTGATATATGAGCTGGACATGGAAAACAAATGAGGTAATTCACAAAATCGCTGAAGTGAACTATTTTCATGAACGTTTAGACCGAAAGTATATGAAAAGAACACTCAACCTGTTGTCCGTTGTCGTCCCCAACCCGATGTATTAGTATTTTACCTATTTTTATCCCCTTGCAACAAGCACGCAACGCATTTTCCATGCTTTCACCACTGCAGTCAAACATATATATTATTCTAGCATGTACATGAAAATACTACCAATAAATGTATTGCACGAGTGATTCCATCGACAATGAAGGATCATAACGTCAAACAAGATTTTTATCATTAACTGGATGTTGAGAAACGTAATTCTTATCCTTGTCCTATCAGAATTTGCATCATGACCGTAGGAAAAGGAAAGAAAAGCATTAAAATGCATAGTTTGAACATATAGTAATCCCACTGGGATTTGCAACGGTCAGATAGAAAAAAAGAGAAAAAACACTGAAAAATATAGTATGGACATACCCTCGTATTACTAAATTTGTAGTCATTATAATTTGAAACATTCAATTAATGTGGCCTAAATATATGTGAATCCTATTACAAAGTTTGGTGAGGAATGTCACCAACTGGGGTTGTGTTTTCTACCGATTTTGTTTCGAGATAATCTTTCACGCTAGACAAGGCATTTATAATGATCAACTTTTTTTAGGGTACAAAGTTAATATGCACCAAAGTTTACCATTTATGAATCCTATAATCTGAACACGTTCATAAAACAGAATGGAGACATGAATACAAGTATATATGTGTCATATGCGAGTGATCATCCAAACATTGCATCAAGCAAGCAGGTATATCCAGCCTACCAACGTACACTATTCCACAGCTTCGTGAAATCTATTGTTGTAGCGATGGAGGAGATTGTAGTTTTGATTGTTATCGCCGGGCCAGCAGGCCTCGCGACAGCGGCGTGCCTTAGCCAATTCTCCATCCCCGTCATCATCGAGCGTGAGAGCTGCAGCACGTCACTATGGCACAACCGCGCGTATGATCATCTCAAGCTACATCTAGCCAAGGAGTTCTTTGAGTTGCCACACATGTCATACCCAGTAGATGCCCCAACATACATACCAAAAAACCAATTTGTCAAATACTTGGATGACTACATCGAGTGTTTCAATATTCAACCAAAGTATCTCACTGTTGTTGAGTCATCCACATATGACATCAACGAAAATTGTTGGTCCATCGTAGCGCACGACATGAAGAAGTGCACAGTAGTCAATTACAAGGGAAAGTTCAAGTGGCGAGAATAGTGAAGAGAATATTCCAGTGATCCCAGGACTGGAATCCTTTCCGGCAATGTTCAAGAAAGCGGAAAGCGTAAGCGGAGCGTTTTGCTCCCGCTTAGAGTTTTAATCGCTTAAGCGTTTCCAAAATTCAATGATTTTAGCACTGGGCTTGCATCTGGGAGCAGAGTAGAAGTTTAGGGGAGTATAGGAGACTGATAGCTGCTGTTAGGAAGGAGATGCAAGGGAGGCAGGGAAGGGGTTGTGCCTGTATCTGCCTAGAAGTGTAGAAGGTGAGAGAAAGAGATGAGGAGAGTAGATGGATGGCTCTGATTAGAAAGGATGAATGGCCCAGATCGGGCTAGCAGACTAGGGTTCCATAATGGGCCTTATTGGGCCAACTCTGTAGCACAAAGGAAACCGTGAGCAGGAGTCTCTCACGCCCTTATTACGCCAATGGACCTTATCAGCGCTTAAGTAGTCGCTTATGCCATAAGCGAAGCGTTTTGCCATCGCTCAGCGCTTAAGCGCGCTTAAGCATACGCTTAATTACGCTTTCTTGAACCTTGCTTTCCGGGTGTGGCCATTCACTCATCAAGCTACAAGTCAGGCATCAGCTACTCTCGGAGGAATGTGTTGGTCATTGGATCTAGCAACTCTGGGATGGAGATTGCATATGACCTTGCGACTTGCGTCTCATGGTGCCAATACTTCTATTGTTATACGAACTCTGGTATGTGTACTAGACTTCACTATAGAATATCTTTTCATAATTTTTATTGTATCTCAGGAATGCAGAAGATGTGACCATTTTTGTGGCTGCAGATTCATATAATGACTAAGGAATTAATCCGATTAGGGATGACGTCATATTCCACTGAAGCTGGTAGATGGTCTCCTTGTGATGACGGCAAATTTCACATTCGGTGATCTAACTAGGCATGGCATCACCAGACCAAAAAAATGGTCCATTTGTCGTCAAGTAGGAAACTGGCCGATCCGCCGTGATTGATGTTGGCACCGTGGGGTTAATCAAGAAAGACATTATTAAAGTAAGCATATACTCGTTTGTGACATATATAATATTATAAGAGTTAATTCATATGCCAAGTTAATATATTTAATATGGTGTAGGTTCAAGGAAGGATTACCAAGATTAAAGGTGAAATGATTGAATTTCAAGGTGGGAATGAAGGCTCCTTCGACGCAATTATGTTTGCAAACAAAAGCACAGCAAATAGGTGGCTCAAGGTAGTAACATTATTGAGATTTGAATTTCCAAATGTAGTTTCTCTACATGCAACATTTATATATTTTAACATAAGTAATATTATTATGAGTGTAGAATGGTGATGACATGTTGGATAGTGACGGCTTGCCAAAGAAGGAACTCCCAAATCATTGGAAAGGTGCGAACATGCTCTATTGTGCTGGCTTAGGAGGAAGGGCTTAGATTTTTTTTTTTAAATAATATTTTTTTGAAAATTTATTTGACAAGTAGCACACGTTTTTAATCAATTCGAATAATAGCGCGCTGTCGTCATGACTAATGACGAAAGTGAGAGTTTAGTTACCGCTATTGCCAAAAGTCGGGTTTCTTTACCGCCTCTTCCGAAAGTCAGGTTTCCTTAAGGCTACTGCCGAAACAGGGCTGAGCCCAACGTGCATGCTCTTTTCTTTCTTAATTTTTTGATTAAAATAAAAGTCAGTCAAACATGTCATGATTCGAGACAAAATATATATGAAATATATGTGCGTTGACGAGTAGGTTCCATTCCCGTGATTGGTTTCGAGTTTCGTCGATTTTAACTTCTTAATTTTGGATCGAAATTCACACATTGTTTCGACGAATTTTGTCAAATTCATCGCACTCAGTCGACCGTTTGAAATTTTCTTTCACGAGTAGATGTATCTCACTCTTCCCCACAACTTTCACGTTGTAACTTTTTTGTTTCGACAAATAAATATGTATTTCTGTAGCATTTATAGGAAAACACACATACTAGATATAAAATATCAATATGTCAGTCGAAACAAAAAAGTTACAAGGTGAAAGTTGTGTGGAAGGGTGAGATACATTTACTCGTGAAAGTAAATTTCAAGCGGTCGACTGAGTGCGAGGAATTTGACAAAATTCGTCGAAACAATGTGTGAATTTCGATCCAAAATTAAGAAGTTAAACTCGACGAAACTCAAAACCAATCACGGGAATGGAACCTACTCATCGGGACACATATATTTCATATATATTTTATCTTGAATCATGACATGTTTTAGAGACTTTTATTTTAATCAAAGAATTAAGAAGGAAGAGAGTATGCACGCTAGGCTCAGCACAGTTTGGTAGACTTTTATTTTAATCAAAGAATTAAGAAGGAAGAGAGTATGCACGCTAGGCTCAGCACAGTTTCATATCTGCCTTTAAGGAAAGGTGCTGTTTCGGCAAGAGCCTTGACAAACAAGGCTTTCGGCACTGGTGCTGCCGAAACTTGCTCTTTCGACAGTAGCCGGAACGACAGCGCGCTATTTATCGAATTGACTAAAAACGTGCGCTATTTATCAAATAAATTTTCAAAATAATATTATTGTAAAAAAATTCAAGGGCTTAGCCGGCATTACCTTAGATGACAAGAACATCGCCAATGATATTAAATCCAGCATAGACTATGTCTGGCTAAGTCAGCTTTTATATTTCTTCTACTAGGAGGAGAGTGCCAGATATTAGTATTCCTATAACATCGGTGTGATGTACGACCGGATGCTGTACAATTTAGTTCATGTCAGGGTATTATGTGGTAGAGTATTATCTCTAGTGGTGTACCATCCTCATCAACATTCAATCGTGTCCCAGATTTTTTTTCCTCAATTAACTGAAAGTTTTCTGCCAGATTTTATGTACTTATCCATATAAATTTATCTAGTGGACTGGACATGCTCAATTTGAGTGGTTTTGTTGTATAGGATTTACAACAACTTTGAATAATCCGGAACATTGTAATCTCATCTATTAAATAATCTACACCCAATCATATAGTCCCATAAAAATATGAACATTTTCTCTCCTTTCAAACTATTGTGCACTGCCCTTTAAAAAAGTCAAAATTGGTGTACGATGGTGTACAATTTGCCCTAATAAAGTGACGTAGATATTTTATTTCTCCATATTAATATGAAATTAGTTTGGAACTGGGAAAAGCAAGGAGGCAAGGAAATTGTACACAAGTTTAAATTGGCACATGTTGTTCCTACTTGCTAACATGGGTTAATAGTGATTAATGTTTGACTACACGATAGGTGGAACAGAGCAAAAGTAAGAGCTATGTACTCTAGGCTTGAAATTTTAACATTCTAGGAACATATAACTGGAAGCTGCATATAATGCTATAGTATGAGGTGCATACCTTCGAACAATTGACACTCCACAGAGCTTCTTGCAGAAGTCAACTCCCGAATAAATACATCCTAAACAACGCATATATAATCATGATGTTAGTGTACAGAACTTCCATTCTTTGTTCATCACGTAATATAAATGGGTAGTTGGTTATACAGGCCTTGTGTTAACAGAAATGTACAATTCACAGTTGTATGAAATAAACAGGGAACAATCAACAATCCTTAAAAATCCCAGGCTTCCAGAAGATTATTTTATGAATGCATATTGGATCAACCCAATAAGATTCCATATTGGCATATTGCACCAAATGCTTACTACATATAAATTTTGTTTCACACTTTGAGGGGATAGGCATTTAAACTCTTATTTCACACTTTGAGGGGAAACAATTTTTGTGAAGCCCGCATTTGATGATTTTGTTCTGCCTTATCTCCACACAAACTCTGGTAAACAATGAAAAGGTAGATCAGTATTGACATTGTGGGGCTATTGTGTGTTCTGTTGCCTGGTTTTCATGTAACAAACCAGGCATCTGTACTTTCAGTTATTTTCCTCTAAATGAAAAGGTAGAGGTCCTGCCATGTTTCTCTAAAAAAAGGGCAGACTATTCCAGATCTCCAGCCATATGTGACTGAAGCATTTAAGAAATTCTTCAAGAAAATTTTACAAAAAGGTGTATGACACAACAAAACTTGTAACATACTATTGTACCTGTAGGTGTAACAACCTGCTTCTCTGTAAATGGCAAATGCCCCAGACCATGCTCAACTACCTAGCAATGTATTTCCATATCAGTAACACGTTACTGCAGACCACATTTATGAACTATGCAGTTCAACTTAGATACTGAACTAGGGAAGGAAGCTACCTAAAAAAGGATAGAGAGGTGGAGGCCACAAGAAACAAGAGTATACCAGACGAATCAGCCGATCTGAATAGAAGACAAAATCAGGAGTAGCAATTTCCTGATCACGAATGAGAGTATGCATTCCCCGTATCTGTTCAGATGAATCTTTAAGAGCATCACAATTTTGGAAATCTAAGCACTGTTATAAAGCTCAAATCAACAGTGACAACAAATTTACCTGGAAAGTTGTGTGAACTACTTTCACATTTGGATAAAATTTGCACAGGTCGTGCTGGCCAAGTTTTGTACGAATATGTTGCACGATTAAATCAACGGCAACATGGTTATCTCCTCCTCGTGGTATGATCACATCAGCATATTTCTTGGAAGGAAGAACAAAATCATCGAACGCGGGCTTCACGAACTTCCCATACTAATTATTCCATCAAAAGTTCGTGTCAAAAAGAGTAATGTCATCTATGTGTATTGCGAACATGATGGCATGAATATATATACTCCCTCCATTTCTTTGATAGTAGATATTTGGAGAAAGGACATGGATTAAGGAGGTTATGATATCAACAGAATGTTAGAATGGTAGATAGAGATGACCATGATATACCTGTGTTAATGTCATGGGTATAACAAGAGAACAGATTATGTGAAGGTTTACCCATAAATACGGAAGAGAGAGGCAAGTTAAATGACAGCATAACAGAGAAACAATATTTTAAGCTGCTTGTAGGCCTTATATGTTGAAAGAATTGAAACTTAGAGAGTATAATGTATTCAAATAGAATAAGGTTAAGATTCAAAAGTGAAGCAGAAAAGATGTGTTTGTATTACCTGCTCAAGCACTGAGAGAACATCTCTGCCTCTTTCAACGGTATCACGCCTTATTCGCCGGGCAAGCCTAATATCAGCATCTAAAACCGATGCATAAAGACCAACAGAACAAAGGGTGAGTGGTGAAAGAGTAGCTACAAACATGACTAACCAATCAAAACTGTAATACACTCAGTACATGCAATGTCTTCAACATTGAATCCATGGTGTTAACAATCATATATTTACCAAAGACAACAGCAGCAAACCTGTGTCAACGAAAATTTTCATATCCATGAAGTCACGCACCCTTTGATCATGAAAAACTAAGATCCCCTCCAAAATGATGACATCTGATACATTAACCTAACAAAAATGAATAATCAGTGATTCACTGAAAAGAGGAGTTTTGGACCTAGTTAACCATCATATCCATTTGCGTTTTGCTTGCATTAACGCAAGACAGAAAATGGATCACCAACAACACTAGACATCTTTGTCCAACACAAGCTCCTGTGTTGTATTACAGATTTACAATGGAAGAACTAGAGCCCTTGTGGTAAGGTTGTCAACACCTTTGTAAATTGATCGGTTACATAGATTGAGAGCCAAACAATCATTTTGAAAAAACCTTATTTCATCATGCTTTGTATATCACATATCCAGATATTCCCCCCACCCCTAAAACCTCGCGAGTTTACAGTTCAACACTCTTTTATTATATGTAGCTCATTTAACAGTGAAAGCCTCACAGTACTTGTTAGAAGGTTGGTAGAGCGAAATTTCAACTAATTAATGGAAAATATCAGAACATAAAACTACAGCAACATTCCCTGAAGCATCAATAACACAAGTTAAATCGGCACTCACTGGATTGACAGAATACAGCAGGCATATCATGTCATTAATTTCCATCTAGTTCGGATATTTCACATATATAAACATTTTGAGACGAAGTTATCACCAACGACTACATCATAAATAATAAAGGCACTATGACTTCCACATCAATGGTAAATTATGCAGATATTACCTTTCTAAAGCTCTCAGAGCATCGTCGATGATTCTTGAAATCATATATAGGAATATTTACAGATTGCCCACTTTTTAACTTTCCCATGCACTCCAGAAGCCGATCGGTATCAAATGCATCTGCAGAGAGCCAGACACAGAAAGATACAAAAAATCATTCTTACCCAAAAGAATATTAGATTGAAATGCTGCGGCAGAAAACAGCACAGATTTTCATCAGTGCAAGTACCAGGGTGATCAAAGTTGTATTCTCCCACATGCTCAGATTGTTCCTCGGTTAAACCACGGTAGAATGAATCCTGCAGAATTACAACCACAGTTTAACTATACATGCTATCGGAAATAAGTTTTGTGTGGTTGGGTGGTGTACCATGATGTGCTTTAACAGCCATCCAATCGTGGATTCGTGGATCACATTTAACAGAAGAAAAGGATGCCTATTGGAAACAGGTTAATGTGGAGCGTGAAGAGGCATATTGATAACAAGATAACGGCTAGATCCAAATTCCCCGAACAAATACGGCCAACTTGCCAACAGTGAGCGAGAATCATGTATTAATGAAGCAAGCCATCATCCCAGTACACGATTCCCGACCCCAACAAGGGATGCTCCAGAATTCACTATACAATTATATCGGCATCGCAGGACAGCACGCAATGAATGGATGTACAGAGGCCGGGCAGTCGTCCCCTTTTCGAAAGAAAAGGGACAGCGCGCACTACCGGAGAACAAATTCAGAGGTGGAAAAAAAAACTGGAGCAACGAAGAGGGAATAACCTGGTTGACGAGCACGACGCGGTGGTCGTGCAGCTGCTGGATGATCATGTCGCAGACCGTGGTCTTCCCGGACGCCGTCCCTCCCGTGACCCCTTGAGAACAAACGCACCCACCCCAAAAGACAGAAAATTGAAAACAAAACAAGAACGGCGAAATTAGAGGAGAACTGAGCGTGAGAGAGAGAGGCGTACCGATCACGAAGGGCTGCCTGGCCGTCGTGGGAGAGGCGGCGAGCCCGGTTGCGGCGGCGACGGAGGCGGAGGCGTCGGCCGTGGCTTTGCCGGTCGCGGAGGAGGAGGGCGAGGACGGGAGGGAGGAGGAGGAGAGGCGGCGCGAGTCGAGGCGGAGACCGCTGAAGTGGGCCCCCACCGCCGAGTCCAGCACGTCCTCCATCGCCGGCGTGCTGCGCTGAGCTGAGCTGAGCTGGCGATCGCTTTTGGCGAGTTCGGAGGTTTTGACACGCGGATGGGGCGGATTTTGGGTGGGGGAGGTGGTGGACTGGTGGGGGCGAAGAAGAAGACGTTGCGTGCGTGCGTGCACCGGTGAGGGAGGCGCTGGAGTGGCGAGAGAGCCGGCGCAGGTTTCGTTTTCGGCCGAACCGGCGCAGGGAGGGAGGTCTTGGCTCTGGCAGCATTTCCTCAGTGGAATATGTGGGGTAGATTGGGAAACTAAAGTTTGCAACTAGTTGCGCCCGCACCCAATTCCACATGTCGCACTTTCAAGTTTTCAAAAAATGTAAAATAAATCGTGGACATTGCTAATGTTGTTTATCGTGCATCCATAAATTTTCACCCAAAAATTTGACAATATGTGGCCTGCACAAAAAAAGACAAATGAGGTGTGAATAGTACACGATACTATTCACTTGTGTCTTCTCTTTTTTGCACAGAACACATATGGTCATATTTTGAGATGAAAATTTGTGAATGGCCGAGAGACAACATAACCAATGTCCATAATTTATTTCGCATTTTTTGGAAACTCGAAAATAAGATCTTAAATAATGGGTGCAGGCGCAACTAGTTGTGATCCGGGTAGATTCCTCTGTTTTTTCCCCTGTTGCTGGTCCTGCTTGGTTTTTCCAGTTCTGCTTTCCGTTTTCTACCGCACGATACGTACTCCATGTACGCTCCTGGCGACTGGCGTCGTCGTTGTGATCGATGCGGCCGTGTCGTTTGCCATTGTTTGCAGTGCGGTGGCCAGTAAACAACGACTTGCCCTTGGGAGTTGGGACTGCTGGCGCTGTGGATAGGACCATAGGCAAATGAATATTCAGTATTGATGTGAAGGTGCCGCGTCGGGATGTGTCCAGTTGTGTGCAAATCTCGCCAACCCCGATTAAAGTAAAAACCACTCATTTTCTTTGTTATAAAAAACAGTAGCAGTATCTTGACGTATCAAACCAGGCATGGTGTCGTGCTTATTATAAGCCTAAACAAAGGGCAAAACCGAGCTCTGTCACAGGCTGGGGTCAATGGCCAAGTGATTAAGAATATAGGAATGCAGCTCGTCTTTTTCATCTTGTGTGTGTTAGTGTGTAAGGGCATCTTTAGCATACCCCGTAAAAGGCCCTTGGTCTCGAAAATTCTAGCAGATATGCGAGTTTTGGATATTTTTGTGACCTGAACAGGCCCGTATATCGTCCCGGCCTAGAATTTTTTTCGGGGGTGCACGATACCTCCCCTCCGACACTATATTAAGGGTACCGGTGGCATTTAGGGTTAGCCCCTCGATTCGTTCCGCCACAATTGGGGTTCCACTCCGGTGAGCAATTACAACGAAATGGTGGTGCCGCCAAGATGGTGTATCTCCTCCAGGCGGTGCCGGCCTCGGAGGTGCGGCGGGGTCGTCCCTGCCGCCATTGGAGGAGTACTCCCGACTCTGACGGCTCGATCTCCTCCCCCACGGAGTCCACCACCAATGACGTGGACGAGCTCGCCGCAATCACCGACGAGGTCGAGCTGCTGCATCGCATCAAGGAGAAGTCTGTATGCTCAGCATCGTGCGGAGAAGGGGTCAATATGTCGCCCCTTGTGTTGAGATGTTGAATGAAGCCCAGCTCGAGTGCAGGATCCTTGAGTGCCGACTGCCGAGTATTGACGGATACGTCACGTATTAGACTAGGAAACCCTAACCTATGTCGGTTATGCCTCATGTACTATATATACTATGTAATACCGAACCAATCAGTACAAGCAATAGTTATTTCATCTATCATGGTATCAGACGTCTAGGTCTTCCGCTCCTAGCATGGCTCCGCCGCCAAAACCACCGCCCCGGCGACTTTTCACCCTCGCCGAATTCCACGCCGCCGTCCCCCCTTCTTCCTCCTCTATCCAACCACCAATGCAACTTCCTGCAATGTCCTTAGCTGACACGATCGCCGACGTCTCCCCCTTCATCCCCGTCTGTCTTGATCTCGCCGAGCACAACTACTATCATTGGCGCCACTTGTTTCATATTCATCTTGGCCGCTGCGGTCTCCGGCATCACATCGAGGCCTCCTCGGTCTCGCAGCCCGCCAACCCACACTGGGTGAAAGACGATCTGGCGATCATACAATGGATCTACACACGCATCTCCACCGAGCTGTTCAACCTCGTCTCCAACGATGGCGCCACCGCCGCCGATCTCTGGGCTGCCCTGCGGCAACTCTTCCAGGACAATAGCGACGCCCGCATCAACACCTTACACACCGAGCTTTGCACCACTACCCAAGGAGATTCGACGGTCACCGTCTTCTGTCAGCGTCTCAAGGCCATCGGCGACGAGCTTCGCGAGCTTGGTGATCCCGTGGACGATCGCACCCTCATCAACGCTCTTCTCGTCGGACTGGGAGAGTAATTCGACAAGCAGATCGCCTTCATCCCCATGATGCGGCCACGTCCCTCCTTCGCTGAAGTCCGATCCATGCTGCAGCTCGAAGCCCAGACACAAGCTCGCAAGTCCGCGCGGCCGCAGCAACTCTTCCACGCTGGGACACGGACCCCGGCTCCGCCTCCGGCTTCTTCGGCTCCTGCGATCCTGCCTACACCACAGCCTCCCCCTGGCTGGCGCCCAAGTCCAAACTACCGAGGCAAGAATCCGGTTTACCGGCCTCCGTAACCTCGCACTGGTGCGTCTTCCTCCGGCGGATCGTCCTAGACACCAGCTCCGCCGCCGGTCGCGCTTACTACTCTGCCATCAATCCACCCGCCACATGATCATTGGACGGGTCTCGTGCAGGCGTGGCCTATGCCATGGACGGCTTCCTCTCCTTATGGTGCTCCGCCCGCTTACACGGGCATGTGGAGTCCTGGTGTTCGCCCCTCGACCGGTGCTCCTGGTCCGTTTCGCTCCCGGCCACCCTCGCACGTGTACACTGCTCAGCCGGCATACGGGGCTCCCGCGCCGTCTCCCGTCTACTATGATGCACCGCCGGGCTTCGCTGCTGTAACACCCCGAAAATTGAAACCTAATTTTAGTGGTGTTTTATGACACCTGAAAAACTTTTTCTCTTTTCCTAAATATTTCTTCAAATCTTTGAGGATGAATTGACTTGGGAATTGCTCCCTCAAGAATTTTCCAGTGATTCACGAACCAATCCATCACCCGTGATAATTTTGATGCTTAGGTTTTCCCTCGAAAACCCTAGCCCTAATTATCGAACTTTTAAACCCTTTTCTCCACCTACCAAAGGAAAGCCTATTTTTATGGCCAGAAAAATTCCACTAAAAATACCAGAGGACTCCCCTATCCATATAAAGACAATCCATGCAAAAATATTGCATACTTCAATGCAATATTTCCAAGTTAGGCACTATTTTCCAAACTGCCCTTTCTGATCCAGAAATGTTTGAGTCAAGCTATGCATCTCCATAAATTCTGATAAATTCAGGGGATGAATATTTTTGCATTCCCTGCACTTCACCTTTTGGAGCCAAACCCATTTGAGCAACTTTTGACCTACTTCCTTTGTAAGGCCATTTTCATGCCTTTTTGGAATCTTCAAGCAAACCTATACCTAGACAAATCCTATGACAATGGGACTTGGCCACATTGACCACATGGTCCATAGACACCCAAATCCAGGAGATCACCCCAAGGTGAAGTGTGCAAATTCACATTTCCATAACCATGCCATTATGTCCATTTTTGGACATCTTGCCAAAACCCAATTTCCTTGTGTCCAATTGAGCTCCAACTCCATAGACACCCTCCCTATGCCACAAGTACTCAGTGGTAATTTTTGGGGATTTTTATGAGATGTGCAAGGCCCCTGTCATTTCATCGAGCACCTTCGGTATCTTGGCTTTTCTGGAAATTCTATTTTTCAAAGTTTAGAATCCCTGTGGGATTTTTGTTTGGTTGTGTTCCTCTCGTCGATACGAACCCAGTGGTGGAAGCCGTTTTCAGTTTGGAGCTCCGAGTCATCGGGAACGCGTCGATGCCGTCGTGTCGCGCTCTGGACGTCCGGGACGCGCGCTTTGGCATGACCTAAACTCGCTTAGCACTGACCTAATCCTCTTCACCAGTGCAGGCTCGTGCAGAACTGTGCTGCCCTGTGCATCCAGCACGACAGCCTCACCCCTCCTCGTTCTTATCCCTCCCAGGTGGAGGAGAAACATCGGGAGTCAACCATTCCTCTGGGTAAAGCCACCCCAAGCAGCAACCTGAGCCCTCCCCTGGCTGCTGCACCCATTCCTCTCTTCCCTCTGGACCTCTCCACCGTTTTAGCCGGGCAACGGCAAAGCTTGCGCTTGAGGCTAACCGAGGTCGTCGTCGTCGGCTCCCGGCCGTGGCAACCTCGAGTTGGCTCCGTTCTCCGGTTAAACTGACGGAGAGCCTCCTTCTCCTCCCCTCTACCTCCCCCTGCAACCAGTGTAGCAAGTCGAGGCCGAGGCCGTCGCGTTCAGCGCGTTCGTCCGCCATGGCCGTACCACCGCGAGGTCGTGGCGACACGCGCAGGAGGCGCCCCACCGCCTCGGCCCTGCCTCCCCCGACCGCGGTGTGCCGCCGCAGGCCGTCCCCGCATCCCGGCCATCCTCAAGCCAGTGCCGCAGCACAGCAGAGGAGCCGCCGTGCTCGACTCCCGCCATGGCCGTGAGGCCGAGGCCCGTAGGCGACGCGCAGAAGACCGTCCGAGCCGCCCGGTCGACGCAGCCCCGCCCTTGCTTCCACTGGCCGCGGCACGTCCCCGCCGCCACTCCGACCCCGCCGTCGGTTGGCCGGCCGGCGCGCCAAGCCGCCCCTCCGGCGTCCGTGGCGTGCTCCCGTGCGCAGGAGCGAGCACACAGGAGGTCAACGCCTGGAGCTGGTGGATCGATCGGTCCACTTTTTTTTCCCGCGAGCAGCTAGGCCAGAGGAGCAACCAGCCCAGCGGGCCGCAGTCCAGCAGATGCAGCGCAGCAGCGGCCCAGCCGCGCACAGAAGCGGCCCGTGTGGTTTTTTTTTCCGCGGAATCTGTTTTTCTTTTTCCTGGTGAGCAGCAGTTAGCTATCCGTCGCACGTCAATAACTTTTGAACCGTAGCTCCGTTTTAGTCGATTCAAATTTGTAAATTCCTAGTTTGTAAGGATCTGTCCAGTGGTGCAGGTTTTACTTTTTGTAAAATACTTGTATACTCAGCACCCTCGTATGCGTGTATAGGTGTATCCCGCGGTACCGGCGAACCGAGACCATAAATCGTCACGTTCGTGACCCTCCAAGCCAAACGGTGTCGATCTTTGCAGGCAAGCTAACCACTTGCTATGACCAGTCTTGCAATATTGTTTGTTCGTATTGTTCGTATTACCATGCCATATCAGTGCATCTGATTGTCTGTCATCTGTAAACTATGCGTCATGAGATATCATGACTTTGCCATCTACTTTCCGTAGAGTTGTGGTGTTGTGTATGGGGTACCACTTCCCATTCCCGAGGCGATGGTTGGAGGAACCGCCACAGTCAAAGGAGTGGGGAACTATATAACTGTGCGTCTCGCACTTGCGTGGCTTTGTTTGCTTCTTCTTCTTCGCCGAGGTGAGGAGCGGACGAATGTCGTCTTATGATCCTCGGAGTTGGGGGCATTTGCCAAAAGAGTTATTTGCTTCTTCTCCCTCCGTCAAACGTGGTTGGCGTAAGCCCGCCTGGACTGCGACGCTTGGGACATTTGCTTTCCATTTGGTTCTTTTTGCCAAGATTGCTGACACCACGTCGAGGTAATCCTCGAGTGGAATGGATCCTTTCTTTCTTATGAATGCTTTTCGGTTCATTTTGGAAACTACATGCCTCACCAACTTGTAATTGATCTACGAGGACGCTGGCTGGAGGAACCGCCACAGTCATCCGCTTGAACCACTGTGCTATTTATTCTGTAACACTGATTTGTGGTGGCGCCGACTGGAGGAACCGTCATAGTCACCCGGTCAATACAAACAAACTATTGCTTGGAATATTATGTTGCTAATGTCTTGATGTTTGTTGGTATATATTATTATGATATTGTGATTGTTATGCTGGACTAATCCTCGGTTGTTTGGACTTGTTATAATGAAACTTGATTAAATGAAACACCCCTCCAAACAACGATAGGGTCAGTCCATGGTGCCACTAATCTGAACTTTGAAAGCAGGACCATCGTCGTCTCATGGAGGACCGTGACCTAGTAGGTTGTTGAGCCCCTTTTGTGCCATCCATTGGGCGCAGTCGTTCGGTTGTGCTGTCCGAGGGTAGAGGTCGACAGGCACGGGTTCGACTGCGATAGGGAGTCCGGAGCTAGGCATACCCGTTAGCGCCGGGGGATGTGCCGGATTTACTTGCCCGTTGTACCACGTGTATAGGGTGGTGCAGTAGAGTGTCTTAGCAAGTGGAACGTCAGTACGATTTTGGCATGACAACCTGAAGTGCCGGCTGAGTAAGGTGCATTCTGATATTTGGAAACGCAACCTCTCGAGAGTGTCAACCTAGCAAGCTAGCCTCGTTCCTGGGATATGGAACAACAGTTCAGTGTCGGTCACACTGTGTGTCTCTGTCGTGTTAGGAGGTTGAACTTAAGTTCTGTTTGAAAGAATTAATGAACGACCTGACCTCACTAAATAAACAATTAAGATGATGCAGGGAATGTTGCATTGAGATGTTGATGGTTATCCGTGATTTGTGGTGGCGGTGTGATTGTTGGGAGCCTAGAGTTAGGCCTGAGCCAACATCAACCGTGCATGCCAGAGTGGAAAGATGAGGCCATTGGGCCTAGCAGGGATCACAGGTGCTGTTGTGTATATTTGGTACCAACTGGTACACGCGTTTACTCGTCACAGGTAATCTCTTTGTTTGATTGCCGGTGCCCGGTCCAACCCCACCTGGCTTGGACTCTGCACTGGCGATACCCCGTTGTTTGCTTATGCCATGTTTTGCTTGTGATGCCATGCTACCTTTATATTATGCTGTATGTTTGTCTGTCTAGAGTACACACTTGCCATGTGTAGTATTTTATTTCCAATGTATAACTTGTTGCATGATTGTCTGACTGTTCATGTCTTGTGGATTACGTTACTTGCGAGTATGTTATTGTACTCAGATTGGCTTTTCATGTGGCCAGACTTAGCCAGAAGATGGAGCAAGAGCGTGCTAGGATCAGTAGCCCAGCCAGATGCCTGTGGAGTGGAGCCGCTCCAAGCCGTTGCCTTAGTCGTCTTCCGCTGCCAGTTAAACTCTGTCCTAGGCCATGCTTGGCAAGATATTCTGTAATGCCTCGATGGTCTTGTAAACCATTTGTAGCACTTCTTGTGCCTGATTGTGTAATGATTTCCATAATGTTGCACTGTCACGACGTGCGGCCAGATATCTTAGGCTGGCGCACGGGACGACCGCCTCTTGTAACAGCCCAAAGTTGAAAACCCTAAAAACCGGTGTAAATTTTCCACTTTTGTGTACATTGCATCATGGCATCATGCATCATGTTGTTGTTGCTAGGGAATTGTGCTAGGGAATTGTTGTTGTTGCTAGGGAATTGTGGGTGTTGCTAGGGAATTGTTGTGGTTTGGCACCACTTCAAACAAAATGCCAATTGTTGCTTCAACAAATTTCAAAACAACGAAGGCACTCAATCTTGCAAAATAAAATTACTTCGTCATCTCCTATTTGTCAAGGAAGTTCCAAGAGCTCCAAAACAATATTTTGCACTTGCTCCAAATTGTTAAAGGAGCAACATCTTTGAATTTAGCAAAAATGCCATATCCAACTTTCTAAACAAAAGGGGTTCAAAACATTTTATTTGGAGGCGCCAATTTTTGTGGAGCTTCCACATGATATAAAAAGGCTACACAAATTATTTCATAATTTTTGAAAATGTGTTGGTGCCTAAATTAAATCAAGGAAATGCTTCTGGTTTTATATTTAAAAGAGGGAAGGACCTGGTTGTGATGAACTTAAAAGTACCAGGGGGTTTTCTGGAAAACTGTCATCTCTCTCTCCCTCTCACCTCACGCGCACTGGCGCCATGCCGCGCCACGCGCGCGCACGACCGCGCCCGGGCCCCCCTCTGCCCTGCCTTCCTCGACGAGGAGAGCAAGCCACGAGGCTGCACTGCTCCTCCTACCCCGTCCCCACTCGCTCACCTGCTCCATCTCCCTCTCATCCTGCTCCCCACCGAGCCGCCATGGAAGCCGAGCTCCGCCGTCGCCTCGCCGTCGACTGAGGCAGCCCCGAGCAAAACCAAGGGCACCACGAGCTCCGCCGCGACGCCTGCTTCATCTCGGCGAAGGGAATCGAGCGGGGAGGTGGTAGAGCACCCGTGCGGTCCGAATCCCCGCCGACCACCGCCGCCGCTCTGCCGGACTAATCCCGCCGCCGCGGTCCGTCTCCGACCTCGCCGTCTCCGCGAACGAGCTCAGGGTGAGCTGCTGCTCCTCCCCATGCCCTCCGTTCCTCCCCATGCCCTCGCGTTCGCCGACGCACTGCACACTGCCGTGCGCCGCCAGGCTCCCTCTGTTCCGCTCGGATAATCTGATCCTTGCAAATTCGGATTTTCCGAAGAATGCCAGTACTGGAAAAGTTTGAGTCCTTAGCCAAATTTTGAGTGCACTGTTCACGCGGATAATCCGAGTTCCAAACCATTCGGAATTTCCGAATTTATTCAGTACAAGAAATTTCTACTGTTTCAAATACTTGTCCTTCTAATTTGTTAAATGTTTGTGTTGTGTTATAAATAACTTATTGAGAGGACACATCAAAAAGGGAATTTATAAATGTACTAACTTTTATTTGGTTAATCTGAAAAATGTGTTCGATATACCAAAATGTCCGGGGAACTGTGGACTAACCTCTAAAATAAATATCATGCTTAATTATCACCTCCTTCCAATCCTAACTATTCGGTTTTATGCGATGCTAAAATAGTTTAGGAAAGAAGACATAGTCAAAAATGGGTTTTTAGAAATGCAAGAACTTTTATCGGTGCATTCTAAAATTGGCGTTTCATACCAAAATGCTCCCAAAAGTATGGAATAATATGTGGCATCATTTCATGCATGTTTACCTCAAATTAAGCGTAGGAAAACATTAAAAACAATGTGTAGCTATTTCCTCTCTTGTTAAATAATTATTTCCGTACCTCATGTAAATTGGTAGACCTTGCTATATTAAGTTCAATGCATTCAAAATGTCATATCATCATATGTTTGCGCATTGCATTTGTGAAGCATGTGTGGTGATTGATTGTTTTCTTCCGATGTTTTGTACTTCGATAGAACAAGCAGCCGGGGTTACCCCACAATACCCCGAGGATCCGTACTACCAGCACGTTGAGCAAGGCAAGCGTAATCCCCCCTCTGAGCATGTCTTATCCTATTTTCCGCAAATATTTTCTCCACTATAATATTGCATGCGGTTCCAAATGTCAATTTGCTTGGATTAGAGTATCCTATAGTTGCATTAAGATTCCGATGCCAATTACCTGTTTCCCCTCCTAATATCCATAGGATTGTACTGTTGGCCTGTAATAATTAACTATGCAGTGTTGATGCTTAGCCATGCTTAGTTAAAATGCTTAGCAGTCCGGTGGATGTTTCATGGTTGGAAACAGGTGAGGAGATGTACAGATGATGGTGGAGAATTTGTGGTGACAGGTAATAAGATGCTTAAAGGTGGGGATGAGAGGCCACTTTGGTATGGTGGTGTTTTGTCTCACTCTCGCCGCCTAGGTGCGAGTTCTTTACCTCTTGAACCAAGAATGAGCGCGCTTCCTTTCGGTGGGGTATATGGAGCCCTCGTCGACCGACTAACTTGTGGCGGACTAGCCGAGGGTCCTCTAGTTTGGCTTTCCATTTGCGCGTGCGTTGAAGATGGTGGCCAAGACTGAGATGAGGATGGTGGTGTCAGGAAAATAAGTGGCCGCGGGACAGGGTGCTGGAGGTACCCCTTGTCCTACCGCCACTGATGATCCTGGGATAGTCTCAAGCAAGGTAAAGGTTGTAACCGTTCCCACTCAGCCGGCTTTCCCCGGAAGAGAGCTACGTGTAGGCAATGAGCCGGGCGGTATCGAAGTTAAACACAGTGCACCCCTGCAGGGTTAAATCTTTTCGAAAAGCCGTGTCCACGGTTAAGGACAACTTGGGAAAGGACGATAAGATCATAGAATAACTTTAACGGAATGATTAAAAACTGGGTACTAGAGGTACCACTTCAAGATTGCAAGGTGAGCTTCCTCGAGGGTGATTCGGGGAGGTGCCTTTGATGAACAGGTATAGTGGAGGATGATGGTTGATGTTGAGAAAAGTGATCAAAGAAAAGAGTCACTTCTTACCCGTTTTGAAAAATACTCTGATTAGTCGATGCCTTTGAGTTATGTTTTCATAAATAAAATCAGCTTTATGCGAAACAGCCATATAACTTTGAAAGCCTCATCGAGCTAAAGCTCTATATATAATCTTGCGAGTTCGTCGAACTCAACGTCGTTTGTTTTGTTTCAGAGGAGGACTTCACCGACCTCGAAGGTGGGTTCTTTGTGGACGTCGACGAGTAGTCCGGGGTTACCAGGTGGCAGCTTGGGACATCCCGGAACAGCTGGCACTGGATGTTTATTTGTTGGCCTCTTAGGCCCTAATCTGGATCTTGTTGTTTAGAACAACTTATTTTGCTTCCGCTTGTTGTAATGTTGGGTCTGTGACCTCTGGTTGTCATTTGCTATCTTTCTCTATTATAGGAGTTGAACTATATGATTTGTGTCGTAGAGTCTGTGATGTGCCAGTTGTTCCACAAGTCTTGATCTCTCTATTATGCTTTGATAGTGTGTCTGGTGGTATCGGATAACCGGAGACACAGTATCACTGTATAGCAGTCGGGTCGGGGCGCCACACCTCTCTGGCAAGATGTGCCAGGGAGGGGTGTCACAGCTGCTACTCCACCGACCACACCCTACATGCATGGTGCGCCTCCAGCTCTACCGTACATGGCGCCACCGCCGGCCGCTCCTACGCCAGCTGCATCATCTGCACCGCCAACTTGGGATCAGGCGGCCTTCATCGCCGCCATGAACAATTTCACCATGAACAACGCAGGTACGGATTGGATCTTTGACTCTGGTGCATCTTCGCATATGTCTGCAAATACGAATTCGCTGTCTTCCTTTTCATCTTCACCCTTTTCATCTATAATTGTTGGCAATGGTTCTTCTATTCCTATTACATGCACCGGTCACTCATATATTCCCACCTCTAATCATGATTTTATTCTTCGCAACATCTTAGTTTCCCCATCCTTAATTAAAAACCTCATCTCTGTTCGACAGTTTACCATTGATAATTCTGTCTCTCTCGAGTTTGACCCCTTTGGTTTATCTGTGAAGGATCTGACTACCCGTACGGTCCTGGCTCGCTACAATAGCTCGGGTGATCTTTACACTCTCCATGGCGCGCCTTCATCCACTCCTCATGCTCAGCACGCCTCCGTTGATCTCTGGCATCGTCGGCTTGGACACCCCAATAAAACCACATTGTCGTCTCTTCTTCGAGAATTTTGTATCCCTAGTTCTAGCTTGTCTCATGATTCTTCTTTGTGTATGGCATGTCAATGTGGCAAACATGTTAGGTTACCTTTTAGTTCATCCACAACAGTTAGTACTTTTCCCTTTGAGCTTTTACATTGTGATCTGTGGACGTCTCCTATCCCTAGTGTTTCTGGATTTAAGTACTATCTTGTAATTCTTGATGATTATTCACATTATATATGGACGTTCCCTCTTCGTGCAAAATCTGAAGTTCACACAATTTTTACTCACTTTCGCCAATACGCTCTTGTGCACTTCGGTCTGCCCATTCGCTTTGTCCAATGTGACAATGGACGAGAGTTTGACAACACCCGGAACCGTGACTTCTTTCTCTCCATCGGCACTCTTCTTCGATTCTCTTGCCCATATACTTCTCCACAAAACGGAAAAGCCGAACGTTCTCTACGATCAATCAATGATATTCTACGCACCTTGCTTATTCAAGCCTCCCTACCCTCTTCTTTTTGGGCAGAAGCCCTACGCACAACCACCTTTCTTCTTAACATCCGACCCACCAAAACGTGTCCTCTTTCTACACCTTTCCAATCTCTCTTTCTTGATCATCCCGACTACTCTTCTCTCCATGTCTTCGGATGCCTAAGTTTTCCTAACATCTCTGCCACTGCTAAGAACAAACTAGAACCTCGTTCTCTCCCATGTGTCTATCTTGGACCCTCTGACGATCACAAGGGTTCTCGTTGCTATGATCCGTCCTCCGGACGTGTTCTCATCTCTCGTCATGTAACATTCGACGAACACATTTTCCCCTATGCCTCCTCTTCAACCACACCCACGCCACCCTCCCAGGCCCGTCCCTCTTCTTTGTTACAACCCCTTCGGTACCCAACCCAACCCTCTCCTTCTCCACTCCCTGCCGAGGCACAAAATTCTGCCGCTGCAGACTCTCCCACATCTCCGGCCGCAACAGAGATTCCTGCCGGGGAACCGGCCTCACCCGCAACACCCTCTTCTGCCGGACACAAGCCTCGCCTGCCACACCATCCTCTGACGAGTCTGACGCCGCGACCTTCGATCATCCTATCCCTCCTCATGTTGTCTCGGTCCCGATTCCTCAAAACGACCATACCATGCGTACTCGTGCAAAACGTGGATTTGGGCTGCCAATCCACAAGCTAAACCTAACGGCTACACCCTCCATCTCGCCAGTTCCCACATCTTATAAGCGTGCCCTCCTCGACCCTCTTTGGCATGCTGCCATGCGTGACGAGTATGATGCTCTCATAGCAAATCAAACTTGGACTCTTGTTCCCAAACCCTCCAATGCTAATGTTGTCACGGGCAAATGGGTTTTTCGCCACAAATTTCATGCTGATGGTTCTCTTGCTCGCTACAAGGCCCGTTGGGTATGCCGCGGCTTTTCTCAGCAACACGGTGTTGATTTTGATGAAACTTTTTCTCCGGTAGTTAAACCAAGCACCATCCGCGTTGTTCTCAGTATTGCGGTATCCTCCTCCTGGCCTATTCACCAGCTTGATGTTAAAATGCGTTTTTGCATGGTACTCTCAATGAAACTGTCTACTGCCAACAACCTTCAGGTTTCGAACACCCTACTTCTCCTAATCTAGTGTGTCTTCTTCGTAAATCCTTGTATGGACTCAAACAAGCTCCTCGGCCTGGTTTCAACGTTTTGCCACTTTCATTCACACCTTAGGTTTCACTTCCTCTAAATCCGATTCCTCTCTCTTTATACTTCGCTCTCCTGAGAATACTGCCTATCTTCTCCTCTATGTTGATGATATTGTTCTCACAGCCTCTTCTGATTCTTTCTTACACCAAATCATTACCTCTCTCAATCGTGAATTCTCCATGACTGATCTTGGCCCTCTCCATCACTTCCTTGGTGTTTCCGTCTCTCGTACTTCCAACACTCTTTTTCTCTCCCAGCGACAATATATACTTGATCTTTTACATCGTGCTGGTATGTCCGACTGTCAGCCATCCAAAACACCAGCTGATGTTGGCTCCAAACTCTCGGCTGATGGCGATCCTATTTCTGATTCGAGTCTATATCGCAGCCTCACCGGAGCTCTTCAATATGTCACCCTCACTCGTCCTGACATTGCTTATTCTGTCCAACAAGCGTGCTTATATATGCATGATCCTCGTCTTCCTCATCTCAACCATGTCAAACGTGTCCTCCGGTATCTTAAAGGCACTCTCGATCACGGTCTTCTTCTCAATTCCTCCTCTCCCACAAGTTTGACAGCTTACTCTGATGCAGACTGGGCAGGTTGTCCAGATACTCGAAGATCCACTTCGGGCTATTGTGTTTATTTGGGTGATAATCTTGTTTCATGGTCCTCCAAAAGACAGGTTACAGTTTCCAGGTCTTCGGCCGAAGCTGAGTACAGGTCTGTGGCGCATGCAGTGGCTGAATCGATTTGGCTTCGACAACTTCTTACTGAACTTCATCGGCCTATTGATCGTGCTACTATTGTCTATTGTGACAACATCTCAGCAGTTTACATGGCGTCCAACCCTGTTCATCATCGCCGAACGAAGCACATTGAAATCGACATTCATTTTGTTCGTGAGAAGGTTGCTCTTGGTGAAGTCCGAGTTCTACATGTACCAACCAGCGCCCAATTTGCTGATATCTTCACCAAAGGATTGCCGACTGCTCCTTTCATCGACATACGCTCCAGTCTCAACATCGTGACACCCGACGTCGACACTGCGGGGGGGTATTGACGGATACGTCACGTATTAGACTAGGAAACCCTAACCTATGTCGGTTATGCCTCATGTACTATATATACTATGTAATACCGAACCAATCAGTACAAGCAATAGTTATTTCATCTATCACCGAGAACGCAACACATAAGCGGCGTGAGAGAAAGGAGAGCTGCCAGCAAGTCTTCCATCGTGAACTCCGGCGCACAAACAAGTAGTACGATGGAGAAGCGACGCCGATTTGCTTTCGGTTTAGTTTTAGGGCTAGATTCATTTCTGATAAAATGAATCTAGCACTATGTCAGTACGATGAACTATGTTATGAACAATGTTTGTGATTATCGATGAAATTTCAGCGCCAAAGTTCGTTTTAAAATTATTCAGTAGGAATATACTGTACCTGGTATGTCTGATTGCTTTCTATGCTACATAATTGTTTTCGGAGGATCCAGATACTGGTTTTAGGGTACGGGTTCTTAGAGCATCTCCACCGACGCCACCTAAATTATGTCCGGCACCACCCAGAACGTTTATACCCAAAACGAACACGATTTGGATGGTGCCGGACACTTATCCGGCCATTCACAGGTCGCATCCCGCACTGGCACCCCCAAATCAAAAACTCAAATTTGACCGACTTTTGCAAATTACGAATAAAAGACATGGGTTTCGTTGAAATTAGATGCATTACAAACTAAATTTAAACTTAAACTACAACTAACATAGACTTAAATTGCAACTAACTAAACTTAACTACAGCTAATCAAGACATCGGGAGCTTCGCCAGCGTCGTCCTCGTCCATCGCCGGGTGAGAGGGTCCGGCCTCGTCGTCGTTCGCCCCGTCCTCGCGAAACAGTGGGGGCCAGGGGAGCCAGGGTCATTGCGATCGACGACATGTGCCAGCCAGCGCCTCTCCGACCTGCCCTGCACCATCATGGCATGCGCCCCCAGCACTGCTATGCACGCGCACGCATGCGCCTGCGCTGGCGGCCCGCCCTCTCTACGCGTGGAGATGTTGCCTCTCCTCCTCTGCCAGTGCCTTACTCTGTCTCTCCGCCGTCTCCACCATCTCCCACGCCAAGGTATCCCGACGCGCCATCTCTAGCGCCAGTGCTTTGTCGGCCTGCTGGAAAACTGCTTCCACCCGGCGACGGAGGTCGAAGCGGCAAGCCTGCAAGGCGTTGAGCTCGTCCTGTGCCGCCCTCTCGGCGGCAATGAAGGAGCTGGCATGCTCCTCGTTCGTCGTAGACTCGAGCGAACGCTGGATGGCGAGTGCCTCAGCCGCGTGGCTCGCGCATGCAAACATGGCGTGCGCCTGGCAGTACAGCTCGTCGGAGCGCGCGGTGAGGATGGAGTTCATCACGGCGACCTACTCCGGCCACAGCGGCGGTTCTGGCTGCTCCTGCTGTGGCCTCGGCACCATCTCCACCTCCGGTTGCGGCACCATCTGCAGCTGGAGCTCAGGCGCGTCCTCCACATCCTCCTGGCGGTCCTCGTCGCTGTCGGACGGTGGAGGGTTTACCCCCTCCGCCGGGAAACGACGGCACGCAGCCTAGGTGAGGGTGGACCAGGAGGTGGCTAGGCGTCGTGGCATGTTGTCGACGTCGGCGTGAGGGCTGTCTTTGTCTACGGCGAGAGAGGAGAGCACGACGAGAAGCGGCCACATGGGGGGCTTCTTTAGAGCCGGCCCTGCGCGGGAAAGCAAGGCGGGAAGCGGCAGGAAACGGTGGACCGCGCGGGAACCGACGGGTGGGTGGTGATGCGACGTGACGGTTTAACGTTGGCGACGCGTCTCCGCCGCTCTGGCCTGACAGCACCGCTGGGAAGGCTGCTCCGCATTAAACCGGAGAAATGACCGGTGTGTGGATGACATGCGGGACCCGCATGTGTGTGAGCCAAGTCGGACATGTATGACCAGTGTCCCCCCCCCCCCCCCCCCCCCCGAGCAGTCCCCCGAGTTTAAGTTTGGAGTCCCTCTCGGGTTTGCCAGACAGAATTTGGGTCTGGCCGGACCGTTGGGGGTGCCGGTGCGGCGAATTTTGCTGTCTGGCCTCCCAATGAGCCTTTGGGGGGCCGGTGGAGATACTCTAATGCATATGCCAAGTCAAGTCAATACATAAATCTAGTCCAAGATTGGTTGGGTTGGTCGTGCTGGCAAAATCAAGGTGGGTTGTATGTGCTATGAAATGTCATTTGGCAGCCTTGGCGGTGAAAAACATGTGGTTCTATTGATTTAAGTATGAACAACAATGAACAAGCACTAGTAAAGATACTACGTAGCGAAAATACATTGATGTTCCTGGTTATTAACACACAGAATATGTGTTTTTAGTAATTTTAAAAAGTTGAATATTGTTGAAACTGTCATTCGGACAAGGATGATCAAGTATTGTACCCATACAAAATTATACGTCAAAGAATGAATTTCATTGCACACTGGTTTAAATTTTTGCCTAAATAAGAACTATATACACGCTATATTCGTCATATTGTCGTTTTTGTCTTGAAGTCAATGAGAAACATTTTGTGGCCAAATTTTTTATACGGGTACAATACTTATCATCTTTGAGCCCAAAAAAGTTTTGGTTTTTTGTTACCCTTTTTTAATTTCTAAAAAAATTCGCATATCAAATTCGTTGGTAACCAGGAGATACAAGTTCGCGTCCTACGGATCTGTCACATTATTTTGACGAGGACTATACGATCATCTCTGTTCTAATAGCTACTATGATCACCACGGTATTATCCAAATCATACTATATGATTACCATAATATTATCCAAATCTCTTTCACATGGCTGCATGGCATGCAACCGTAACCAGTGAAATCGACCGAGCGGAATTAGAAAGAAAATAAAAATCTTGCTTCGTACTTTTGGGGAACAATCGTGAAGCATTAGGCGATTGAAAATATGTTGGTGTAAAGAACTAAAGATCAATGGAACGATGATTGGACACATTAATGCGAAATGATTTTAGAAGAGTTTACAGATGGGACTGGAGGAAGAAAGTGTACCTTTGAGATGGTTCGCTAACTGGGTTCAACACAAGGTTCGTCTCGACGAAAGTGATTGAATTGGGATTCGTGTTTTTTTAGAAGAGTTTTTTTTTGGGGAATTTTGAGACCGAGCTTCCATGAATGGGTTATTACACAGGCCGCCCTAATGCACAAGACTTGCGTTTCTAACTGGACTAGCCCAGAACTACAAAATTCCTACGGTCCAGTCCAAATACAAACTAGGCCCATGTTTTGGCCGAGGCGTGTACGCTGAAGCTTCTTGTCTTGAAAAAAAGGAGCTCTCCCGCAGCTACATCTGGCAGTCATGGGGAGGAGCAATGGACAGCAGGCGGCGGTCGCCGGCAGCAGCGGAGGCTTCCTCTCCGTCATCCCCCTCCGCTCAGATTTCTCCACCACCGTGGTTCTCCGTTCAAAGGTAAGCAAGGCAGCGTAAACGCCGGCCGCCCGTCTGGCTCAAACCCTAGCCGCCTATCTTTTACGCTTCCATAATTCTAGTGTGTTCACGCGCTTGCGGGCTGGCCCGATTTCCTGACGCAGTTGCACAAAGAATTACTAGATGATCATGGTCGTATGATTTAATTGGCTTCGAGGGCTCGGGCAATGCCTTGCTGATTTTTTTTTCTGCAATCCATATAGCTTGTGAATGTGGTTCCAGAATCATTTATTTTTCATCATCTAGTTTGCCATGTCAAATACGCGAGATAAATGTCGTCCTAGCACCTGACGAATCGCTTCACGTGCTAGTGTTTAAAAATTGTTCAGCGGACAAGGTGGAAATTCCGATCAGTTTTTATGTCGCTTAATTTATTTATTTTCAAAGGAAGGGAGCCCAAACAGCGTCCCAATTTCAATTAAGAA
>CAMZMU010000082.1:16843555-17118807 GCA_947311845.1 Poa pratensis
TAGCGATGTATCTTAGGACCGTGCATCTCGCCGTTTTAGCTGGTTAGTTCTCTTCCGTACAAACGGTGGTAGCTTGTGCGTTGATAGCTGTACGCCCGGCCCACACTTTTGTCCCGACCCGTGGCTAATCATATACTTTCTCCCATTCATTTATTGCCGCTTAATTGGATGTATGCTAGATACATCCAATTCAGTTTTAGAAAAATTGTGACGAGCACCATAACCCTATTCCGGTGAAATTATCAGTAGCTATATGCATACGTTGTCCACAAATTTAGAAAAAAAAATCGTCGTATTTGGCCACCATTGTGTGATGGATATTATGCAAGATGTAACATTGACGCATTCTATCAAAGTGCAAAATCTCAACTGAAAATAAATTACATTCCTGGCTACGTTTGAGTTTTGCACTCTACTTACATTACAACAGATGTAAGATTTTATCATCTTTTCAAAAACAAAACCAAGATATGCGAGTTGATATTTGCATGTTGATAGAATATAACATCATCTACATCTAAGATATTTTTTTCAGATTTTTTGAACTTTGATTGTCGTTTTCAAAAAAACAAGTGGCTCCTCGGAGCTCTGCAAATGTTCCCCTTATGTAGTGAGGTGATCGTGGTGAGTCGCTGAAGACGCTTCGTGAGCCGCATACGTGGGTGTGTGCCCATGTTGTACTTGGTATTTGTAAGAAAAATGCCAGGATTTGCACCAATCCCGACGTACGGCTAATAACAAGGCGAAAGTGAGTTTGTTGGATCGTGTCCGAAACTACAGACTTGGTGCAAGTCACATCTACTCCTCCGTTCCAATTTAATTGACTTGCTTTCCACCAAATGTGGATGTATCTAGACATGGAAATGTGGATGTATCTAGACATGGACATGTACATGTCTAGATACATCCACATTTGGTGGAAAGCAAGTCAATTAAATTGGAACGGAGGGATAGCTCTAGCGTTTGGCCTGCTCTCTTTACGGCGGCCTCAGACACCATGTTGATTTATTTCTTCTTTGTCAATATGCATAACATTTACAGTTGTTGTTTGGGTGGAAAATCAATCTTGCTGAATTTTTCCACGATTAATGGTCCACTAGCTAAGTGGTTTCTTTTTATGCAATCTATATCTGTCTGCTTCAACACCTATGCATATTCTAAATTTTGTTAGGAGACAGTAGTGTGAAGCATAAGTATGCATGACACTACTCCCACGATGTATTTGCACTCCACTAACCAGAAGACTCCTCAGTCACTGGCGTTTTTGCGTGACCTATTATCGACTACACATGTCGCTCTTCAACGACACAACGTCGAGTCATCGACATCAAATTAAGTAGTATTATTTCCATTTATAGTGGTACAATACTATTACTTGCATAAATTGTTGCAGTATTCCTTTGAAGGAAACTTTTGTTAAAATAGTAGTACTAGTTTATGGCTTTATGTACATCGTCTGTCAAGCTAGAACATGCAAAACATCGCGTTAATTTAGTAGGCTACCTTGACTGGGACATCTATCAACCCTGCTTCTCCACTTTCAGTGCTTCTTCTGAGAGCCCCCTACGTAGGGATTTTCCACTAACCGGTTGGCCCCCGGCACTATCTTTACCGTCCATCTTTGTTGGAGATTCGTGCGGGTCACCGGTCAAATCTCCGGGTTGATTTGCATTTGAACCCCGTAAAAGTCTACATTCAACCCGCAATCCACCACTCGTATATAAAGCATCAGAATCGACCGAACCCTAATTATTTCTTCCCCACCACCAAAAGCAGCCGCCACCCGCCGGTGCGTCGCCTACCTCAAGCCTTCCATCAAAATCGACTCGGCGGCCAGGAGATGGAGTCCACGCCCTCGAGCCGACCTCCTCAGCCATGCCCTTGAGCCGCCGCCGACGCCCGGCGAGCTCCGGCCGCGCCCTCGAGCCCTCCTCCGACCACGAGCTCGGCCTCAGCCACGCCCTTGAGTGGCGGCGGCGCACCGCGAGCTCCGGCTTCGCCCTCAAGCCTCCTCCTCCTCCTTCTTCCCGGATCTGGGCTGGATCTGGGTTCCTGGAGCAGATCCGACCGGTGTCGAGCAATCTGGTCCGTGTCTAGAAGCTCCGGCCCCGTCCGATCTGGAACAAGATGGCGGCGGGGCGAGCCAAGTGAGGAAGGGCGGTGGTTGATCTCGATGGGGGTGCGAGACATGTGAGGGACGGCTGGCGGCTGCTCCACGCAGCAACTCATGGAACACGCACGAGCTGCACGGCTCCACAATCTGGGCCTGGATCCGTGTCACCTTCTTGCTATTTCTCAGTTTTCTAGATTTTCCAGGTTCATTCAAATTTATTAGGTGTTCCAGCCCAGATTCGTTCAGGTTGAGGCCCCGGATCTAGGCCTGGAGGGTACCGATCTGTGCTAATCCGAGCTCTTGCTTTGGTCTTTGATATTTTGCGATTTTTTTAATCTCTGTTTATCTGAATCCGGCAACTGTTCATTTTTTCGTGACTTTGCATGGGATTTTTGAAGTTAGTTTTTGTTGATTTTTTCTGTGAATCAATAGGTGTCTGTTCAGATCCAGAACACAATAGCAGTTTGTTTTGTGTTTCGCTGCTGTTTGTCCCATGATTTACAAGATTCATTGCAGCCAGATGTGTAGGGACGATGTAGTATGAAATATGTGAAAAACTTCTGTAAAAATAGTGAAATTTGCAGTAAACTTGGTGAAACTGGATTGAATCATGATTTTGTCTATTGGATCTGTGTGTTCTTGACTCGTATTTTTGTATTCATTCCAGATCATTTTTATTTTTGTTTCTCTGTCCAGATAAAAGAAACAGAACAATTTTGTATGGATCTTTATTTCTGTAATGAATGTGGTATGGACGAGTCGAGATTCAGTCCAGATTTATTGTAAATGCATACTTAAACCTCTCTGTTTACTATAGTTTTCAGTCAAGACTTGATTGTATATTTTGTACATGCATGAAAACCAGGCTACTTTTGCGTGATTGTATACTGATTGTGTGTCAAAAGGATGAAGCTCAGTTTTATACTGTGAATCATCAATGGATGTTCATTGAACTTCTGTGAATCGTGTATGAGCTCGTGTTGAATATATATCGTGATTCCTGTGTTTATGAATATGTGAACCGCGTATGGCTTTGACGAAAATCAATTATGAATCATTTTGTTGTACCATTTTTTCTAGTGTATTTTCTGAAAAATTATATATTCTGTAAAAATTCTTGTATCACATTTGAATTATGTCATCTGAAATTTTGAATCTGAATGTATAACAAAAATGTGTATGAAACTGTATTGAACTTATGTGGAGTTTCGAATTTCGAGTAAAATATGTGTCTGAAAACTTTATGAAAACAGTATTGAAGTATTGTTTGGAACTTTTCTAATATTGTTGAATATTCTTGAAAGTATTATTTTCATACTGTTGAATATTTCCTGAGAAGAAATATTGTTTGATAAACTCTTCAACAAATCTTCAACAAAACAAAGGCATACAATTTTTTTATTCAAAATCTGGGTAAACTACACAGTTGACACAGAAAAAATGAACGTGAAAAAAAATGTGAATGAAACCACTGTCTCCCCAGCCACTCCACGTAATTCTGAAAAGACAGGGGCATTGTGAAAAACTGAAATGGACTCAGAACTTGGGTGGAAGGGGTGCTTTGTAAAAATGTTCAGCACGAATCTCCAACAAGTCAAAGGATTTTAACGGCACAGATAGACCCGTTGGAGCCAACGTGCGGGTGGAACTGCATTTTTCCCCTACGTACCTGGTACCTCCATTTTCAGTGACTTCTTCTCCTTATCCCCTGCCTCCATTTTCAGTTACTTCTTCTTCTTCGAGTCCTCTACGGTTACATGTAATTACTATAGCAACACAAAGTAACTTTCGAAACGCACGCAATTAAGTGGGTGCAACCGTGCAAGCAAGGCAGCATTGCTAGCTGGTGCTCATCCCAGGGCTGAGGCTGAGGTAGCCAATTAAAGGTGTGACGTTGAAGAAAGCAAGAGCGACCATGCAAGAATATTCATCTCGATCTATCACCGGCCGGTCCATCCGTTCACCAGCTCAGCTCGCCGGCCGGATCACTGGTCGTGCACTAAACCCGGCCTTCTTCTATCTGCGCTACTAGCTAGCTCGCACTTTAAATACTCCCTCGATCGCGCGCACTGATCATCACTAGGCTCACAGCCTCACACCCACCACCACCACCACCACCACTACCTGCAGGCCAGCCAGCTTGCTAGTTAGTGGACGCCCCGCCGGGCTCACGGCCGGCCTAGCATGAGCCCGCCTGCGTGGCACGCGGCGGTCGCCGTCGTCTTGATCATCCTCTGCTCTCGTCTCGCCGCGGCGCGCGTCCAGCCGAGCCACGGCGGCGCCTCGCGGCGAGCCGGCGTGACAGGAATGTTCCCGTGGGCGCGTGCGCGCTAACCGCGGTTCCCTTCGGCTACCCGTGCGAAGAGCACAAGGTTCGGCCGTTTCTATCTTGGACAAAATTTTATGACAGGTCAGGGCTGCGATCGATCCATCAGACGATTGTGTCGCGTTAATGGAAAACGTCCGATCGTTAATCTATTGGTCGGGATGCAGGTGACTACGGATGACGGATACATCCTGAGCTTGCAAAGGATCCCGAGGGGCCGACGCGCCGCCGGCGGCGGCGGCGGCCTGGGTCAGCCGGTGCTTCTGCAGCATGGGGTCCTCGTGGTACGTGTGTTCGGTCGGCCGTGTTGCCTAACATTTCTATACGTGTTCAATGGATGCCGTCGCGTGGCACGAAATACACGACCGTGCCGTCATGGTGCAAGTTCGGTATGCTGCATTAATGTCCGGTGATGATAAGGACGGGTAACTAATGAACTAACCGGCGGCGGCGGCGCATCGCGCGCGTGCAGGACGGCATGACATGGCTGCTGAGCTCGCCGGAGGAGTCGCTGGCGTACATCCTCGCCGACCGCGGCTTCGACGTGTGGGTCGCCAACACGAGGGGCACCAGGTGGAGCAGCGCCACCTCTCCCTCGACTCCTCCTCCAAGGTACAGAGAACATTCCTGTGGCGAGACAAAGAGGCGCCGCCCGATAAGTTGGAGCTACTATCAGTTTCTCCTCATTAATATTCCTCGTCGTTGTCGCCAGGCCTACTGGGATGGTCATGGGACGACCTGGTGGTTAAGGACATGCCGAATATGGTCGATTACGTCTGCACCCATACTGGGCAGAAGCGCATTTCGTTGGCCACTCCATGGTGAGCAAAGCTAGAGCTAGCCTCTGAATGAACATTCCTTCATTGCTAGCGTAGCAGAAGTTGCTTATCATATCATGGCCGACTCTGCTTCGATCTGGCACACGCGTGTATATGCAGGGCACGCTGGTGGCGCTGGCGGCCTTGTCGGAGGGCAGGCTGGCGGACAAGCTCAAGTCGGCGGCGCTGCTGACCCCGGTCGCCTACCTCGCCACATGACCACCCCCATCGGCATACTGCTAGCCAAGGCGTTCGTTGGGGAGGTATATATATGCAGCTCAAATGAATGTGTGACACCAAACGCTTCTTCTGAAATTGTGATCATCATTCATCAGTGCGGTTTCTGTTGCATGCATGTTGACCAACCAGGTCATCTCTGTTCTCGGAGTAGCGGAGTTCAACCCATTATCGTAAGCCATTGTCGTGCCTTCAGTTCAGAGACCCATCCTTCCTGATGATTTGGAGTCGTCGCTCGCAGGCTGACGCATTAATTTGTTCTTTTGTTCACCGCAGCTCTGCAGCGTCGAAACTTATCAGGGAGTTGTGCCGCCACCCTGGAACGAAATGCTACGACCTTGTGAGAGATTTCACAGGTAATTATATTTAATCGCAACCTTTTTTGTTGCACCATTTCAGCCGTTCTCATCTATGCGTGTGTGTATGTATGTCAGGGAATAACTACTGCCTGAACAATTCGGCCGTCGACGTCTTCCTCCAGTACGAGCCCCAGCCGACATCTACCAAGACCATGATCCATCTCGCCCAAAGTATGAAAGCTTCTCAGAAATACGAATTTTCACGCTTCTCATGTTAAATTAACGTGCCCTAATAATTCTGTTTCAACTCAACAACAGCGTTCCGCGACGGCGTGGTGTCCAAGTACGACTACGTGTGGCCCAACGTGAACATGGAGAAGTACGGGCAGCCTGACCCGCCGTCCTACAACATGTCCAACATCCCGGCCAATTTCCCCCTCTTCCTCAGCTACGGTGGCCGCGACGAGCTGGCCGACCCCGCCGACGTCGAGCTCCTCCTCCGCGACCTCCTGGGCCACGACCGCCGCACGATGACGGTGCAGTACCTGGAGGAGTTCGCGCATCTCGACTTCGTCTTGGGCACCTGCGCCAAGGACCGCGTTTACAACGACGTCATCTCCTTCTTCAACCGCTTCAACTAGGAATAAGCAGTACAGCTATAGTTGGTGCAAGATCATGGAGGGGAATTTACACTAACCTATAGCTGTGAATACTTAATTAATGTTGGGAAGTTGGAAACTTTTTTTTTCCAACGTAATAAATAAAGAACAAGATACAAAACACGTGCACACCGATCTTACAGATCTGTAAAGATAGGATAAACCTATTTGACAAACCAACGTCTATCCCTCTCATTCGGCACCACCAAAGTGCGCGAGACAGATCATCAATTCACCCGAGCTCGACGCGGCTCCATCGCCGATCAAGAGCTTTACGGACCTCCAAAGTAGTTTGCGAGAAGCAAAACCATTGTCGTTGAACGAATCAGACCGGGGCAACATGATGCGGGTAGGGTCCCGATTTTCACGGATTGAGGGCAGATGGACGAAGAACGCGAAGAAACGAAGAACACAAAAGGGGAAAAGTCAAACACAAGATAACTAACAAAGCAACACGGGCGAAATCAACCGGTAACAAGTCCCCATGGGCAGCTCCCGATTCTTAATCTCCAAGCAACCTTACTCTTAGGATTGTTTCTCTCACCGGTCAATCCCACCGGTCCAATCTAGTCACTCAAAGAGGAAGGATTGGCAAGTAATCGCAACTACAAGAAGAAGCCTTGAATCCACTAGAGAGATCTTCTCCACAAGGGGAGGCCTTGATTCATCTCCACAAGGGGAAGCCTTGATTCATCTCCATAGGAGGCAACACCAACAAGGGGTGGAAAGGAGAAAATCTCAACTCAAGTCAAATCTCAGTCTAACCCTAACCCTAGGAAGGGGAAAGCTATTTATAGTCTAGTGGGTGAAAATGTAGGTGAAGGGATAAGATTACATGGCCCACGGGCCAATTTTAGCACGCATGCTCGGCCTTGGTCGGTAGTACCGGACGGAGCATGGTAGTACCGGCTTCAGTCTTCAGGACGGTAGTACCGGGTCGGCGGGTCCGGTAGTACCGACTGGGGAGCACTTCCGGCGGGCATGTGGCGGTAGTACCGAGCAAAATCCGGCCGAGTCCCGAAGCACTTCGGCTAACCTAGTAGTACCGGACGGCGCGGTAGTACCGGGCTGGCGGTAGTACCGACCCGGCCCAGTAGTACCGGCCATGCTGCAGGCAGCTTCAACATCTTCTCCTTCGCTCGTCTCTTCTCCATCTTCGGCCATTCCTTGGGGTTCCTTGTAGGTTTCATTCCTGAGTATGCACAAGGTATCCGAATAAAGTAGCAAGCCATTCAAAGGGGTGTCGAAATCACACATAGAGAGGAGCGAGGTCACCTTTTCATGAAGTGCTTTGACTCTTGATCTTGTCATGGGACCATTAGGTGTGGACGTTGTAGGTGTACTATGTTGGGCTACATCATCTCCCCCCCCCTTGGGAAAGAGTCGTCCTCGACTCTTCGCGCTCATCATCACTTGTATTCCCATGGTAAGGCGAGAGGTCGGCGACGTTGAAGGTGTCATGTACGCCCTTGGACTTGGGATGTCGATCTTGTAGGCATTGTCGTTGATGCGCTTGAGAACCTTGAAAGGTCATCCCCTCTTGGTGCTAGCTTGGACTTTCTCTCGTCGGGGAAGCGGTCTTTGCGTAGATGTAGCCAAACTAGATCACCTTCTTCAAAGATCATGGGGCGCTTGTTCTTGTTCATCTTGGTGGCATGGAGGTCATTGTGCTTCTCAAGCGTGGTTCTTGTGTCTTCATGTAGTTTCTTCATATAAGTGGCGCGCTTGTCGAAGTCCATGTTTACTTGCTCTCGGAGTGGAAGTGGTAGCATGTCAAGCGCGGTGTAGGGGTTGGAGCCATAGACGATCTCGAAGGGTGTTCTCTTTGTTGCGCGGTGTAGTGCTCGATTGTAGGCGAACTCGGCGTGTGGGATGCACTCTTCCCAATTCTTCAAGTTGGGCTTGATCAACACATGAAGGAGTGTGGATAGGCTTCGGTTCACCACTTCGGTTTGACCATCGGTTTGAGAGTGGTATGCGGTGGAGAATAGTTGCTTGATTCCCATCTTGGCCATCAAAGTCTTCCAAAAGTAACTCACGAACTTGACGTCACGATCCGACACAATGGTCTTGGGCACTCCATGAAGACGGGCGATTTCCCTAAAAAACAAAGTAGCAATATGTGAAGCATCATCGGTCTTATTGCATGGTATGAAGTGTGCCATCTTAGAGAATCGATCAATGACACAAATATGGAATCCTTGTTTGTTTTAGTGCGTGGAGTCCTAAGACGAAATCCATAGCTATGTCGGACCATGGGTGATGTGGAATAGGCAATGGTGTATATAAGCCATGAGAGTTTAGAGTAGACTTAGCTTTGAGGCATGTCGAACATCGTCGCACTAGGCGTTCCACGTCACGCTTCATTTGTGGCCAATAATAGTTGGTGGCGAGCATGGCGTAGGTCTTGTCGCGACCAAAGTGGCCCATGAGTGTCCCTCCATGTGATTCCTTCAAAAGGACCAAACGTAGCGAAGACTCGGGTATGCATAGTTTGTTAGCCTTAAACAAAAATCCTTTGTGCAAATAGAAATCATCAATGCCTTTATGTTCCGTGCACATTGCAAAAATTGGACCAAAGAAAGTGTCCATGGCATAAAGATTCTTGATCTCATCCAAACCCAAAACATTGATTTCAAGATGCGTAAGTAGGTTGGTCTTGCGTGAAAGAGCATCCGCGACAACATTCTCTTTACCCTTTTTGTACTTATGACATAGGGAAAGGATTCGATGAACTCAACCCACTTAGCATGTCGTTTGTTTAAACTTGTTTGAGTTTTCAAAAACTTCAAGGACTCATGGTCGGAGTGGATGACAAACTCCTTAGGACGAAGGTAGTGTTGCCAAACATCTAAAGCTCGAATCAAAGCAAACAATTCCTTGTCATAGATGGGGTAATTCAAACGTGCTCCATCAAGTTTTTCGCTATGGTAAGCAATTGGTCTACCATTTTGCATAAGCACGGCTCCAATGCCTAAACCACTAGCATCACAATGAATTTCAAATGTTTTTGAAAAATCCGGTAAAGCAAGAAGGGGAGCTTCGGTTAACAACCTTTTGAGCTCATTGAAGGCAAAATCTTGCTCATGGCCCCAAATGAACGGAACATTTTTCTTTGTAAGTTCATGTAGAGGGCAAGCGATGGTGGAAAAGTTCTCAATAAAGCGGCGATAGAATCCGGCAAATCCAAGAAAACGTCTCAACTCGGCAAGTGACATAGGAAATGGCCAATTGCGAATTGCATTGATTTTTGTTTCATCAACTTCAACTCCCTCGGAAGAAACCACAAATCCAAGAAAACAAGCTTGTTGGTTGCAAAGTGCATTTGGAAAGATTGGCATAAAGCTTTTCATTTCGAAGAGCCAACAAAACTTGGGAAACATGAGACAAATGTTCTCCAAAGATTTGCTATAGATCAAGATGTCATCAAAGTAAACTACAACAAATTTTCCAATGAAAGGTCGCAAAACATGGTTCATAAGACGCATAAATGTGGAAGGTGCATTGGAAAGACCAAATGGCATGACTAACCATTCATAAAGACCAAGTTTAGTTTTGAAAGCGGTCTTCCGTTCGTCACCTTCACTCATTCGTATTTGGTGGTATCCACTCTTAAGATCGATTTTGGAAAAGATGCAAGCACCACTAAGCTCATCCAACATGTCATCTAAGCGAGGGATAGGATGGCGATACCGTACGGTTATGGCGTTGATGGGGCGACAATCCATGCATAGGCGAAGTGTGTTGTCGGCCTTGGGAACGAGGATCACCGGTACGGCACACGGACTCAAGCTCTCGAATGTGTCCCATCGAAGAAGTTCTTGTATTTGACGCTCGATTTCCTTGGTTTCTTCGGGGTTGGTGCGGTATGGGGCGCGTTTGGTAGAGGGGCGCCGGGGATGAGGTCGATGCGGTGCTCGATGCCGCGAAGAGGAGGTAGTCCCGGTGGCACTTCTTGTGGAAACACGTCTTCAAATTCCTGCAAAAGAGACATCAAAGGGGAGGAAGGTTTGTGAAGTTGTTAGTTAAAGAAACCTATCCCTTGCATATGAGGACATAGTGGAGGGTGGATGGGTTTTCTCTCAACTCTCTCATCTCTCTTTTGGTGGCAAGTAAGGACATGCTTGTGGAACTCTCTTAGTATGTGCACTCTCTTTTGGCTTGTGGCACTCACTCACATTTTGGTGGATCTCTCTCTCACCACTCTTCTCACTAGAAACTTTCTCTTGTTGTGCTCTTGCTATTGTCTTGGCGTTGTCGGCAATTACTTGGCTTGGTGTCATGGGACGAAGGACGAAGTTCTTGTTGTCGCTCTTGAAGCTATAGTAATTGGTCCTTCCATCATGCATTGCACCCTTGTCATATTGCCATGGCGTCCAAGAAGCAAGTGACAAACGGACATAGGCACAACATCACAATCAACGGTATCTTCATATGCGCCAATCTTGAAGGACACTTGCACCATGTGTTGGATCTTGACGGATCCGGAATCGCTCAACCATTGCACATGGTATGGGTGTGGATGCTTCTTGAACTTCAAGTTGAGCTTATCACAAAGCTCTTTGCTAGCTAAGTTGTGGCAACTTCCACCATCGATGATGACCTTGATAGACTTTCCATTGATTCCCGCTCTTGTTTGAAACAAGTTGCATCTTTGGTCTTCTTCTACTTGGACATTGGCGGTCAATGCTCTTGCCACAACCAATGAGGGGTTGTTATCACCATCACAATAGATGTCATTGGAGTCTTCTTCAACATTTTGCGTTGCGGTGGCTTGGTTCAAAGCATTATACTTATCTTCACTCATCGACTCATATTCTCCCATGTCGTTGACCACCATGACCTTCTTGTTTGTGCACTCAAAGGATTTGTGTCCTTGTCCTCCACACTTGAAGCATTGCAATCCTCTTGTGCCGGCGGAAGATCTTTGAGGTGTATTGCTTGAGGGAGGTGCCTTCTTGAAAGGTTGAGTAGTTTGAGTGGATGGTGTAGAAACTCTTGGAGGACCTTTAGTGTTTCCTTGAGGAGGGGCTTGCGCGGATGTAGGCGTGGATGATGAAGGCTTTTTAGCGAATAATGCCTTGGCCTTGAGGTATTTGAGCTCTTCAAGCACGTGACGCTCGGCCTTTGTGGCTTGATGGACTAGCTCAACCAAGGTGGCATAGGGTTGGAATTCCACAATCTTCTTGATGGGATAGTTAGGCCATTCATGAAGAGAGCCATTGATTCTCTTCCAATTCCTCAATATTGGCTCTCATCATGGAAATTTCCATCTCCTTATAGTACTCATCAACGGATTTCAACCCTTGCTTCAACTCTTGCAACTTCTTGTACAAGTCTCTAGTATAGTGACTTGGCACAAAGCGCTTGTACATCACTTCCTTCATCTCAACCCAAGTATTGATTGGTTGTTGATAGTTGTCCACACGTGAATCTTGAAGTTGTTCCCACCACAAAAGAGCATACTTCGAACTCCATTGATGCTAAGGCAACCATCTTGTTTTCGGAGTAGTGTCGGACTCGGAAGATCTTGTCAACCTTGAGTGCCCATGAGGTATGCTTCCGGGTCGCTTGTTCCATAGAACTTAGGCATATCAAAGCGAAGGTTGTTCAAGTTGTCATCGTCATCTTGACGGTTTGGAGGTGGGAATGCACGTCCACGTCTCCTTCGGTGTAGTCCATCATCAAGATGTTGGTTGGACTCCATATCACTTGATTCGGTGTTGTTGTGGTGACGATCATGCAGGCTCTCTTGGCGGTGACGAGGCTCATGGTGAGGATGATGCTCTTCATGGTTTCCATGCACACGATTGTTATTGCGTGGCCTTGGAGGATGGCGGTGACGACGGCCTTGAGCCTCATAGTCATGATCACCCGGGACACCATTTATTGGCCAAGGGTCGTGACGGTCTTGATGTTGAGGTGGTGGTGAAGGAGTTCGTTCACGGTGTCCACCATTTGGTCGATGTTGTTCTTGATGTCCATTGTCATGGTGTGCGCGAGGAGAAGGTGGGTGTTCCACTTCATGGTGATGTCGAGCATGTTCGTCGCGCCTTGGGATGTCTTGACGACCTTGATGCGGTTCATGATGCGCATGCCGTGGTTGTGTCGACCTTGAGGTGCTCCTTGTGCGGCGCGAGCTTGAAGAAGAGCAATGTTGCTCAAGGTTGTTGATAGCTTCGGTCATGCGCGCCATTTGGTCGTTGAAGTTGGCTTCTTGAGCTTGAAGACGGCGATCATGGCGACCAAGCCCATCACGAACAAGATGTCGAAGGTCCACGAACTCGCCGTGTGTGACATAGCCAATGGCACTTTGAATTCCTCCATGGATGTCATCCTTCGAACTTGAGCTTCCGTTTGCACTTCCCCTAAACATGATCTCAAGAACAAGTGAAATATGTGGAAATGGAGAATCAAGAGAAACTATATCGGAAGAATAGAGTTGCTTGACGAAAGAGAATCTGGTTCTAATACCCAACACACACACTTATGAGGATAGGAAGGTATAGTGTCTAAAGGGAAACAAGCAAATCCAACGAAAAGTATGTTGTAAAGAGTAGAGAAAAACCACAATGATCAAATTGACAAAGAACAAACCAACCACACAAATGTTACGGAACAACGGAAACACACCACACAAAAGATACAAAGGGGATAGTGTGACCAAAGGGCGAGCACTACAAGATACTAAAAGATGATCCTAACGAAGATTACGTGCTCAAATGTCACACTACCGCAAGAAGAACACTAGTTCAATTGTCTTGTGTAAGGGCAACTAGATTTGCACACGTGCCACCCTTTTACTGTCACTAAGCATTCGCAGCGTACTACACACAAATGATGATACTTGTCACTTTTTTTTATATGCAAGCACAAAGAAAACTAACTAAGCTGCGTTTTTGATGAACTACTCAAAACCAAGGTGACACGATTGCAATGTCCGCAATATCAACGAACTAGTCCAATGGGATAGGTACACAAAGAAGAATAAGGTCTCACAACAGATATTTGACGGGGAACGTGTGTTGAGTCGAAGGTGTCGTTGGTGCTTGTTGTTGATGTAGGGCGCTTGCGGAAGCTGTCGACGTAGAAGACGTTATCACCTCAAAGGACAACTCAAACACACAAGAGGGAATGCCAAAACGAAAATGTGGAAGAAAAAATTTCGGCCAAAAAGTTGTACACCCGGTAGTACCTGCCAAGGCCCGGTAGTACTGACCTGCCCGATTTCTGAAGTTTGACTTTCGATTTTGGGCGGAAATTGGACTCGAAAAATCCTCAAATTCGTGGGAAATTGGCAAAATTAAGCTAGAAAACTTGGAACAATGGTGGGGGAGGTCCTAAGGCAACAGATCCGTGGAGCAAAACTACTCCAAACGCAACAAATCGAGAGATCGGCTCAAATCCAAGAAAGGCTATTTTTTATGGAAAATTTCGAATTTCTCAAAATCAAAGAAAAATTTGGTGGATTTGGGGTGGAAACACAAACCAATCCGTGTCAACCCAAGCTCTGATACCATATGATGCGGTAGGGTCCGATTTTCACGGATTTAGGGCGGATGGACGAAGAACGCGAAGAAACGAAGAACACAAAAGGGGAAAAGTCAAACACAAGATAACTAGCAAAGCAACACGGACAAAATCAACCGGTAACAAGTCCCCAAGGGCAGCCCCCAATTCTTAATCTCCAAGCAACCTTACTCTTAGGATTGTTTCTCTCACCGGTCAATCCCACCGGTCCAATCTAGTCACTCAAAGAGGAAGGATTGGCAAGTAATCGCAACTACAAGAAGAAGCCTTGAATCCACTAGAGGGATCTTCTCCACAAGGGGAGGCCTTGATTCATCTCCATAGGAGGCAACACCAACAAGGGGTGGAAAGGAGCAAAGCTCAACTCAATTCTAATCTCAGGCTAACCCTAACCCTAGAAAGGGGAAAGCTATTTATAGTCTAGTGGGCGAAAAGGTAGGTGAAGGGATAAGATTACATGGCCCATGGGCCAATTTCAGCACGCAGGCTCGGCCTTGGTCGGTAGTACCGGACGGAGCATGGTAGTACCGGCTTCAGTCTTCAGGCCGGTAGTACCGGGTCGGCGGGTCCGGTAGTACGACTGGGGAGCACTTCCGGCGGGCATGTGGCGGTAGTACCGAGCAAAATCCGGCCGAGTCCCGAAGCACTTCGGCTAACCTAGTAGTACCGGACGGCGCGGTAGTACCGGGCTGGCGGTAGTACCGACCCGGCCCAGTAGTACCGGCCATGCTGCAGGCAGCTTCAACGTCTTCTCCTTCGCTCGTCTCTTCTCCATCTTTGGCCATTCCTTGGGGTTCCTTGTAGGTTTCATTCCTGAGTATGCACAAGGTATCCGAATGAAGTAGCATGCCATTCAAAGGGGTGTCGAAATCACACATAGAGAGGAGCGAGGTCACCTTTTCATGAAGTGATTTGATTCTTGATCTTGTCATGGGACCATTAGGTGTGGACGTTGTAGGTGTACTATGTTGGGCTACATCACAACATGTCCCCGGATACGCCATCGAACTTCAGAAATGATACCCCCGCACGACTATGACGTCGAAGAAGCAAGCCAGAACTGTCAGCCTCCATCCACAAACCCAGCACAGAATACACTATCTTCCAGCTGTCACCTGCGCAGACAACCGTCTACACGTACTCCTGGACGACACATCCTCCCTGCTCCACCATGATGTCGGAGAGAACGCCGCAGCAACGGGGACAAATTAGAAGGAGAGACACACCTGATGGGGTCGCCGCCTCCGCCTCGCCGATACCATCCATGAAACCTGATGGATAACACTGAAAACCGGCCACTCGTATTTAAGTATAACTGTTCCGAGATAAACCTATACAAAAATAAAAATATTATTAGTAGTATTCATGTACTGTTTGTGCTGGAGTATTATCTGAAAGTGATTTGAAAGCGAACCTATTCCTGCACGCGATTAAACCGTAGATGTTAGCTTTTTTATCTACTTTTAGCCTAGACTCCACGTGCGCAATACATTTTTTTCGATAAAGACGCAAATATACATGCATGTAGATGCTAGCTCTGTTTTAAAATTTGAACATATCACTTGCCAACACAATATTTGACCAAATATTTTGGCTACAATGTTTAATGTTGCAGCTTGTTCCGACTCCGAGTGTACGCAAAAGTAGGTCGCGAGTCTTGAATCAACAGGTTTGCATGTGGCACATTTATGGAGCTCTATCTATCTTTTTTTTCCGCTGCTACCTGTTTATTTGTTTTCAGCTAGCCCGGTTCTATGTGACTTGTAATAATATAAAATTTTGTATCATTACGTTATATTTATAATGCACTTGATATTTGATATTTTTTTAAAACTGTGTGTGCTAGTGTAATGTCGGGAACACTAAATATGCACAGTGCCGATTCCGGGGCGTTACAGCTAGCGAATCGGTGACTAGCACTATACATAAAGGCTCTACCCGTAACAAATTGGATTTTGTCAAATCTTCGCACACGTTGACCGTTTAAAATTTTCCTTGACGAGTAGCTTTATCTCGTTGTTGCACACAACATTCGTGTTGTAAGTTTTCTGTTTCGACGCTCGTAGACAGGTATATCTCCCTAGTGTAATGAACTAACGTGGTCGCGTATGCGAGTTATTTTAGACGAATTTCAGCAAATTTACCATACACAATTGATCATTTGAAATTTGCTTTGACCGTACTAGCTGTGAGCCTGTGAATATACTTAATTAATGTGGAAACTTGGAACCTCAGGGGTAAGACTGAAGATGTCTTGAACCTCTTATGTTCCTCTTCGCCACTCCACATCTGCCCCGTCTTGGTCGCTCACTTCGTCTGCCTATCGTATCGGTTTGGCTTTGTCCGTTGAGCGACAACTTTTGCCTCTGAATGGCTTCACTATCGCTCATGACTTGTAGTTGTCTCTATGTGGTAGTCGTCCTTTGCTAAGCGACACCAGAAACAACTAGTCGCTGAATGCCTCTTTCTTGTACTAATTAATATGCATGGTCTAGTATTTCCAATGCATCCTTCCTTGCTCAAAAATCTCTAAATAAAATAGATACATCAGTTCCCACGTGTCATTACATGTGAGATTTAGCGGACTTAAAATATAAACCAACATGGATTTTTAGTCAGCTAACTAGCTACAACATGTTAGAATAAAGTGGTTATCTCACTCGTATAAATTGTCACGAAATTTTAATTCAGTTAACAACCATTGTTATGAACCAACTACACCTCTCTCTTTGACTTTGTCTTTAATTATCCGCTTTGGCAACTGAATTTTTTATCTTGGTTATTTGATCATAGGACTCCGATAGTGCCTACAGATATCGATCTCACCGTAAAACGACTTTGATCAGGGATCTTGTACTGCCCGTTCTATAGCGGTGTGAGACTTCCAATCTTCTTGGTGATTATTTTTTATCATTATTCCAAGTGAGAATCATGATTTATGTCGGCAAGTCATGGTGCTCAAATGTTTTTTCGGGGCGCAATAAAAAACATATTCTAAATCAGTAATTATCTATGGTTTGTTGATTGTTTTGTATAAAGTGAATTGAGGTCACACAGACAAACTATTTATTCACCTTTACGCGATATTTCTAGCACATACATTGTATAATTATTTCCATGACATTTCTTAGATTTTGCTGCACTTGCAGGAGCTACTACTACCTTCAAGGCACCCGCTCTTATCCTTGTCATAACCTCGGGCAACACAGCAATCCTTGCACTTAATGTTGCCAGTAGCTCTTACTGGGGGCGAACAATCAATCCCAGGTACATACATGTCGTCGTTTGTACCTATGCACAAAGACCAGTAGAGATACCTAAATCATCATAGATAACTCAACCAGGCAAATATTTGTTTCTTATCCAAGTAAGAGCGCAGATATCATGACAAAATGAATCAAATCATACCTATGTCACTCCTAGCAGCATGACATGACAAAAAGTGGTGGCCATGGCGACAAGAGCTATGAAGCACATGACCCTTGTGTTGTTCCTGGTAAGTGCCATGGGAGGTAGTTAGCTATTCCTTTTCTTCTAGTGTTGTTGGTTGATTTCGCCGAAGTCATATATGCGTGCTAGTGTTTATATAGAGGAAAATAAAGTAGTCTTGGAGATTAACGCGAAAGCAAATACTTGGAGTGAATTGATTTCTTTCCTTTTATAGTTTCGTAGTATATTAATGCCGGTTTGTACCTAGGAGTGCTATAATATCCACAATAAATTCTTGCCATTTTATCGTCCTAAGTATTAATGCTTGATATTTATGTATCCATCTATCCATCTATCTATCTATTATAAATTAAAGGCATGTACATGATTTTTTCGAAGCAGCACATTAGTCCACATCATCTTAATTGGTAGTTGGATTTGAATCTTGTGGGCCTATGGCTAAAATTCAGTGGAAGAACACAAGTTTGCAAGCCACTGAATTATGAGCCATAGTTTGGCTTCCGTGGAGTCCGTGACAGATACATGTTAAAAGTGAATCCTTACCCTATATGAGCATGGGCCAGATGTCGACTGGAAAGCATCTCAAATGTATGATGGATAGAGTATTTGTTGTTTTGTTCAGAATATTAGGTTTTCAACTTGGATTGTTGAAAAAGGAACTAAATATGGACGCGAGAAGCACATGTTCCAGATTGATCAGGCTGCCACCATCAACCCGCCTTTCACTCACTAATCATCTCCATCCCTGACCATGTAAATACAGAGCTTATTCTGAAACTTATGGTGGGGAGCATTGGTGCACCCTCGATCGACGTCGCTCATTTTGTCAAATACATCGCACACTTTATATCTTTTAAATTTTTTCTTGAGGAGTAGCCTTAGCTCGTTGTTGCACACAACTTTCATGTTGTAAGTTTTATGTTTGGACGCTCGTCGACGAGTATATCTCCCTATTGTACAGTACTAACGTGTTCACTGTGCGTATTATTTTAGACGAATTTCAGCATTTTTTTCCACACAATTGATCATTTTAGTTTTTTATTTGACGCTCATAGACAAATTTTATAAATGTGGTGGTGTGAGATAACATGGACAAAAAGTAAGATTAACCCATCCTCGTGTGTGTTGACTCTAATGCAACCTTGACCGCCTCAAGTTGGAACACCTTTCTTGATTGCGCTCCGCTTGGTGAAGACTCATAAATTGCTCCCCCATAAACAATTATGTGAAAGCCTCTCTTAGGACCATCTTCATTTGGACATTATCTCAAAATGGATGGCAAGTTTCAAGCATATAATCTATTGTAGATGCTTTATCTTGAACTTGCACTTCTCAACCTTGGGTCCTCCTGTAGCTTCCGATTGTACATGAAAGGCACGCATTGCCAAAAAATCAAGTGAAATCATTATTGAAGAGATTTCGACAAGCAGGAAAGTCATGACGGCAAAGTCTGAAAATAGAGGTGCCTGGACAACGACCTGGAGGCGACGGTAATGGCGATTGCCTGACTAGCCCCGATGGCCTCTCCCCTGCCATCCGCGTCCTCGCTGCTGGCCTCGACGGGGTCTGCGTCTGCCGCCGTGGTGGTGGCGGACCTGGACACAGTCCATGGCCGGCGGTGGGCCGACATCGCGGATAAGCTCGATGAGGAGGAGGCGTTGCGGAGGGAGGAGGAGTTCCGATGCTCTTCACCGGCGCTCCCAACGCTAGGCGACTTCCTGGTGCTTGCCCGACGCTCCCCAGCTCGTCGTCGAGGGACGGTCCGTAGCTCCGACGGCTCTCCGACGCAAAGGTTGCGGCCATCCGGCGTGGGCTCTTCGTGGTCGCGGGCAGCCGGCGGGTCTCCTGTGGGACCTGCTAGTGCTGGGCTGGCAGGTTCGGCTGTTGTGGAGCCACGCTCCGCGACGGCTAACTCGCCGTCTCCGGCGGCCTGCGAGGTGACGGCGCCGCCACCGGCATCAAGGTCGCTCCCGTCCTGGCGTCGAGCCCTCGAAGCAGCTGCCCTTCCCTCTCTGCTGGGCCCTAGGCCGAACCCTAGGCCCACCAACGAGCCGGTGGCGCGGAGGCCCATTCTGGACTAGAGAAGTCAGAACGTGAGAACCACTACTGGGCCAAAAGTGGGCTCGGCTGAACGGGCTGGAGCTGGGCTTGGCTCAGCTTCGGCCCAGGAGGCTAGGCCTGCTTTGTCCTGGATCAGGAAAGGGGCCCGGGACTTGGGTCTAGGGTTTCCTGCTTCTCCCCAACAGGTGGCCCGCCACCGCTCCATCGCACGCACCATCTCTGTCCACCCGCCGCGCCTCCTCTAGCACGGTCGTTCGCTGAAGTTGTGAGGTCGCCGATGAAGCGCCGCCGGGAGGACGAGCCTTCCCCTCCCTGCCGGCATGCCGGTTCCCCTCCCCCGTTCACCGCTTTGCTCCTCCGCCCCGACCCAGGCTCCGTACCACCCGCCCCCACGTAGGTCGTCGATCCGCCGCTCGCCCGACCGCTGTCGCTCGCCCGTGGCTGGCCGTGGGCGGGATGCGTGGGCTGGGCCGCGGCCACCTCTCCAGGGCTCGGATGCGCGGGATGCACCGGCCCGTGGTTGTGACACGCGGGACACGCCGGGCCGCTGCGACCCATCGCCGGGTGCGTAGAGGCAGGAACAGCACCTCCGGGAGGACCTCGTGCAGCGCCGGCAAGGGCAGCACGGTCTGCGTGAAGGTGGCCGGCCCCAGGCCCCTTCTGGCCATTGGCAGGAGGGCAAGCCACGGTCTCCCCCGCGCCATGCTACGGCCGATACGCAGCAACCTGCTGCTGCCGGTGGTACAAATCAGAAGAAGAAGACTAAAAAGAAGAAGAAGAAGAAGACGCTTGCGGCCATCGGGACACCGGCTGCTGCCCCGCGCCTCCGGTGATACCTTCCGTCCTCGAGTTCTACGGGCATGGCACTGACGCCGGCTTCTACTACGTGGACACCGGAGGTATCAAGTTGGCTACTCCGGCTCACTTGGCCATGGTGACCGTGCTTCCCGAGCAGGACTTGGATCCATCGGTGGTGATCTCGGCTGAGACCATACGTTCCGAGCTTGAGGGTTTGGAGCGTGGGTGGACTTGGGTGGTGAGGGAGCGCTCCCCGACTGAGTTTGCGGTGGCGTTCCCCACTGCTGAGCTCCTCGCCCACGTGTCTTGGAGCGCTACCATCACCCTTACGCTGCACAACATTCGCGTCTCCATCAGGCCCTCCGTCACCGACCCGGACGCGCCGCCACCCCTTGCCGAGGCGTGGGTCCGGATCCACGGGATCCCCGCTGAGCTGCGGAAGGAGGTGGCCTTCGAGGCGCTGATCTCCCAGGCCGTTGGCCGCTTTGAGGTGGTGGACGTGAGTTCCCTTCCAGGGGCAGGCCCCGTTCGGGTCCGGGTCAAGGCCCCGGATCCCGCCAAGCTCAACATCCCCCTGGCCACCTTCTACTTCGACGGGGTGGGCAGGACCCTGGTGGTTGAGCTGGAGTCTGAGGTGGACCGACTGAGGTCCACTTCCCCACAGGCCAGACGCTCGCCGTCCCCTCACCTCAGCCCTTCCGACGACGAGGAGGGGGCACGTCGGAGGACGACCCGTCTGACGGCGACACTCCTCGCGGCACGGACGCCCTTCCACCTCCTGCGCCTTCAGCTCCGACTTCTGCAGCTCCGCCTTCGTCAGGGTCGACATCTCTTGCAGGCTCCTAGGTTTAGGAATCTTTGCTTGGACAGTGTCCTCCAGCGTCGGCCCCTCTTCCCAAGAGTGTGCCGGCAAAGCTGGGGAGGACCAACGACGCCCTGATACGTCCAAAACGTATCTATAATTTTTGATTGTTTCAAGTTAATATTATGCCTTTGACACTTGTTTTTATATTAAGTTTATGATTTATTTGGACTAACCTATTAATAGTTGCAAAAGTGCACAATGTTCTTGTTTTACTCTTTGATGTGTAGGACTTATCAAAAATACAAGAGGAAACCTTGTTGGAGTCGAATTGGGACTTTCCTGAAATCTATCTGAAAACTCTTTTTGAAGATTGTCACGTACCGGACAGAAGACGACGTCAAACGGAAAAGTCTAGTCGTGAAAGTTGCATGAAATTTTCTCCTAATGGATCTGGACATACAATTCGGCCCAATCCGAGTCCGGACGGCCGAGATAAACCCGATTTACCGAAACCCTAGATGGGATGACGGGAATCCGAGAAGCTATATAAAGGGAGGAAACCTCGGTCGTGGCCAACACCCCATACCCACGAATTTCCAGCCACCAAAGCCACGTTTTTGCCTCCCCCATGGACCTCATCTCCATGGGGGAGGGCTCCCAAGAAGCCATGAAGGAAGAGGGCTAAGGGGCGGCGCTCCCCTTGTTGTCGGCGGCGCGGGAGGAGATTCCCGAGCCACCGCCGGCGCCGGCGCCGCCCTGCGCCTCTCGCTGCCCTCTCCGCCGTCTTCACCGCCATCTCCACCGCCAACTCCTCCTTGTATACAGTGGTTCATCCTCCCACAAACCTCTGTACCGCTCTATGTAAACATAGTGTTTGATGCTATAAGTTATTATCCTATGATCTATGTCCTGTTTGTGTAGTTTATTTGTCTTTTGATTGCTTGGTTGAATCTCTTTGGTTCATTAGAGTTGTATGTTGATATGGTACTGTCCTTTGGTGTCCATTATACTTGTGCGCACATGGATCAACATCACGGGGTTGGTAGTATTTGTAAACGAAGGGGGAGTTCTGCCGAAGCGACAGAAACCTGAGAACGCGAACCGGTTAGTTACACGTATGGGAGTAAGAGGACCATAAACTTAAGGCTATGGTTGGGGAAACCTTAATGCATTGTTAGTTTATACGGATGTTTGCTAACAATCCAATCATATAATATTTGCAATCCCAAGTAGTGGAGTGCATGTATATTTAGCCTCTCCCACATAGAAAACTGCATCGAAGACAATGAACCCGATATCTTCACTAATTAATCTTGGACAAAGCCATCACAATTACCACCACTTTTCCACACTCATGGTACTGTTAGTTTATGGTTACTTAGTATACTTTATTGCTGCAGCACTAACATTTACTTTCTTGTATTTATTATCTCGCAAAGCTATCTCTCATACACCCGTACTATTACTCTAGTATTATTTGCTAGATAAAGTAAACGTTTAGTGTGCGTAGAGTTGTATCAGTGGTTGATAGAACTTGAGAGATTACTTATCCTACCTTTAGCTCCTCGTTGGGTTCGACACTCTTACTTATCGAAAAGGCTACACGCGATCCCCTATACTTGTGGGTTATCAAGACCTTTTCTGGCGCCGTTGCCGGGGAGCCATAGCGTAGGAGAATATTCTTGTGTGCACTTGTTTGCTTTATCTCTAAGTAATTTTTATTTTCAGTTTTAAGTTGTTCTTTATCTTAGTATGGATAGAGAATGCGAATTACAAAAAAAATTAGTTGTACTTGTTATCTAAAAACGTTTTCAAAAAGTGAGTGATTGGAAAGATGAGCAATGGTTAAGTGGGGGTCGACCTTGAACACTTGTGTTCATGCCTATGAAACCAAAGCAAATCTTTCCATGGAAGCTTCTCATCCAAAAACATGTAAATACTGTGTATATACCTCTGTACATAAAAATAAAATGCTAATTATAGTCTCAAGTTAATTGAAAGTTGATAGTTTTACTTTGCTGTACAGAAACAGATTTTCTGTGCTCCACCGTATAAATGTTTAAAATCACCAGAACGTGATATTGATCTGAAATTTCTTGAGTGCAAAGTGATGCTTATTAGCTTTCTTTCATTAGACTAACTTTTTGTGATTTGAGTTACGTAGCTGTCTCGAAAAATTCGATCTTCACCGACTGTTCAATTTAGACAGATTCCTGTGCTTCACTGTAAAAAATCGTGATAAATCTCAGAATAGTATTTTGACCTGAAATTTTTGTGCGTAAAACTGAGATTATGATCTGCCTTTCATTAGTTAAAAGTTTTTCGATTTGAGCTACTTAACTATCTCGTTGAATGCCATCTTTACGGACTGTTCAGTTTTGACAGATTTCTATTGTGTTTATTCAATATTGTACTTGGTTTTTGTTTCCTTAGTTTTTCGACGGACAACGGAAATAATAAGAACCTCGGTATATACAGTGGCTAATGTTATAAATATTATGTAATTTGTCAATGCTTGAACATGAGTGGATTTTATTTAATGAGTACTAACCCTACTAATGAGTTTTGTGAAGTTTTATGTGGATGTAGTCTATAAGTTATAACCAATAGGTGATATGAGATGAACAAGAAGACGCAAGAGCTCAAGCTTGGGGATATGTAGGTGCATCTCAAGAACATATTCAAGAAGATACAATCATCTAAGCTTGGGGATGCCCGAGTCATCCCCTATTCATCAACTAACATGAGGTTGTCTCGTTCATACTCTATATTACCCGTCCACATGATATGTATTGTCTTAACTTGTATTATAATTGTTTTTATATGTCTTGGTTTTACCTTCTTTAGTTTTATTAGGCTCCTTATTTGGTTTCTACTGCTTCTTTACTTTCACTTATAAATTCAAAACAACAAAAATATTTTCTTTTGTTTTGCTTCTTTGTTTGGTTCTTTATTTTGATTTTATTTGGTTTTTACTTTTGATTTTTATTTAGAGTTTTCCTTGCTGTAGCTAGCATGTTTAGGTCTTGTTTAGCCTCTGGTCTCTTAGTTTATCAAAAATAAAGTACCAAGTTTTACCCATTTAGCTTAGTTGATACATATGTAAAAAGTGATTTTCTGTTTTCAGCATCTACTGCTCATTGCGCGATTTTTCATATTTTACTGGAAGCTCTAAAAATCACGAAAAATTACTGATGTTGTATCACCGAATCCTATGCATGCACAAAAATTGGCTAAAATTTCGGACATGTTTTAGAGCACCTAAAAATTACGTTTGCCAGCTGCTGTTTTTCTGGACAGATTCTGACTTTTGTTGCAAGAGTGGCCTCTTTGCGTTTTCATTTGATTATTAATGGTTCTTACCTTTCATTTAGAAGTTGGCCATTTAAGCAACCTTTCTGTAACTTAAAAACAAAATTTGATTTGGTTTAATAGCAGCACTTTGGAAATATTATGTATTGCAATAAGTGCCTAGCTAAAAGGCGTTAAAGAAAAGCGCTTATGGGAGGCAACCCATTATTTTTATTTCTGCAATTTTTCTTTTCTTGAGTCAAGGAGTTTGTTTACTTCTGTAGCAACTCCTTTGTATCTTTACTTTCATGCATTGTTGTGCCAAGAGTAGTCTCTAATGATAAGATGTTGCTAAAATTTTGATTGCTGCGCAGGAACAGATTTCTGCTGTTCACTGTACGAAATTCATAAAATCACCAGATTGTGAATTAAATCTGAAATTTTGTGCGTAATCCTGATATATGTATGCATCTTTCGTTAGTTCAAAGTTTTTCGATCTGAGTAACGTAAGTGCCTCGAAAAAATTCGTCTTTGCGGACTGTTCTGTTTTAGACAGATTATGTCATTTATTTTGCATTCTCTCTTTTACTAGTGTTGAGTGGAATTCTTTTTTGGGTGGAAGAGCTTCACGTAACATCAGTGGCTGTAGCTAATGTTTAAAGTAACGGTCATATTGCGTCCTTACAGAACATGTGAGTTTTTGATTGTGCACTAACCCTCTAATGAGATTTACTTTGAGTTTGGTGTGGCGGAAGTTTTCAAGGGTCAAGAGAGAAGAGTGATATAATAGGATTAAGAAGAGTGAAGAGCTTAAGCTTGGGGAGGCTCCCATGGATCTCCCCAGCATATTTCAAGAAGACTCAAGCGTCTAAGCTTGGGGATGCCCAAGGCATCCCCTTCTTCATCGTCAAAATTATCAGGTCATCTCTAGTGAAACTATATTTTAATTCTTTCACATCATATGTGCTGTTCTTGGAGCGTCTGTATCTTATTATTTATTTATCTTAGCATCAAACACCGGTTACATTAATAAGTTGATCGTCACATATTTTATTTATCCTCTGTTTTCAATGTTTACTTGGTTAATGGATTACTTGTTGAAACTTAAAAATGATGTGTGAATAATACTGTTTAGTAGTTTATGTTTTCTTATGGTTAGTCTCAACTAGCTAATAGTGCATATTATGTTATTTTGATATTAACATGCATTGTCCTGTTCATAAGATGGTATGGAATTGTGGTATCCTCCTCTGAATGATTTACTTGAATCGACTTGGCACATGCTCACACATGTTCATGACTGAAAAATAAAAGTCAATTAAGCCTTGATGATCTATTTTGCCTCAGAGTTTTAGTATCATTTTTATGCCTCCGTTAATTTTATTCTGTCGCAAGTATGATTATGACGGTTATTGCTCTCTTGATTGTCGCTTCCCAGTCTATTGCTAGCCTTCAACTGTACTGAGCGGGAATGCTGCTCGTGCATCCAAAATCCTTAAAACCAAGTTATCCCAAAGAGTCCACTATAAATTCCTATGCATGGTATTTCAAACCATTCCAAGTAAATTTTCATGTGCTACCTTTAAAACCTTCAAAAAACTTCTCATTTTGTGACACTGTTTTTAGCTCATGAGGACGGGGTGGATGTCTTTATGTCACCTGTCAAACAGACTTTACCACCGGACTAGTGGCATATACATCCGCTTATCCATTAATTTTGCAAAAAGAGCTGGCAAATGGGGTGCCCAGTCCCAATTAATTACAACTTTAACCGCTTAATTCTCTTCACATTTTTGCCCTGATTTATCAGACAAGCAATGATACCAGTGAAATATCTGCATGTGTAAACAAAAGAGAAAAGAGGGATGATCTGCCTTGCTGGTAGAAATAACGTCCTTCATGGGAGCCGCTCTTAAAAGTCTGGTTGGCAGGGGTCATATTGTACTTTTCCATTTTCTGATTCGTTGACAGGAACAACCACCTCCCAAAACATATTTTTACTTCTGTTTTATAAATAAAAAGCTCTAGCACATGTTAATCCCTGCTTCCCTCTGCGAAGGGCCAATCTTTTATTTTTATGTTGAGTCACCATCCTTTCTTTGAGCACCTTCTCGAGAGCATAACTGTCATTCTTAGTGTAATGTGCTTGTCCCAGAATACGGTTATCTGCGGTATAACTATGATGCTTTTACCTTTGATATCTTTACATCTAGTCTTCACTTGAACTTCAGAGGTGCCTTGGCATTTATGTTTTGCTCCACAATTAAGGGCAAGCGAGATACCACTCTATCATGCTTTATTATGGTCATTACAATCTTGTTGATGTTTATAAATTTCATGTTATAAGCTCTTAGTTCGTTGATACTTTTCATTAGGTAACATGATTGCTAAGTTTTATTATCCATACATCATGCAATTGTTAAAGATCTGATCATAGCATTTACAATCAAAAATTATTTTGTTATCATTTACCTACTCGAGGACGAGCAGGAATTAAGCTTGGGGATGTTGATACGTCCAAAACGTATCTATAATTTTTGATTGTTTCATGTTAATATTATGCCTTTGACACTTGTTTTTATATTAAGTTTATGATTTATTTGGACTAACCTATTAATAGTTGCAAAAGTGCACAATGTTTTTGTTTTACTCTTTGATGTGTAGGAATTATCAAAAATACAAGAGGAAACCTTGTTGGAGTCGAATTGGGACTTTCCTGAAATCTGTCTGAAAACTCTTTTTGAAGATTGTCACGTACCGGACAGAAGACGACGTCAAACGGAAAAAGTCTAGTCGCGAAAGTTGCAGGGAATTTTCTCCTAATGGATCTGGACATAAAATTCGGCCCAATCCGAGTCCGGACGGCCGAGATAACCCGATTTACCGAAACCCTAGATGGGATGACGGGAATCCGAGAAGCTATATAAAGGGAGGAAACCTAGGTCGTGGCCAACACCCATACCCACGAATTTCAGCCACCAAAGCCACGTTTTTGCCTCCCCCATGGACCTCATCTCCATGGGGGAGGGCTCCCAAGAAGCCATGAAGGAAGAGGGCTAAGGGGCGGCGCTCCCCCTTGTTGCCGGCGGCGCGGGAGGAGTTCCCGCGCCACCGCCGGCGCCGCCCTGCGCCTCTCGCTGCCCTCTCCGCCGTCTTCACCGCCATCTCCACCGCCAACTTGTCCTTGTATACAGTGGTTCATCCTCCCACAAACCTGTACCGCTCTATGTAAACATGGTGTTTGATGCTATAAGTTATTATCCTATGATCTATGTCATGTTTGCGTAGTTTATTTGTCTTTTGATTGCTTGGTTGAATGTCTTTGGTTCATTAGAGTTGTATGTTGATATGGTACTGTCCTTTGGTGTCCATTATACTTATGAGCACATGGATCAACATCACGGGGTTGGTAGTATTTGTAAACGAAGGGGGAGTTCTGCCGGAGCGACAGAAACCTGAGAACGCGAACCGGTTAGTTACACGTATGGGAGTAAGAGGACCATAAACTTAAGGCTATGGTTGGGGAAACCTTAATGCATTGTTAGTTTATACGGATGTTTGCTAACAATCCAATCATACAATACTTGCAATCCCAAGTAGTGGTGTGCATGTATATTTAGCCTCTCCCACATAGAAAACTGCATCGAAGACAATGAACCCGATATCTTCACTAATTAATCTTGGACAAAGTCATCACAATTACCACCACTTTTCCACACTAATGGTACTGTTAGTTTATGGTTACTTAGTATACTTTATTGCTGCAGCACTAACATTTACTTTCTTGTATTTATTATCTCGCAAAGCTATCTCTCATACACCCGTACTATTACTCTAGTATTATTTGCTAGATAAAGTAAACGTTTAGTGTGCGTAGAGTTGTATCAGTGGTTGATAGAACTTGAGAGATTACTTATCCTACCTTTAGCTCCTCGTTGTGTTCGACACTCTTACTTATCGAAAAGGCTACACGCGATACCCTATACTTGTGGGTTATCACGCCCGCACCTTCCTCCCCGCCCCACCACCGTCCTTTGGGTTCCCGCTCTCGCAGTACGGTTCCAACCTCTGTGAGGGGCCGGGATCCATGGACATCTCCGGCCTTGTCTCGACGGCCCTGGGGCTACAGTCCTTTCCTCAAGCGGAGGTGGAGGGCTCTGAGGACTCGACGAGTGTGGGGTTGGAGGTCATGGCCCCGACACCCCGCGCTCCCCGGGCGCGGTCTGGTACACCCGCTTCCCAGGCACCCCGGCAGCACCAGACCTGGAGCCAGTCACGGTCTTCCCCGACACCCCTGTAGCTGGCCCCAGGGGGAGCCCTAGGCGCCACCGGTCCTCCCCTCCTGCCCCTGGCACTCGCCGCCACAGCGCGCGCTTGGCGAGGGCTAGGACTGGAGGCGAGGAGGTGGAACCTACTATCACGATGGTGGCGACACGCCGTCGTGAGGCGCTAGACCGTGAGACTGGTACGTCTCGACCTACGCCCACCCCTACCCTCCCCCTCCGTTTCCTCCTTCTGGTTCCCGATTTTCGGTTCTCGACTCTGTACGTTGGGTCATCTAGCTCAGGTTGCGGGGGACTGTGAAATTATTTTCCGTGGAAGCGAGGGCCTCGCCTTGAGAAGATTGCGGCCATCAAGGCTAAGGAGGTCAATGAGGGGGCCCTAGCGGCAGCTCGTGCTCAGGCGGAGCATGAGCGGCAGGGGCCCCTGGCTCCCGCTGGACCTGTGAAGGCGGCATAAGGGTCCGGCAGTGGAGCCCCTCCTAGGCCTGAAGATGCCACAGTTGTTGTGCCTACTTCCCAGCCTGGGAAGAGGCGCAGGAGGCCCCCTAAGGCAGCGTCCCGGCCCTCGACCTCTGGTAGGGCCCAATCGGTCCCCCCTAAGGGGACCAACCCCGACATTGTTTCTCAATGAATGTCCTCACATTCATTTGGAACATGAGGGGGTTTGGGCAGGAGGGCCGCCGCCGCCAGTTGATCAACTATCTTAGAGACGAAGATGTGGACATTGTGGGATTGCAAGAGACGATTCATCAGGATTTCTCGATCTCAGAGCTGGAAAGCCTTAGTCGCCACAAGTTCTCGTGGCATTGGCTCCCGCGATGGGACACTCAGGGGGCATCCTCCTTGGTGCCAAGGAGATACCTTTGAGATAGAGGATATGGATCACGGGGAGTTCTTTGTGAGCATGTCGCTCACCCATAGACGATCGAACCTTCGTTGGGAGGTGATTATTGTCTATGGCCCCGTGGATCACCGGAGGTCCGCTGAGTTCTTAGCTGAGCTCAGGTCAAAGGTGGAGCGATGCCACACTCCTGTAGTGGTGGCAGGTGATTTTAATCTCATTCGCTCCCCTGATGACAAGAGCTCAGATAATGTGGACCTTCCTAGGATGCGCATGTTTCAACGACTGGATTGCTGACCTGGCACTGCGAGAGATCACACGGGTTGGGGCGCGTTATACATGGTCCAACAACCAGGCTATCCCGATCCGGAGTGTGCTTGATCGGGTTTTAGTGTCGGTGGAATGGGAAATTGCTTTTCCTTTGTGCTCGCTTCGTGCGGTTACTAGGATTGGCTCAGATCATTCCCCCCTCCTGCTTTCTTTCGGAGGGGGGGGGGGCACACCAAGGTCGAACCGCTTCCACTTTGATGAGTTCTGGCTTAGTCAGCCGGGCTTTGTGGAAGCAGTTCGCCAGAAGTGGGACTTGGCAGTCACGACTCCCCCCCGCGCCTATAATGCGGTTGACTTTTGGCACCACTGTGCTAAAGTCGTGCGCCAATTTATGCGTGGGTGGGGCGCGAACATAGGCGCAGATGTGCGAATGAATAAGACGGACATCCTCGGCCAGATTCAAACGCTCGATGTGGTGCCTGACTCGACAGGCTTGTCCGCTGATGGATGGTTGCAGCGGTATGCTTTGGAGAACTCCTTGATGGAGATCTACAAAGGCGAGGAGATATTCTGGCGATGCGTAGTCGTCAGAATTGGATTCTTCGTGGAGATGCTAATACAGCATACTTCCATGCCATTGCTAATGGTCGCCATCGCAGGTGCTCTATCCCGTGCCTATGGGCGGATGGCCTCCTTTTAGAGGAGGCCCAGGACCTATCCGACCACATATACTCCTTCTATAAGGAGTTATTTACGGAGGGGCCCCACACGGGGGTAGCGGCATTTCTGGCCCTTAGGGGCTTTAGTCTCGGATGATGAGAATAGGGAGCTTACTATCCCTTTTAGCCCTGAGGAGGTGCGTCGAGCTATAATGGGGATGAAGGCCAACTCAGCCCCGGGTCCGGATGGCCTTCCTGTCTCCTTCTTCCAGAAATTCTGGGGGTTATTGAGGTGGTGATTATGCCGATGTTCCAGGAGTTCTATACTGGGACACTGGTTATGTCTCGCCTCAACTTTGGCGTGATTACCTTGATCCCTAAAGTCGTAGGCGCCACAGATATACGACAGTTTAGGCCGATCACGGTGATCAATGTCATCCAGAGACTGATTGCCAAAGTGTGTGCATCACGTTTGGCACCAGTTGTGGAGCACCTCGCTCACCCACATCAGTTCACCTTTCTCAAGGGACGATTTATCCATGACGGGATTCTAGCTCTTCATGAGGTTGTTCATGAAGTCAAGGCTAGACATCTTAAAGCTGTCTTCCTTAAGCTAGATTTCCAGAAGGCATATGATTGTTTGGACTGGCTTTTCTCCGCCAGGTCCTCGAGCGTCGTGGGTTTGATGAGCGCTTCATATGCTGGGTTATGCAGATCGTCATGTCTGGGAACACGGCCATAAACATTAATGGGGACATTGGTCCTTACTTTAGGTCTTCGTGTGGGGTGAGGCAAGGGGACCCAATCTCCCCTTCTCTTCGACCTTGCCGATGACGCCCTGGCGGCTATCTTGGACAAAGCCAAAACGGCCAGCCACATCTCTGGTGTGGTTGGGCACCTTATCACTGGAGGTGGGATCACCCACCTCCAGTATGCGGACGATACCATGATCATGGTGGAGGGGTCGGAACTTGACATTGTTAATCTCAAGTTCCTTCTCCTCTGCTTTGAGGCCATGTCTGGCCTCAAGATTAACTTCGACAAGAGCGAAGTCATGATCATGGGGTATTCTCTTGATGAGTGATACGTGCATTTTATATCATCATTTATACAACTTTATTATCATATTAGAATGTTATTGCATTGTTATATCATTGTTTTTACATGTTTTAGATGATTTATGGGACTTTCATACAAAGTCCCTATTTTTGGTATTTAATTTCTGGGAGGCAGAAAACCTCCTTTTTCTTGTTTTTAATGTTTCAGGAGCTACAGGGACCCAAATAAAAAAGGAAAATTGCACAGCTGGTTTTTCATCGGGAGAAGCAGTGGAAGAAGATCGAAGGAGGAGAGCCACGAGGCCCAAAAGAGGGGGCCCACGCGGCCAGATTCTGGCCGCGTGGGGCCCACATCGGAGCCTCGGGCACTTCCTCGCTCGGGGCTTTTTAACACGCCTTCGTCTCGCCCGAAAAGTTACGCCCTAATTTTCCAAGTCCATCCGAGGCCGCGGCGGGGCGAAACTCCTGATTCCCTCCGAGGGGGTCAGATCCTGCTGCTCCGGAGCTCCGGAGAAGGGGGAAATCATCGTCATCGTCATCACCTCTCCTCCTTGGCGTGGGAGGAGGCCTCTACATCATCACCATCACCAAGACCAGCACCATCTCCATCATCATCTCCGTGATCCACTCCGTTCCCCTCGTAGTTTGAGAGTTGCTATACCCTAGATACTTGTCTTGTGCTACTATTCATGTTTGTGATTGAGTACTTGTCATTATTTGGTGGTGAAGTTATATTTTCAGATTGTGTTGTACCACTTATGCCACTGAATATCATATGTTTGCACGTTGTGAGTAGTTCCCGTATGTTCCTGAGGGCATAGGATGAATTGGCAATGATTTATATATGACATGTGTTGGTATTTTGTCAGTGTTTATCTTTTTATGTGATTCTATGATGGTGTTGTGCGAACGTCGACTGCACAACACTTCACCTATATGGGCTCATAGGAGAACACCGTAGTGTAATGAATTGAGGGAGACTTGGGGGACATGTAAACCTGAGACCGAGTCATGAAGTTATTATGAGGGTATTAGTATCGGGGACCTTAGAGTGTAATGCTATGGTGGGACTTTATGTCTTAATAATTCTTGTGCAGTCATTTACTTGGCCACATGATCCATCATAAGGGGTTTAGTTTATTTATTTAGCTTACCTAATAATGGCTCCGTCCAAAGAAGATTAAAACTTGACAAGATATTCAACGTGTTGTTTAATAAATCTCTATGCCTAGCAATCCATGCCGCCCTCGGGAACGTTTTCCACATATAAGTTACACATCACTTGAGCTTGTCCTCTTGCCACATAGAGGATTGGGCTTTCTCTCTTTGAGAGCTTTTACTTGCTACATTTATGCATTTTACTTCTTGCAACTATACAACCAAAAATCCAAAAACACTTGCATCTTTATTGTTTTATTTATCATCTTGCTAACCAATACCTTCAGCTCCTCGTGGGTTCGACAACCTTTTCTAATCGAAAGGTACTACAATTGATCTCCTGCACTTGGGAGTCATCAAGACTTTTCTGGCGCCGTTGCCGGGGAGCGTAGCGCTATTGGTAAGAAGTTTGGTAAGGAAACTTGAAAGCTGAATTTTATTTACTGTTTTATCTCATTGTTACTATGGCATTTATGAATCGTGCCTCGCTGCATCTTGCTTATATGAAAGTGCTTATGCCACTACTCCTAAAGTGGTTGAAACTACTGTGTCTGAGGTACCTAAAGTGGGATTTAAAATTCCCATTGGTCATGTTAAAAGAGTTATGAAAAATCCATTTACAGGGATGGAACTAAGTCTGCACGTGAACACATGGAGACAATTGAAGACATATGTGGCTTATTTAGACTTCCTGGTATTTCTGAATCAGGTAAAAAGGAAGCTATTATATTTGTCTTTATCTGGTAATGCTCGTATTGGTTCAGGTCTTTGGATGAAGAAGTCATATTGAATGGAGTATTTTGAGGAAGGTTTTCTTTCTTAATATTTTACTCCTAAAGAAGCTTATGAGAACCGCTGCTATATATTTAATTTCTGGCCACATCTGGGAGAGAGTATTACTCAAGCTTGGGGGAGGTTAAAGGAACTCCTTCGCAAGAATCCTTGTCATGATCTTACAAGGAAAATTATATTGATAAACTTTTATGTGAGGCTACCAATGAAACAAAAGGAATTTCTGGATAATTCATCTGGTGGAAGTTTTACAAATAATACTGAAGAAGAAGCATGGAATTTATTGGAGACTATTTCTGAAACACTGTCATTGGGATCTTGATAAAGGTAATGAGCCCTATTTGGACTATGGATATTCATGTGTAGAGAACTTCTCTACTTCTATTTGTTTAAAATCTGAGTGATAATTTTGGTCTTGATCCTTATGTTATAATTGAGATAGCTAAAACTTTTGCTGATCATATTGTGTTCCTAAAAGTGGGTTTGAAGTTTATGTTGAACCTGTTAAACAATCTATTGTTGTTCCTAAAGTTATTAAACAGGTAGAACCAGTGTCATCTGTGACAATTGAGAGTATGTTGAACCACCTCCATATCCAAACCAAGTTAAGGAGAATTTACTTATTGCTGTTACTAACAAGAGTAAAAGAAGATGTTCTCAGCCTTATGAACAGGTGGAAGTCAACAGTCAAATTTCATTATCAAACAATTAAATGAAGAAGACCCTGTTGATGTTTATATGTGAAGATGCTACTAAAGTCATTAAAGGTAATTCGGCCAAGGTTGGTAAGCCTGTTATATCATGCTCTATTGGGACTTCAAGTTATCATGGTTATGTGATATTGGAGCAAGTATTAGTGTCATTCCATATTCTCTTTATCTTGAAATCAAGCCTGATATTGATCCTATCATTATGGAAGAGACAGGTATGACAATTCAACTTGCTAATAAAGATTATATTAGTCCATTGGAATTGTTAGAGATGTTGAAGTATTGGTTGGCAAAATAAAATATCCTGCTGATTTTATTGTGCTTGGTTGTCCTCAAGATTCATTTTGTCCTATCATTTTTGGTAGACCTTTCTTACACACTGTTGGTGCTGAAATTAATTTGCTAAAGAGAAAGTGTTTATTAAATGTGCTGGAGAAAAACTTGAATTCAACTTTTCTAAATTTGCTGATAAACATGTCAGAGAAAGAGCCAATTTCTGAAGATGTAATTGAAACTCTTGCTCATATAGCTGTAGCTTCATCAGACGTGGTAGAACGTTATATGCTTAATCAAGATGAACCATTTAATGATGAAGAAAAAGATTTTAGAACAAATATTATGGCAACAACCCCACAATTACAATTGCATATCCCACCTGATAATTTAGGAGTGCTACCACCACCTAAAGGGGATCCTAGTTTTGAATTAAAACCTTTGCCTAAAATCTAAATATGCATATTGGATGAGAAGAGCATATATCCTGTCATTATTAAAGGAAAGATCTTGATGTGCTTAAAGCTCACCGACCAGCCATTGGATACTCTCTTGATGATCTTAAAGGTATAAGCCCAGCTCTATGTATGCATAAAATTAATTTGGAGGAGGATGCAAAACCTGTTGTTGATTATCAACGCCGTCTCCATCCAAAAATGAAAGAAGTGGTAAGAAAGAGGTAATAAGACTTATTGAAGCTGGTATCATTTATCCCATAGCTGATAGTAAGTGGGTTAGTCCTGTTCATTGTGTTCCTAAAAAGGGTGGAATGACTGTTGTTCCAAATGATGAGGATGAACTTGTGGCTCAACGTACTGTTGTTGGTTATAGGAGTGTATTGATTTCAGGAAGTTAAATAAAGCAACTCGTAAAGATCATTACCCATTGCCATTTATTGATCAAATGTTAGAAAGGTTATCTAAACACTCTCACTTTTGCTATTTAGATGGTTATTCAGGTTTCTCACAAATTCCTGTCCATAAGGATGATCAAGAAAAGACCACTTTTACTTGCCCATATGGTACATTTGCTTATAGGAGAATGCCATTCGGTTTGTGCAATGCTCCTGCTACTTTTCAAAGATGCATGAATGCTATATTTGCTGATTATATTGAAAAGATAATGGAAGTTTTATGGATGATTTTTCTGTGTATGGTACTTCCTTCGATAATTGCTTGTTCAACCTTAACAAAGTTTTGCAGCGTTGTGAAGACCAACACTTAGTTCTTAATTGGGAGAAGTGTCACTTCATGGTTACTGAAGGTATTGTTCTTGGGCATAAGATTTCTGGAAGAGGAATAGAAGTTGACCCAGCAAGATAGAAGCTATTGAAAAGCTGCCATACCAAGGGACATCAAAGGTATAAGAAGTTTTCTTGGGCATGCAGGTTTTTACCGTAGGTTTATTAAAGATTTCTCCAAAATATCAAAACCTCTAACCAATCTTTTGCAAAAGGATGTTCCTTTCTCTTTTAATGATGATTGCATTGAGTCCTTTAATATTTTGAAGAATGCTTTAATAAGTGCTCCTATTATTCAACCTCCTGATTGGAAATTGCCTTTTGAAATTATGTGTGATGCTAGTGATTATGCAGTTGGGGCTGTTTTGGGCCAACGTGTTGATAAGAAACTGAATGTTATTTATTATGCTAGTAGAACACTTGATGCTGCTCAAAGGAATTATGCTACAACTGAAAAAGAATTTTTAGCAGTGCTATTTGCTTGTGACAAGTTTAGACCTTATATTACTGATTCAAAGTCACAATACATACTGATCATTCTGCTATTAAATACTTAATGAATAAGAAAGATGCTAAGCCTAGACTAATAAGATGGGTACTTTATTGCAAGAATTTGATTTACACATTGTTGATAGGAAAGGGGAAGATAATCAAGTAGCTGATCATCTTTCTAGAATGGAAAATATACCTGATGATCCTATTCCTATTAATGATAGCTTTGTTAATGAACAACTTGCAATTTAATGTTTCTAGTGCTAAAGTTGCATCTCCATGGTTTGCCAACTATGCAAATTTTATTGTTGGTAAAGTTTTACCTCCACACTTCACTTTCAACAAAGAAAGAAATTCTTTTATGATCTTAGACATTATTTTTGGGATGATCCTTTCCTTTATAAGAAAAGTGTGGATGGTATTATTAGACGTTGTGTACCTGAGCATGAACAACAGGCTATTATAAGAGATTGTCATGACAGTCCCTATGGAGGGCATCATGCAGGAGATCGTACAGGTGCAAAGGTATTACAATCTGGTTTTATTGGCCTACTTTATTTAAGGATTGTGCTGAATATGTTAAATCTTGTGATAAATGTCAAAGAGTAGGAAATATTGGTAGGAGAAATGAAATGCCTATGAATTATTCTTCCACTTGAACCATTTGATGTGTGGGGTTTTGACTTTATGGGACCTTTCCCATCAAAGACAAAGCATACTCATATTTTGGTTGCAGTGGATTATGTTACAAAGTGGGTGGAAGCAATTCCAACCAAAAGTGCAGATCATGCCACAGCAATGAAGATGCTCAGGACATCATTTTCCCCAGGTTTGGTGTTCCTAGGTTTTTAATTACTGATGGTGGTTCTCATTTCTTGCATGGTATTCTTAGAAAACTTGGCAAAATATGATGTTAACCATAGAATTGCATCTCCTTATCATCCCAAACAAGTGGACAAGTTGAATTAAGTAATAGGGAAATTAAACTCATTTTGGAAAAGACAGTGAATAAGTCTAGGTCTGATTGGCCACTTAAAATTAATGATGCATTGTGGGCTTATAGAACTGCTTTTAAAAATCCTATGGGAATGTCTCCTTATAAAATGGTTTATGGAAAAGCTTGTCATTTACCTGTTGAATTAGAACATAAAGCTAGATGGGCTATTAAACAATTGAACTTTGATTTTAAAACTGCGGGAGAGAAGAGAATTCTTGATTTAAACCTACTAGATGAATGGAGAAATGAAGCTTATGAAAGTGCCAGATGTTTAAAGAAAAGTTAAGATTTGGCATGACAAGAAAATTAAGAAAAAAATTCAAAGTAGGTGATCAAGTTTTATTATACAACTCTCGTTTCAAGTTTTCTGCAGGGAAGTTGCTTCAAAGTGGCAGGGACCATTAGTGATACAGGAGGTGTACCGTTCAGGAGCTATCCGTCTTCACGGTGATATGAAAGGTAAACCTCATGTAGTCAATGGACAACGCCTTAAACATTATATTGCAGGAAAGGCTTCATCGGAAAGGTGGAGGAGTTGAATTTAAAGACACCGGAGGAGGTAATTGCGAAGAATTTGCAGTTTCAGAAACCCAAATCAATAAAGGTAACTTTTGTGTTGGAAAGTTTCTCGGAATTGCGTAATTTTACGGAAGTCATTTTTTTGGAAATTAACGTGTGGGACAAGAAAACTGGAAGGAACGGAGCCCGAGGAAGGAAAGAGGGGGTCCCACGCCAGATCTGGCCGCGTGGGCCCACTCCTTTCCCCTCGGAGTCCCTTTCGTCTCGTTTTCATCTCCGACGCTTCGTCTTGACCTAAAAACCGTCAATATATACCCCTTCCGCTCTAATCTCGCACCGAGCGTTCTCGAGCGATCTTTGCTTTTGCTGTTTCTGTCTGTCAGGTTTTAGCCATGTCTTGCTCCGATCCAACCATGAGGGGAGAGCCCCCAAGGAGGTGTTGTGAACCGCTACCTCAACTCCGTGATGGCACCCCGATTTCCTTCAAGGAGGTGATGCTCGTGGAGGAGGTGAAGGCTCCCAAGACCACCGGCACGGTGGAGGAAAGGCTGGATGATCTGGAGAAGACCTTCAGGTATGGCACTGTGTTGAACCAGCCTTGATGCTCATCACTTCATGAACCTGGAGCTGGAGAAGAAGGTTGAAGAGTACAAGAGAGGCTCGAAGATCTGGAAGAAAGATACAAGGACGTCATCGAGAAGTTGGAAAGATCCAATGCTTATGTGGGATGTAGAGAACCAGAACTGCGAGTATGAAGAACGCTTCAAGAAGATTGCAGAGCTGCTACCCTCAGGTATAATGATCCACCTACATCTTTCCGTGATGGAAGGCCTTTCCCATGGAAGATGGCTGAATGGGAGGAAGAATATGAGAAGAAGAGGCTGCAGCAGAGAGCTCTAGCAAAACGTCAAGCTTGGGGGAGTTCACCTAGTCTTTATCTTTACTAGTTTATCATATCTATCTAGTCATGGTGTGTTTTGCTTTTATCGTTTAGTTATCAATCTCTCTTAGGCGTGTGTGAGCTCATGGAGCATTATCATGTATCCCTATCTTGTGGTTTATCAATGAATATTAAAGTATGGTGTCATCCATGATTCTCTTGTTTGGAGATTTATGGGTAACACTCATGCAAATGAGCGTGGCATATTTAGAGTTTCAGTCACATCTTGCCTTGAATTAATTAACTTGAGTGTTGGACAATTGTAGAATTACTCATTAAAAATAAGTAAAGAGAAGAGTCATATGACTTGAAAATTAATAGTTTAAGGTTGAGATATAGTCTTGTAGGATAAAAAGTTAGGAAGGTTAATGAAAAGGATATGAAACACTCTTGTTAGAATCTAGTATCTTTTGAGCAAATTAATGATCATGGATATTTCAATACTTATGCTCTTGAAAGTGAATGAAAAGGAAGGCACCTGAAATTCAGTTAGCCATGGAAAGTGTAAGATAAAGGTTGTATAGAGCATAGGAACTTGATTGAAATATCCATGACTAAAGTTTGCACTAGTTACTAGTGAAGCAAGATGTAAACAATTTATATCTATCTTTTCATTTGTCTTCTTTAACTTGTTATCCAATGAGAGTTTATCTTGTCTTTAAATTTCAGCAAAGTATAAAATATAATGCTTGCCATAAGAGCAAAAGCATGTGAAAAAGTATGATTCAATTGTCCAACATACAATGGTTATTTGCTTTCAAAAGTAAGGGGTGATTGCTAGAGCTTCTACTTATGTTGCCCTCATGTGTATGAGTTTTAGTTCATTAATCTTTCATTGCAATTGAATATGATGATGATACAATGCTCGTATTTATTTATCAACCATAAGTCCATTGATGCATGTAATGATCTATGTCCTTACTTACTCGAGGACGAGTAAAGGTTTAAGCTTGGGGGAGTTGATACGTGCATTTTATATCATCATTTATACAACTTTATATCATATTAGAATGTTATTGCATTGTTATATCATTGTTTTTACATGTTTTAGATGATTTATGGGACTTTCATACAAAGTCCCTATTTTTGGTATTTAATTTCTGGGAGGCAGAAAACCTCCTTTTTCTTGTTTTTAATGTTTCAGGAGCTACAGGACCCAAATAAAAAAGGAAAATTGCACAGCTGGTTTTTCATCGGAGAACAGCAGTGGGAAGAAGACGAAGGAGGAGAGCCACGAGGCCCAAAAGAGGGGGCCCACGCGGCCAGATTCTGGCCGCGTGGGACCCACATGGAGCCTCGGGCACTCCTCGCCTGGGGCTTTTTAACACGCCTTCGTCTCGCCCGAAAAGTACGCCCTAATTTTCCAAGTCCATCCGAGGCCGCGGCGGCGAAACTCCTGATTCCCTCCGAGGGGGGTCAGATCCTGCTGCTCCGGAGCTCCGGAGAAGGGGGAAATCATCGTCATCGTCATCACCTCTCCTCCTTGGCGTGGGAGGAGGCCTCTACATCATCACCATCACCAAGACCAGCACCATCTCCATCATCATCTCCGTGATCCACTCCGTTCCCCTCGTAGTTTGAGAGTTGCTATACCCTAGATACTTGTCTTGTGCTACTATTCATGTTTGTGATTGAGTACTTGTCATTATTTGGAGGTGAAGTTATATTTTCAGATTGTGTTGTACCACTTATGCCACTGAATATCATTATGTTTGCACGTTGTGAGTAGTTCCCGTATGTTCCTGAGGGCATAGGATGAATTGGCAATGATTTATATATGACATGTGTTGGTATTTTGTCTAGTGTTTATCTTTTTATGTGATTCTATGATGGTGTTGTGCGAACGTCGACTGCACAACACTTCACCTATATGGGCTCATAGGAGAACACCGTAGTGTAATGAATTGAGGGAGACTTGGGGGGGACATGTGATGTCTACGCACGCTTCTATTCTTGTAGACAGTGTTGGGCCTCCAAGTGCAGAGGTTTGTAGAACAGCAGCAAGTTTCCCTTAAGTGGATCACCCAAGGTTTATCGAACTCAGGGAGGTAGAGGTCAAAGATATCCCTCTCAAGCAACTCTGCAATTAAGATACAAGAAGTCTCTTGTGTCCCCAACACACCTAATACACTTGTTAGATGTATATGTGCACTAGTTCGGCGAAGAGATAGTGAAATGCAAGTAATATGGATGATTATAAGTGGTAATTGCAATCTGAAATAAAGATGATAGCAAGCAAACATGAGACAAAATGAGAGCAAACGGTTTTCAATGCTTGGAAATAAGGCATAGGAATCATACTTTCACTAGTGGACACTCCCAACAATAATATAATTGAATACATAAATATTTCCTCTTCACTATGCTACTCAAACTATTCTCCCGTTGGATAGAAATACCAATCTACTGCGTAGGGCTACAAGAGCACACCTTAAAGTCTGAGTGAACAAACACCACAATATCAGAGAACACCAAGACCATCATGTAGGGCTGCAAAAGCACACCTTAAAGTCTGTCTTCCACATCTAGGGAACCCCAATGTCACTATGAGCGCCCCAAAATAGTACTAAACAAACACCACAATTTTATAGTGACAACCAACAAAAGAACAACTCATGATAAGTATTCCTGTAATCTTTAGCCTAAGAGTCACACACGGTGCGCACACTGTCAACTTCGCACCATGGGACAATGGTGACTCCAGAGATTATATTAATAAAACCACTTGAGTAGCATAATTCATAAGATAATGAAGAGTAACATCTATGAATTCAACTAAATTACAAAGCTCATGATCACATAAAGATCACACCATGGGAGAGAGATGAACCACATAGCTACCGGTAGAGCCCTCAACCCTGAGGGAAAACTAATCACACATGGTCATGGTGAGCACACTTGATGGAGAGGTTGATGAAGAGGTGCAGCCCGGAGTGGAGGCGGCGGCCCGCAGCAGCCACGGCGAGGCGGCAGCGGTGGCAGCCCGTGGCGGCGAGGAGCGGCGGCGGCCCTTGGGGGCAGCGGCCCTTGGCCCCCCCTTCTTCTTCCTTGGTGATGGTGCAGCAATGGAGGAGCTCCTCCCCCTCCTTGGCGGCTGCCAAGAGGAGGAAAATTCGTGGCTTTTTGGTGGCTCTCACGACCTAGGGTTTCCTTCTTTATATGGACTCTCGGATTTCCGTCACCCCCCTTTTAGGGTTCCACCAAAATGGGCCTACAGGACACGTCCGAACTCCGATTGGGCTGAGCTCGGGCTTAAAATCTTCGTATGGAAATTTGTGACAACTTTCTCTTTAATTTGATTTCCATTGGACGCCATCTTCGAGGGTCAAACTGACAATCTCTGTAAAAAGTTTTCAGACAGATTTTAGGAAAGTCTCAATTTGACTCAACAAGGTTTCCTTTGCTCAATTTTGATAATTCCTACACATTAAATGTAAAACAAGAACATTGTGCACTTTGCCAACTATTAGTAGGTTAGTCCAATAAATATCATAATATGATATAAAGTGCATATAAAACATGTGGCAATTGATATAAAACATGCATGGAACATCAAAAATTATAGATACGTTTGGGACGTATCAAGCTTCCCCAAGCTTAGTTCCTACTCATCCTCGAGTAGGTAAACGATAAAAACAAAATAATTTTTGAAGTGACATGCTACCATCATAATCTTGATCATATAATATTGTAAGGCACATGTTATGAATGAAGTGATGAAGTTATTGCTACATAGAGTCAAATGATTCATTCTTCAAAGGAGTAGCAATGTACAAGATAGTTTATGAAGTAATATCAAGTATTCAATGCAAGGATGTTCAATGATAATTCTCAAAGTGTAACATACAAGAAAGTACTATGGACCAAATGTATGCATAATGAAAAGAAAGAACATCCTATAATGGTCATAGAGTACTCTTATGAAATCTGAATATAAAAGGTGGACAATTTGGAAAGATAGATAAATAAGTAGAGGTAAAATGAATAAGTTTCATCTAACTTCTGAACTTCTCTACTTAAGTTAATGATTGTAATGTGGTAATCCTTGGTGTCAAGCTCTCATTCCCCTATCATAGCATCTTGAATGATTAAGTTTAAAGTGAAAGCAAATATGAGTAGTGTGTTTGACAAAGTACAGGTTGAAAGTCTCATGCCCCTTGAATACAAGTACCTACTCCATGTGTTACTTATCTTGGAAAACAAAGCAAGTTCAAATTAAATATCATTGTAAGTAATAATAGTATCATTAAGAGCGTCAACTGGGGTACCTCTTGTCCCAGGATATGGAACAAGCCCATATCAAAATGACAAGACAAACAAACACAATGAACAATCTCAACACCCTTTTTATTTACCATTAGATAGCTTTTTATTGTAAGGTGTATCACTGAAGGTTCACCATAGCATGTAAGTAAATTTCCAACATGAATGATGCATGGCTTAGATTAGCGGCCCAGGCGTCTCTCTAACCATTTATACAAACTCATTTAAACTCACTTCATTTCCACATTTATTTCACCCATGGTAAGCATCCATAAACAAAAGTACATGATATCAACTAAATGAAATGAAGTGCATGTTGAAAGCTTGCCATGTGACAGCACATATGAGCTAACTCTCAACCAAAGACATTTGTCAAGCCACAACATCATAATTTTAATCACAATGGGTCATGTTTTATTTATGCAATGAAAGTAAAGTGTGCATCAAGTTCGAGAGAGCTCTATAACCAACTTTTCCCATAACAATCAACAACATAAGCATTTTCATTCAGAGGTATAGATAACGCAAATATCATGATAAACATACTCGGAATAGCATAAAGCTAATAGGTAGATATGGTGGACTCACTGGAAAAACTTTGGTTGAAGGTGTTGGAAACAAGTTGTTGCTTGTTGGAATTTTTGGGCTAGCAAGAGGGAGAAAGTTGACCATCTAAATGCATGCATGAGTGTCCATAGAACTAACTAATCCATGTTAAACAAGGTAAAATAACATTCAGCATCAAAATATGAATAAAAGATAGCTCTTGATAAAATACTTGCAAATTATTACTCATTAACAAGCTCATGAATTATGCAACTATATGTATCTTTTAAAATCAACTCCAACATCCTTTTTCCCAATCTTATAATAGCATCCAACATAAATCAACCCAAGTTTCCAGTAGCTCTCTCATATATAAATGATAGTGTGGTGGTCTCACAAAATAAAAATCAAACCAAAACAAACAAAAGACGCTCCAAGTTTATGCGATAAAGTGTTTCGATCGAAAAACAGAAGTTAGATGTGTGCAAACCGAGAGTGTGTAGGTCCAGTGGGGTTGTCTTCACATCCCCAAGCTTATGGTTTTCACCAACCTTGGATAGCTCTTGGTGCATCTCCTCTAATCCCTGTGAAAAAACTTCAAAACACCGTTTCTCCCATTTCTTTTCTGTGGGGTGCATTAGTAGTGATAAACAAATAGATTTCTTGCTGCATATAATCCTTAGACAAAAATTCATATGAATGTCCAGAAAGTGTATAATGTTGTATGCCTACTCATAAACTCAATTGGATAAAAAAGGTTCAAGTTAAAAGTTCTAAGCATGCATCAAACAAAATGGGACATAATCTGTCCAGAAAAACAGCAGCAGAAAAACGTATTTTTCTACCCTACTTAGCTTTGTCTAAAAATTCCGAACAATTCATGCATATAGGATGAAAGATGCAACTACAGTTAAAATATGAGCTCATTCGGAGTTACAGAATAGGAATTAAAAATCATACCGTGCACAGATTCGTGCAGAAATAAAATCTCCGAACGCTATAAGCAACTTTTTCAAACCAAAATAGGTAAAACTTGGTACTTTATTAAAAATTCCAGAAACTAAACTAAAAACTAAGTCTCTTGTTACAGCAAGAGGACACAAATAAAAACAACCGGGTTGCCTCCCGTAAAGCGCTTTCTTTATAGCCATGTAGCTAGGCTTACTTACTTGTTATCAAGATGGTTGGAGTGAGGTGGCTTGGCATCCCCAAGCTTGAATTCTTGTACTTATTTGATATATTTTGGGTGAGTCTAGGGGTAACATCCCCAAACTTGAGTGGTTTTCCCTCTTGATCTTGGTTCATCACCCTCAACTTTTCCACCTGAAAAATTCTCTTTACACAGAACTCAACATAAAACTTGATTAGAGGGGTTAGTGTCTCCATAAATTAAATCCTCATAGGTACAGCAAAGACATATCATGAGTTGATTCTAAACATTAGCTACTGTTACTATGGTTGTGCATTGCTCTTTAATCAATAGAACTACACAAAACACAAGTAATGAGAGTAATGCAAAATAAAGACAGAATCTGTCAAAAACTGGACAGCCCGTAAAGAGTGAATTTTCAGAGGCACTTACGTTGCTCAAATCAGAAAATGTTGAACTAATGAAATGTGTATTAATAACTAAAAATTGCTGTCATAAAATTTCAGGTCAAAATTCCTTTTCTGTGATTTTTAACATTTTTCGCAGTGAAGCTTAGGAATCTGTTTTCTGGACAACCATGATAGTTTTAATGATGCTCACATAGGAACAAGAATTGAAATGCAAAAGAGAGCATCAAGAGAAAAATGTGAAACACATTTAAGTCCAACCCACTTCCTATGCATTGGGATCTTGTAAGAAAATAAATCAATAAAGCACAAAGTGACTAGCATAGGAAGGCAAAGCAAGTGCAACTTCAAAATTTTCAACAAAAAGAGAGGAGACTTAATATTATTGTGGTATATGAAGTCATGTCTCCCTCTCTCATAAAAACTTTCAGTAGCATCATTGATAAAATCCACAATATAACCATCACATGAAACATTCTTACCATGATCCATATGCATAAAAGTATCAATACTCTCCACATAAGTAAAAACAGTTTCATTAGTAATAGTGGGAGTAAAACTATCACATCCATCATTGTAATCATCATAAATAGGAGGCATATCATAATCAACATAAACTATATCCTCAATAGTAGGTGGACTGAAAACATCATAATGATTATAATCATCATAAATTGGAGGCAAAGTATCATCAAAGAAAATTTTCTCCTCGAAACTTGGGGGACTAAAAATACCATATTCATCAAAACCAGCTTCCCCAAGCTTAGACTTTTTCATAGCATTAGCAATAATGGTGTTCAAAGAATTCATGCTAATAACATTGCTATCACTATTATGCAAACACACTTCCATAGATTTTTTAATTTTCTCTTCAAAAGCATCATGTCCTAATTCAATATAAAGTTCATAAAGATCTCTATTTTTTTTTGTTGTTTTCCATTAAACCTAACTAGTGAAATAAAAACAAGAAACAAAAAGATATAACTGCGGAATCTAAAGGAGATACCTTCAAGCACTCACACGTCAGCAACAGTGCTAGAAAATAGCTAAGTAGCTGGAGGATGTGAGTACCTTTTACCTTACCTCCCCGGCAACGGCGCCAGAAAATAGCTTGATGTCTACGCACGCTTCTATTCTTGTTGACAGTGTTGGGCCTCCAAGTGCAGAGGTTTGTAGAACAGCAGCAAGTTTCCCTTAAGTGGATCACCCAAGGTTTATCGAACTCAGGGAGGTAGAGGTAAAAGATATCCCTCTCAAGCAACTCTGCAATTAAGATACAAGAAGTCTCTTGTGTCCCCAACACACCTAATACACTTGTCAGATGTATAGGTGCACTAGTTCGGCGAAGAGATAGTGAAATGCAAGTAATATGGATGATTATAAGTGGTAATTGCAATCTGAAATAAAGATGGCAGCAAGCAAACATGAGACAAAATGAGAGCAACCGGTGTTTCAATGCTTGGAAATAAGGCCTAGGGATCATACTTTCACTAGTGGACACTCCCAACAATAATATAATTGAATACATAAATATTTCGTCTTCACTATGCTATTCTGAACTATTCTCCCGTTGGATAGAAATACCAATCTACTGCGTAGGGCTACAAGAGCACACCTTAAAGTCTGAGTGAACAAACACCACAATATCAGAGAACACCAAGACCATCGTGTAGGGCTGCAAAAGCACACCTTAAAGTCTGTCTTCCACATCTAGGGAACCCCAATGTCACTATGAGCGCTCCAAAATAGTACTAAACAAACACCACAATTTATAGTGACAACCAACAAAAGAACAACTCATGATAAGTATTCCTGTAATCTTTAACCTAAGAGTCACACACGGTGCGCACACAGTCAACTTCGCACCATGGGACAAAGGTGACTCCGGAGATTACATTAATAAAACCACTTGAGTAGCATAATTCATAAGATAATGAAGAGTAACATCTATGGATTCAACTAGATTACAAAGCTCATGATCACATAAAGATCACACCATGGGAGAGAGATGAACCACATAGCTACCGGTAGAGCCCTCAGCCCGAGGGAAAACTAATCACACATGGTCATGGTGAGCACACTTGATGGAGAGGTTGATGAAGAGGTGCAGCCCGGAGTGGAGGCGGCGGCCCGCAGCAGCCACGGCGAGGCGGCGGCGGTGGCAGCCCGCGGTGGCGAGGAGCGGTGGCGGCCCTTGGCCCCCCCTTCTTCTTCCTTGGTGATGGTGCAGCAATGGAGTAGCTCCTCCCCCTCCTTGGCGGCTTCCAAGAGGAGGAAAATTCGTGCCTTTTTGGTGGCTCTTACGACCTAGGGTTTCCTTCTTTATATGGACTCTCGGATTTCCGTCACCCCCTTTTAGGGTTCCACCAAAATGGGCCTACAGGACACGTCCGAACTCCGATTGGGCTGAGCTCAGGCTTAAAATCTTCGTATGGAAAATTGTGACAACTTTCTATTTAATTTGATTTCCATTGGACGCCATCTTCGAGGGTCAAACTGACAATCTCCGTAAAAAGTTCTCAGACAGATTTCAGGAAAGTCCCAATTTGACTCCAACAAGTTTTCCTTTGCCCAATTTTGATAATTCCTACGCATTAAAGTGTAAAACAAGAACATTGTGCACTTTGCCAACTATTAGTAGGTTAGTCCAATAAATATCATAATATGATATAAAGTGCATATAAAACATGTGGCAATTGATATAAAACATGCATGGAACATCAAAAATTATAGATACGTTTGAGACGTATCAACATGTAAACCTGAGACCGAGTCATGAAGTTGCATTATGAGGGTATTAGTATCGGGGACCTTAGAGTGTAATGCTATGGTGGGACTTTATGTCTTAATAATTCTTGTGCAGTCATTTACTTGGCCACATGATCCATCATAAGGGGTTTAGTTTATTTATTTAGCTTTACCTAACAATGGCTCCGTCCAAAGAAGATTAAAACTTGACAAGATATTTAACGTGTTGTTTAATAAATCTCTATGCCTAGCAGTATCCATGCCGCCCTAGGGAACGTTTTCCACATATAAGTTACACATCACTTAAGCTTGTCCTCTTGCCACATAGAGGATTGGGCTTTCTCTCTTTGAGAGCTTTTTACTTGCTATCATTTACATTCAGCATTTTTACTTTCTTGCAACTATACAACCAAAAATCCCAAAAACACTTGCATCTTTCATTGTTTTATTTATCATTCTTGCTAACCAATACCTTCAGCTCCTCGTGGGTTCGACAAACTTTCTAATCGAAAGGTACTACAATTGATCTCCTACACTTGCGAGTCATCAATGAGCGACAGCGGATAGCGGACAAACTAAATTGCAAGTTATCTGCCTTCCCTGTTACTTACCTTGGGATGCCCCTTAGTGACTCTAGGATCCTTATTTAGGACCTAGAGCCGGTTACCCGGCGTGTCAAAGCTAAGGCGGAGCCTTGGCAAGGGAAGTTCACCTCTAAGGTGAGCAAAACAATCCTGATTGACGCCTATCTCTCTAGTCTACCTATGTACTAATGGGAGTTTATATACTCCCAGAAGGCACGCATGTCACATTTGACAGGGAACTCTCACGCTTCTTCTGGCAGGCGGCCAATGGGCGTCAGAAGTACCACATAGTCAAATGGGCGGATATGTGCGCCCTAAAGATATGGGGGGCATAGGTATCTTATCATCCCGTAAGATGAACGTTGCGCTCATGCTGCGATGGGTGTGGCGGATACTTAGAGAGGGGGGGGTTATGGCTGCAACTAATCAAAGCGAAATACCTGCAGGGCCGCCCCCTCCTTTCCTGTGATCGTCAGGATGGATCCCAATTTTTGGAGGTCCATCCAATCCATCAAGCATGAGATTAGGAAGGGTGTCCGCTTCTCCATTGGTAATGGAGAGGGCACCCTCTTTTGGCTGGACCCGTGGCTTGGCGGGAGCCCTCTACAGCATAGGTTCCCCTCTATTTTCTATTTGCGCGGGCCCGATGCAGCTGGTGGGCTCGGCGATACTCAATGGGACTTGGAACATCTCGTTCCGACGAACATTTTGTATTGCCGAGGCTACAGCATGGGCGGAGCTACGGAGTTTACTTCCGGAGGCGCTGCCAGGCGGCCGAGATCTCGTCTCATGGCACTTGGCGCCCTCTGGGACGTTCCCGTAAAGTCGGCCTATCGGAGTTTTTTTAGTAACCCAGTTAGAGCTTGGGCCTCTCCACTCTGGAAGGCCCCCTTACCGTTAAAAATCAAAATCTTCGTGTGGCAGCTTCTTAGGGACCGCCTCCCCTCAGGGTGGAGGTACGCAAGCGACAGGGGCCGGGTGATGGGCTTTGCCCCATGTGTGGGATCCCCGAGACAGGAACCCACATCCTTTTCACCTGCCCCGCTACCAGGTTTCTATGGAACTTCGTCCACGAGGCGCTTGGGCCTGCTTGGCAGGCCTCGGACCTCGGCGAGTTCTTAGAAATACAGGCGAACCGTACAGGGGAGAGGCGACGCCTCTTCTGGTTGGTGTTTGCGGCGTTGATGTGGACCCTGTGGACAATTCGCAATAAGATGGTGATCGAGCGAGTCTTTCTCCGACGTGCTTCTGACTCGATGTTTAAATTTCTGGATTTCTTGCAGCAGTGGCACCCGTTGTCTAGGCAGCGGGACAGGGGGCAGCTGGATGACATGCTCGCTAGACTTGTGGAGACCGCTCGGCGCATCTCCTCTACTACTTCCAGCTAGCGCCGGAGGGGCTTAGTTTTTGTTCTCACTCTCTCTCTCTCCCTCCCCCGATGTAACTCTCTCCCCGCCCCCCCCCCCCCCCCCCCCTTGCTTCTTCTTTCTCTTGGGCTTACTTGTGCTGCTGCCCCAGCAAGCGGTTTCTAGTACCATCCTTGTGTTTGTATCTGTGTATGGACTTGCTTGGCATGTTGCTTTATTTATAAAGCGGAGCGAAAGCCTGTTTCGAGGATTGAAGAGATTTCTAATTCGACTAAGTTGTTCTGTACTTCCAATCCTACTAGATTCATTCAACATTTCTTGCATAAGGAGTTGAATTTCTCGTGAACTTCTACCGGTTGAATCAAATGTGTTTGTTCAGCTTATAGTATGCCACCACTTGACGTCATTCTCCATGACCTAACCCCACATAAAAATACCACACCCATATCATGCGTTAGTTCACAAACCTATATGAACAATTGCTTACCATACGACAAGATCACATGATCCCACTTGGTACATCTTCTAAATTTGAGTGTTGATCAACTTGAATCCATCATTGCACTTTACCTTGATCGACCTTGTATATTTTCTTCTCTCTTCATAATGATTATGTCCTGAAGATATTCATGAATTGAATGCTCTCTCAATCTTCTTCTTCAAGACATACTTGCAATAGGCTCAACACTATCATGACCATTCTTCATATCACTCCTTGAACAGTCATCACTTAATCTTATTCTTTCAAAACCTTGAAACCAACATATGGTTTTCAATAATTGCCTATGAACACACTCTACAAATGTAACTCAATGCAAACATTAACCTATATGGATTGTCATTCATTACCAAAACAACACATGGGGACCATGCTTTTTCAGTGGGATCTAGTACCCTCCACCCTCTCGTGACTCTCTCTCACACACATCTCATCCCCATTTTTTTACATTACGACACTTGGCAAGCATGCAGACACCGTACGGAGTCCTTAAAGAAGGAAAGCCGCCACTTAGAGGGATGGCAGTGCGCGGGACAGACCCGAGAGTCTTTTTTCTAGTGATTACCCCATGCATGTGTGACTACTATAATGCAACCTAGGTCTTTATTGGCTACAAAATACAATGTAAAACATGGAACAAGCCCCTTTTAGCTGCGGTAGTTCAAGTTGATCGCTTTTGCCTCGTGCCGACCGGTTTTCGTGGCTCCGATTTTCTTTTTCTTTCTTTTTTATTCTTTTCTTTTTCTATTTTTAGTTTTTTCTTTTCTGTTTCATTCATTCATTTTATTTTCTTTTTCATGTTTTCTTTCTTATTAAAATTGTTACCGTAGTTTAAATATATATTTATGAGATTTTAAAAAATGTTCATGGGTTTAAAAGATACGTTCACGAATTTGAAAAAAAATCACGACGTTCAAAAAAATCGTTCACAAATTTGAAAAATGTCCTTTCATACTTAAAATTTGTTCACTTAGTCTGAAAAAATGTTCATTAATTATAATCACATGTTTATAAGGTTCAATAAATTGTTCATGTTTCAAACAAATTTTCACGAGCCTCAATTAAATTGTTCATGGATTCCAAAATAGGTTAACGAATTAAAAAATATGTTCACGAGGCTTAATTAAACGGTTCATGGGGTCCAAAAATAGGTTAACGAATTCCAAAAAATGTTCACGAGCCTTAATTACATTGTCATGGATTCCAAAGATTGGTTAATAAATTCAAAAAATGTTTACGAGGTTAAAAAATTGTTCACAGATTCAGAAAAAATATTTCGTATTTTGAAATTATTCATGCTGTTTGAAATCCAAAATGTATTTTTTTCAATAAACATCTATAGTATATAAATGGGAAAAAGTGTTCGAGGTTCAAAAAGAATTAACGATTCAAAATGATATTCGTACTTTTTAAGCAAAGTGTAGACACGTAGTAGTATCTAGCTATAGTTTAGCAGGGTGAAGTCGGCTGGCGAAGAATGTCAATTGTCATGAAAGCCGAGATCTGGGGACTAGCAATGGTGATTCGACTATTTGTGGCGATGAGGAATTGGCTTTGTGATTCATGACTTGGAGAAGCGGCTTGCAAGTGGGGGCGACAACACAGGAATTGGCAATGATCTTGTTTAAGACCTTGTTTTCAGAGCGAGAACTTTCTCTAGGGTGAAAATTAAGCTCTATGATCGGGCGACGACGTCGCTTGTGCACTGTTACCTTCTTGTAGACGTTGCTTTTGGAGAAGCTGAACGTCTGGTGTTGTCCTGGTGGTGTTAGTGTTGTTGTTACAAGGAGTTTATCATTGTAGCGGGACTATTTTTTTCTTATTCTTTCTTTTGGCTATGTGCATCCGCAATTCCGCTAGGGCAATACGTTGTTGCATAGGTTTAGTGTAATTGTTATCTTCGCAATATTAATATATGCTCTTTTATCTAAAAAATTTAGCAGATTCAGGCGAACATAGCTAATTCAGCCGTTGACCCATCCATGCCGGCGCAGCACTGAGTTTGCTGAGCGTAATGAGCCAGCCCGTCTCGCGCTCCCTTTAGAGCTACGAGTCTCCTGCGCCGCTGCAATAGGCGGTGTACAGATATAAAAAAAAAAAAAAAAGACTCTGCCGTTACTGGGTCATAGATACACCAAAATGCCCTTAAGCACTGCAGCGAGCAATAGAGATCTCACTTTTTGGGCTGAAACGGGCCTAAATTCTTTCACATTTAAGGCTGAATTGCTGAACTAAGGTTAGTTCAAAATTGGGACACTTTTATTTTAGATTTTAGATCGGAGGCAGTATCACAATTCACAAACAAGTTTGTCCGCACGCATTCCACCGCCGGAAGGTACAACTTTGATTAATGTTGATGCTGCTGTTTTTGCTTCTTCGGAAAGCATGGGTGCAGGTGTGGTTGTCCGAGATCATGCGGGTGTCTCTTTGGCGCCCTGCTGCGACAAGTTCAGTGATGTTCTCATTCCAGAGCTAGCCGAAGCCGTGGCGGTCCGCTTCAGTTTGCCCAGGCTGAAGGTCTGGACAACTTGCATGTCGCCATAGACTGCCTTTCGCTCGTGCAGCGGATCCATGCGGCGACGCGCGATCGTTCTGTGTGTGCTCCAGTAGTTGAAGATATCAAGATCATGGTGGCATCCTTCAACTCTTGTTCGGTTCTTCATGTTAATCGCTTGCAAAATCAAGCAGCGCATTGTTTAGCGCGTTTGAGTTGTTCTCTTGGTAGTTCTGTGTGGCGTGGTGTGACCCCCGATGTTATTCGGGAGACAATCTGTATTGAATCTTGTTTTGATTGATTAATAAAGCTCATGTTTGAGAAAAAGTTCAAGAGGGGTCTTCTCCCTCCCGCGTCGCTCCCGCGAGCGACGTGGAGGAAAACCTAGCGCCGCCGCCCGGACCTCTCCCTTTCTCTCCGCCTCACTCGCCGCCGCCACAGGGCGCGGCCAGGCAAAGCCTGGCCGGTGCCGGCGGCGGCGGGGATCCTCTCGCCTCCTCGCACGGTGGGCTGGCGCGCGGACGGCGCCGCCGGGCCGGGACGTTGCGCTCGCGTGGGGCGCGGTGGCGCTGCGATGGGTCCCCTCGCGGGGGTCTACCGGAGCGTGGTGGGCTGCGTAGCGACGAGATGGTCCGTGGTACTGCGGTGAGGCGGCGGGCCTGCCAGGGGCCGATCTGGGCCGGGTGGGCCGCGGCCGCCGCGAGCTGTGGTCGGATGCGCCGGTGCTTGGCGCTGGTTCTGGGCGCCGTGAAGGTGGTGCAGCGCTCCTGTGGCTGCAGAGGAGCAAGAAGATGGATGAGGCTGCTGCGTGGTTGCGGCCGTCCTAGGCGAGCTGGATGCGCCTGTGGAGGCGCGCGGCTGCCCCTGGAGATGCTGCGCGTTCGGTGGCTCTGGTTCCGGCGTGGCAGCAGAGGAAGCCGGGGCGGCGGCCCCGGACCGGTGGTTGCGGCAGGAGCGTGGCCGGCAGGGCTGCCGCCGTGGCGTGAGGTGCCACGGTGGTGGCAGCATGCGATGAAGATTGGTGGTGGCGACGGAGATAGGCTCCCAACCGGCTGCCCCTGAGCTTCACGGACAGGGAGAATTCCAAGCGAAAGCTTGCACGGACTTCGGTCTGTGCCAACGACGGCAGCGTCTTTGGACATCGTTTCCTTCTTGATCGCGTCGTTGTGGAATCTCGACCCGGTCCAACGCGAGTGGTTACAAGACTCTCCGGGTGAAAACCTTAGCCCCGTCGGGGGCGGGCGATGGTGACGGACGCGTCACTATCTTGTTGGAGGCGTCGTCTTGGAGTTATTGGCCCTCGCGGTGTGATGGCTTCGCAATGGATGGGCAGGATAGCTACGTGGTCTGGGGAGGCGGATGCCGGGGCGGCGGCCCCAGATGGTGGTGGACGTCGAGGCGGCGGCCTCGGTCTCCCACGCTACGACGGTTCTATGAGGCAGAGCCGTTGTCTAGCGAGGCTCTGGGTGGCGACCTGGATGAAGACTGCGCGGGCAGAGGGTTCGTCGACCTGACTGGATTGCCTTCGGGCAATGCGAAGGTCGATCTGGTTGCTACGCCGTGGCGGCGGCCCCAGAACAGGGTGGTTTTGGTGGCAATCTGGATGAACACTGCGCGGGAAGAAGGTTTGTTGACCATGACTGGATCGATTTCGGGCAATGCGATGTTCGATCTGGTTGCTACGCCGGGGTCTCATGTTTAATTCAAAAAAAAAAATATCACAAACAAGTTTGTCCGCACGCATAGGCTAAAAAAAGTTGTCCCTTCTCATAGCAGCAGAGTCCTGCCGTCCCCCTAAAACAAAAATTGACGCTACGCATAAATCATAGTCACCCACCAGATCAAATACAGAAGCAAGCAGGAAGCACGCTAGCAATCCAGTGTTCATATCCTCTAAATTTGCTTATAATCAGAATGCCATAGAGGTTAATCTCGTCATGTCAAAAGGAGCCGAGCTAAGATGCTGCTCCCGTTCACCAAGAATCCGGCCTTTTCTTCGGCAGCTGGGTTGCTTCATAAGAGAGGCACTGGATCCATCATCGGCCGCATGAGTAGGATAAGTCAGTCAGAGCATACCATTCTTTTCATTTCGTCACCCGTTCTTTCCCCGAGAGGACCAGGCGTGCACTAGTCAACTGCATATGATTCTGCGTGTGTGTGTGGAGATAGATGCTTCGTCCCGAGTGTGTGTGAATTGGATTTTCTTTTTGAAGCTTACCTGCAAATCAGGTGATCATGTTTACATCTTCGAACGGATGTCTGAATAATGCCCGAGATGCAGTTCCCCGAGCTGGAGAAGATGAAAACAACATTTTTGTTCCGTTTGCACTGCAGCTGCGCCTCCTGTTTTGCTCTCTCTTTTCTACTGGTTTATTTCCCGGTTGATTCAAAAAAAAAAAAATCTTGGCCATCTAAGGCCTTTCTTTTCTCCTTCTAATATTAATACATGCAGCCCTCTTGCATGGTTCTAAAAAAAAAAAAATTCCCGGTTGATTCCTCTCCGCCGCTGATGACGTGATCGGCATCGTCGAAATGATCTCCTATCTCCGATTATTAGCATATCGTCTGTAATAATAAACATAACACTGTTGTTTTGTCGAATAATAAACATAACACTGTTGTCAGACACAGCTAGCAGCAGTTTACTGAAGCATCCAGAGTGCACTAAGAGATCCAGCCGTTCACACATTCTCAGATGACCGCACGGGCGCACGCGGCGTTATGTCCATTCACTTCTCCAGGCGACCGATAAGGCGTAGGCCCATGCCGTCCATCATGCCCATGCCGAACATGCGCTATCAGTTCAGTTACCGAGATCACAAAGGCGTATACTATATCCGCCAGCACTCGAATCCTTGTTGCTGTTACGACGTTGGCATGGGAGATGAGAATTCAGAAGACCCGCGTCGACGATTGAGTGCTCGCTTGAACTGGGAGTGTGTCTCTTTCCCACCTCCGTCTCCGAGCGAGCTCCTGAACTTTCACGCGCTGCCCATTGATAGGGGCATATACGCATGGCTTCAGTGTGAACCCGAGAAAACTGGAAAGGCTGGATGTGCGTGAAGATGGAATTGGATGCTGAGTTCCTGACAAGCAATCCAGTTCATACCAGAAGTTCGGAACAGATTCCAAACGGAGCTCCTGCATGGATAGAGCTGGATTGCTTGCTAGTACAGACGTACAGTTGTACTGTAGATCTTAGTGCCCATGCCTCCCGCACTTCCGTACTGTACTAGGATGTGTTGTATTCGGAAAGTGTATTGTGATCCCGGGCACCACTGCACCCTGCTGTTTAAAAAAAATCGAAAATCATATTTTTGAGCTTCCAAAAACTCTGAAAAAAAATCCAGACGTAGACAATGGTGTATCCCACAAACGTGTAGAATTTCATTTTGAGATACTTTATATTATGGGCTAGACAATAATAACAAATGTTTCATATTTCATTTTTTTACGACGTTAGTATGGAAGATAAGAGTTCATAAGACCCGCGTACATCGTCGATTGAGTGCTCGCTTGACCCGAGCTCTTGAACTTTCGCGCGCTGCCAATTGGGGCATATCCGCATGGCTTCAGTCTGAACCCGAGAAAACTGTAAAGGCGGGATGTGCGTGAAGATGGAATTGGATGCTGACTTGCTGACAAGCAATCCAGTACATACCAGAAGTTCAGAACAGAGTCCAAACGGATCTCCTGATTGCTTGCCCATGCATCCTGCCGCTCAAGCTATATAGTTCTATTCCGTATCAACGGTGGCAGCTTATGCGCGTATAATGCGTTTATAGCTGGCCACACTTTTGTCGCCCAACTGTGGCAAACCATAGGAAGTGCGGCCAAGCCACAGTTCTGAAGAAAATACGAGTCTCAGACAGATGATAATGATATAAGCTGCTAAAACGTGTGACGCACTAAAACGTAATTATGTGTATGGCAAAAAGGCTAAATTAGTAATCGTAGTCTTGTCTCTGACCAAATTTTATAATGTGTAACTATACATATTGCAGCCTTTTAGAGATAGCCCGCTTTTTGAAAATTTCAAAAATCCTATTTTAAAATTTCAATTTTTTTTTGGAAAGTAATTATTGATGTTGCTAGAGATGTATGCTATGTGTGTGCAAAATTTCAATATAAAACATATTATACTCTGAGTGCAGACTTCTACTCCCGAGCTCCAATGATCCCTATTGTTAAAAAATTCAAAAATCATGTTTACAAGTTTCAAATTTTAAATGTACCACAAACGTAAAAAATTGATTTGAAATACTTGATATTCTGATCTACACAAAAATGATAAATGTGTGAATCTAAATGTGCACACTTTCAAATTTTCAAAATATACAATATTTTTTATTTTTGTGTAGATCAGAATATAAAGTATTTTAAATCTAGATTTTACATGTTTGTGGGATACATCATTGGCAACATGCATGATTATTTTAAGACTTTTATACAACTTATAAATAGGAATTTTGAATTTTTTAAAAGAGAAAGTACTCGAGCTCGGGAGCCAAAAGTGTTTTCCCATTATACTCTGGACTACATAAAAATATGCTACTGTTGTTGCACTCTTCCTTTCTTTAATTCATCCATATGTGTATTTAACTTGTAAAACTGTAGCCGTACTTTCTCTAAAGAATTTTGGTGTAGTGCTAGTTTATGCACATATTCTATCAGGAAGAAGTTATGCTTAATAGATAACTGGTGATGCTAGAGCTGTCAAGAAGGCATTGTTTTCAGTATCAACCATCATCTACAAATGCCCATCAAAAGAGACCATTTCTCTTGAAACTTCTGTCCCTCCAAGCATTGTACATCCTTCAGAGCTTCCTGTCTATCCTGCTAGTAACTTCTACTCAGTGTCAGATGCAGCTATACCTTCTGGACATCCAAATCTAGCTATCTTAGCAAAGGAAGTGGCATTCAAATCTACAGGTTTTTCTTCTTTAGCCTTTTCGCCCAGCGTTGTCATTATTGACACGTTTTTGCGATCCCTGTTTTTGAGATCCTCAATGACGACCACCAGAAAGGGAATGTGACCACCATTCTTATTTGATAAAAGTGTCTCCACTATAGCACTAACGATCCTAGACAGCAGAGAAAGCTTGATTGGAGCGGAAGAACTGAGCATTGCGTCAGCTAATTATATGGTGTTATATTTCCAGATGGCCGAATTTACATAGATTAAGTTACTTGACACGGACACATCTACGATCATGTTTCCCCATTTCAGTTAGGAAAACGTCAATTTCAAACCTTGAACTTATAGTGGTTGGGCGGATCGAACTCTGAACTCGAAATCCCTGTCGTTCGTACCTTGAACTTGTGAGTCCCGGTCTAAATCGAACCCTGAACATGTTTGGTGCAGGCTACTCTCACTGACATGTTGGCCCCACGTGTAAGTCCCTTCTTCCTCAATCTGCTGATGCAAACAGGAACGGCTCCACTCATCGCGTGTTCTTCTGAAAAACCAGGGGACAGCGATGTGGTACTGTGTAGGGATCCGATTCTATTGCCTGGGCAGCCGTAGCGACGCGGCGCTACTCTCCATGGTGGCAGTGGGCGGACACCTCGCGGCGCTGTACTCGCTGGCAGTCATCTATTTCAACGGGTGTGGCCGCCCCAAGTCGGACCGCGACCTGCGCGCGGGTGCGGTCCTGCACGCGCGTTGCCGCGCTCGGTCACGACGATGCTCTCCGCGTGCTGGGGCGTTGACTCCAGGACGTCTACGGCGTGACCCGGCCGAGGGATCTCCGTTCAAGCAGACGCGCAACCACCTAGCTACTCCCTCCGTTCCAAATTAGATGACTTCCATTTGTGTACATCCATGTATAGATACATCCAGATGTACACAAATGGAAGTCATCTAATTTGGAACGGAAGGAGTAGCTACTACCTACTAGTACTGCGTACGCATGTGCGTATATGGAGTATGTTAGTTGGAATTTAAATCTGGAACACCGAAGTGATAGGGAGAATCAGATCTATTTTGGAGTGATTTTAGTTAGGATTAGAGAAGAAACTAAGTCCGAGCGGTCATGGTGGCCATCTCAGACCACCATTCGCCGGAACAATTAGCCGAGGAAGAGGGCATCGTGGGCTGGTCTCTGTCCTGGCGGCTAATCGGGACCGGAGAGAGCAGCTGCTGGGTGGCGGCGAACGAAATTGCCGGCAGCTTGAGATTGGACAGAGATGTGAGGTAGAAGATGTATATAACATGTGGGCCATCTTAGTCAGTGAGAGTAGCAATATATTCAGTTTGATTATATTTTTTTCTATACTGGAAAATTGGATTAGGTTCAAAATAGACCGGGATTTACAAGTTCAAGGTACGAACAACACGGATTTCGAGTTCAGTGTTCGATCTGCCCAACCACTATAAGTTAAAGGATTTTTTCCTTTCGGTTACCATCGGAGAGTTCGGTACAGTTACATCGAATTTCGCAAGACAAAAATAACTATTTGGAAACGCACAAATTAATCGGACGTGCAACCGTGCAAGCAAGGCAGCATGGCAGTTGGTGCTCATACCCAGAGGGCTAAGCTGAGATGAGCTTAGCCAATTAAAGGTGTGACGCTGAAGAAAGCAAGAGACCATGCAGGCGTATCTCATCTTGCTCACCGGCCGGTCCACTCGTTCACACGCAGCTCACCTCGCCGGTTCACTCGCCGCGTGCACTAGCCTCGACCGCCTCCATCTCTGAGCTAGCCTCGCTAGCTACCTCTCACTTTAAATACTCACTAGCTCGATCGCACTCAGCACACTTCAGCAGCACTATCCCGGCACACACCACCACCACCGGCCTAGCGAGCTAGTGGACGCCCCGCCGCCCACGCCCACGCGCACGGCGAAGCATGAGCTCTGCTGTTCGGCACGCCGCCGTGGCCGCCGTCCTGATCATCCTCTGCTCACGTCTCGCCGAGGCACGCGTTCACCCGAGCCATGGCGGAAGCCTCGCCACAAGGCGGCGAGACAATGTTCCCGGGAACGTCGGTGGGTGCGCGCTGGCCGTCGAGCCTTTCGGCTACCCCTGCGAAGAGCACGAGGTTTCGCCGCCTTGATCTGGGACTAAATTCGACATGATCAATCAATCGATCAAATTAAGTGAGTGCACGATCGATCAATTTGTTCATTGGGATGTAGGTGACGACGGTGGACGGCTACATCCTGAGCTTGCAGAGGATCCCGAGGGGCCGGCGAGCCGGCACCAGCCTGGGGCAGCCGGTGCTTCTGCAGCATGGGGTTCTCGTGGTACGTGTGCACGGTGGGTCGGGCATGGCGCCAAACATACATTTATGTACTTTGTTGCTACGCTTCGCAACTTACGTCGGGCATGCCGGTGGATGCGGTCGTGTACTCGCGCCGCGCGCGGCACAAAATATATCATCGATGCCGTCATGCGTGCCGCTGGTGTCGGTGTGCTGCATTGATGAGGATGAGTAACTATAGATAAACCTATGCGGTTTTATCTAAAAAAAGAAACTGATCTATGCGGCGGCGTCGCATGGCATGCAGGACGGCATGACATGGCTGCTCAGTTCGCCGGAGGAGTCGCTGGCGTACATCCTCGCCGACCGTGGCTTCGACGTGTGGATCGCCAACACTAGGGGTACCAGGTGGAGCAACCGCCATGTCTCCCTCGACCCCTCCTCCAAGGTACAGAAAACATTTTGAGGCGAGTCCGTCAGAGAGGCGCCCCGACGACTAAATTGCCTTGATAAGTACTAGGTTATGCTCTCCTTATTAAAGTTTCTGCTTGCGTCGACAGGACTACTGGGACTGGTCGTGGGACGACCTGGTGGTCAACGACATGCCCAAGATGGTTGACTATGTCTACACTCACACTGCGCAGAAGCCGCACTTCGTTGGCCACTCCTTGGTGAACTAGCTTCAGACTTCATAGTGTAGCTAGGTTCAGTCCATTCCTCCATTACTAGCAGCTGTTACTTATCATGGTCGACTCTGCTTCTGTCAAATGCAGGGGACGCTGGTGGCGCTGGCGGCCTTGTCGGAGGGAAGGCTGGTGGACAAGATGAAGTCGGCGGCGCTGCTGGCCCCGGTCGCATACCTCGCCCACATGACCACTCCCCTCGGCATACTGCTTGCAAAAGCATTTGTTGGAGAGGTACGCACTTAGCTGAAATGATCAGTGATGCATCAGATTATTCTTCTGAACTCACTATGGTTTTTGCTCCATGTTGACATAACAGGCCATCTCTATTCTCGGTGTGGCGGAGTTCGATCCAGTAGCGTACGTAACTTCACTTCAGAGGTTAAGTCTTGCCGATTTAGAGTCGTCACCCGTTGACGCATTTTGTTCTCTTCTTTGATCACTGCAGGCCTGCAGTGACGAACCTCATCAAGGACTTGTGCCGCCATCCTGGAACGAATTGCTACGATCTCCTGAGAGATTTCACTGGTAATCTTTTTTTTCCCGCGGAATTAGTAATTAGTTGCAAGTTGCTCGAACGTGCAATCGTACGACATGTTTCAGCTATGCTCATCTTCATCCTTGTGTATGTTCTATGGGTGTATGTCAGGGAAGAATTACTGCCTGAATAATTCGGCTGTCGACGTCTTCCTCGACTACGAGCCCCAGCCGACATCCACCAAGACCATGGTCCATCTCGCCCAAAGTATGCTGAAATTTTCTCCCAAACACGAATATTCACGCGTCTCGTACAAATTCACCGTGCAGTAAAAACTCTGCCGATTGATTAACCCCGTTCCAACTTACAGCGTTCCGCGACGGCGTGCTCTCGAAGTACGACTACGTGTGGCCAAACGTGAACGGGGAGAAGTACGGTCAGCCCGACCCGCCGGCGTACAACATGTCCAACATCCCGGCCGGCTTCCCGCTCTTCCTCAGCTACGGCGGCCGGGACGAGCTGGCCGACCCCGCCGACGTCGGTCTCCTCATCGGCGACCTCACGGGCCACGACCGCGACAAGTTCACCGTGCAGTACCTGGAGCAGTTCGCGCACGCCGACTTCGTCATGGGCACCTGCGCCAAGGACTACGTCTACAACGGCGTCATCTCCTTCTTTAACCGCTTCAACTAGCAAGAAGATAGATCATCTCCAATAACCAAATAAGACAGAGCAATGCATATACCAGAACAGATCAGCTATTTATAGGCTTATAGCTGCTGCAAGATTATGGAGGTGGACGTAGACTGTAAATATGAGATTACTATAGTATTGGTGCCTCATAATTACATGAGTACGTACATGAGAGGTGATCGCGGAAACAGCGGGCACTCGAATAACTGTACTGCTGCGATAACATCTACGGAAAGGAAAAATCTACTACTTAAAAAAAAAAACTGTTAGCAATATATTAAGATAACAAGACGCCTCATTAAAAACCTTTCAGTCCCGTTAGATATCCTGATAAGAAAAATAGTGCGTCTGAAACTTGCTGATTCAACCATCAGCCATAGTACATCGGACAAGAGATCGTCTAGCAAAAAGCCCGGGGGTTCATCGACCAATTACAAGAATTTTTAACCGAAAAACAATGCTTAGCTAGACTATGAGCCACTCTATTTGTTTTCCTTGGGCAATGAGAAAAGGAAACTGAACCAATCGCTGCCACTAAATCGACACAGTCTGCAAAGATTGCCGCTGATTCATTCCACCACGTCTCATCTCCCGTACACGCCTACACGGTTTCCAGGGAGTCAGATTCAACAAGAACCACAGAAAACCCTAGTCTGTTTGCAAGGAAAAATCTACTACTACATGAGTAGTATTCATCATCGATCATCACCCAAGCCTACCGCCGCCGCCCCTTTCATTCCTCTCCTGGAACCAAGGTGCACGAAACTCTGATCCACATAGATACCACTGAGCCTATTAGATACCACTGATAGAAGACCAATGCATCTCAAAAAAAAATTGAAGACCAATGTCTATCAAGGTTAGTGCGAAGGACTTGAATGTGTGGAGTGTGACTACGTTCAGTTCCTCTCTATTTTTTCTGCAAATAATTTTTTTTGTCTTATTTTTCTTCCAATTTAGATATCTTTAGTATTAATGTTGGCTTGATGAATGCCTGGTGTCACGCATCTATCCAATTACTGATAGAATGCCATGTAGTAATCCAGCGGAGCGTGGTGAACGTACTATGTAAAACATTTTTAATTTTGTTTGGGTATTTTTTTTGAATGTCAAAAAATAACAGAAAAAAATTCGGATATACATTAGAACATCTTGTGTTAGCACAAAACATGTTGTGGAGAAAAACATTTTTGTGACCTGTGCAAAAAAAAGACAAAAAAATATCTCGTATAAAATCATTTTGTCCGGATTTATCTTTTCTGCACAGGTCACAAAAAATGTTTTTTCTTCACGTAACTTTTTGTGCTAACATAAAATGTCTTTAAGTGTATATCCAAAAAATTTATTTTGAATTTTTTTACATTTTAAAAATTGTTTTTGGACGGTGGGTACATCTGCACCTATTACCCGTTATGGATTTTCGCATCCCTCAAATGCTAATCTATACTACTATTAAAAGAACAAACATGAGTTGAGCTGTGTTGATACATTAAATCTGAGCCATTCAATATTTGATCAACGATTCAGATCGTTCCAATGTTTGACAACTCAACACACCTTTTAAGTCGTCGTAATTACGATATTTGCCACCGCAAAAAAAAACGTTCCTTATAATCTGAAAAGAGAGCCGCCGGGAAGTCCACCTCGCGCCTCCCTCCGGCAGTCCGCCGCCCTCAGCCGGGGAGGACTAGCATGGAAGCCGCTCTCCCGTCCGCATCCCACCATAAATCCGTCCTCCCAGCGACTCCCTATCCATAATTACCTCGCCGCGTGAGCGCCACGCCCACAAGGGCGTCGCCGGCCGCTCGCCCACGCGCCGTCGTCGTCTCAGTCGCACAAATCTCGCCATGCGATTGGAACCAACAACATTGCCACACTTCATCGGCGGACGGCGGTTCAGTGCTGATCTGCATCGATCGGCTACCTTCACCTTAGCCCATCTCAACGAGTTCTACCTCTCGACCTGACGACTGGCACCTCCATCTCCGCGATGGCGAAGTGCTGGTAGTTGTGCTCCCCCACAGGTCCGCTGAGCCCTTTTTTCACTCGTTTCGTAATACACGCCAAGAGCAAACATGTGTTGACCTGTGTTGATACATTAAATCTGAGCCGTTCAATATTTGATCAACGATCCAGATCGTTGTAATGTTTGACAACTCAAGACACCTTTTTCAAGTCGTCGTAATTACGATATTTGCCACCGCTAAAAAATAAACTGTTCCTTATAATCTGAAAAGAGCGCCGCCGGGAAGTCCACCTCGCGCCTCCCTCCGGCAGTCCGCCGCCCTCCGCTGGGGAGGACTAGCATGGAAGCCGCCTTCCCGTCCGCATCCCACCATAAATCCGTCCTCCCAGTGACTCCTCATCCACAATTACCTCGCCGCGTGAGCGCCACGTCCACACGGGCGTCGCCGGCCGCTCGCCCAAGCGCCGCCGTCGTCTCAGTTGCACAAATCTCGCCATGCGATTGGAACCAACAACATTGCCACACTTCGTCGGCGGACGGCGGTTCAGTGCTAATCTGCATCGATCGGCTACCTTCGCCTTAGCCCATCTCAACGAGTTCTACCTCTCGACCCGACGACTGGCACCTCCATCTCCGCGATGGCGAAGTGCTGGCAGCTGTGCTCCCCCACAGGTCCGCTGAGCCCTTTTTTCACTCGTTTCGTAATGCACGCCAAGTGTTTGATGCAATGCCTGAGCTGTGATCTGTACTTTCGATGTGTGCTGTGTGGCAGCGCGAAACATTTTTTGAGAGCCATCGTGATGCCCAACCGGAAGCCACCGGTTACAACGACGGCGCGCGTGGTGGAGTACAGGGAGGACATCATGACGGCTCTGCCACCCGAGAGTAGCCTCATGCTGCTCATGACGCTCTACCTCACGGACACTACCAGCCCGGAAAAATCGAGGTTGCAGATACGGACTCTCCCTACCACAATAGATTGCGATTCCCTACGCCATTGTTGTCAATTTGGAGTGCTACCACACGTTTTGCTGTTTGTATGTGCAGAACTTGTCTCGCCGTTAATTCCTTATACTCAATTCACTGCTATATTTGACACAAAACAGGCAAACACCAAGCATCGCATGTTGCTGCAAAATGAGTATACATGCCAGGCTTCACACACTGTCAAAAATTCAGAATTCACACACTCAATTAGTTCAGACTTTTGACAGTGTGTGAAGCCTGGCAAGTTTTTTTTTTTTCAATTTTGAATACATCTGAGTTAGGTTCTGTATCAGAAATTCAGAATTCATTTCAGTTTTGATTTGAGGATGTCTTCAGTCAGGTAAATATGAGTGCATCTTCACCGTACAACATGTATCATCTCTAGCGTTGTTTAAACCTATCTATTGTTCGTGTATTCAGATTTCAGAGTTCTTGATGCTCATATCATGGCCTAAACCTGAGAGGCCCAACTACAAGATTTGATTACTATGGTCGACCTGTTTTGAACTTTGGAGTAAAATTTTGTTTCCTTGCTTTGAACATCACCGCTTGTTGTCCAGCTCTATCTATTCTCCTTCTGTAAGCCTGTGAGGCTGTGACAAAGGGATGAAGCTATTCGTTTTGAAAGCTGAAACTAATGACTGAAGTTGGCACCAACGCTTCAACGCAAATTTGATACATCAAGATTAGCTTTCCATTGCTTTTGTTATCGAATACGTAGCAGAGAATCATTTTTGTTTTCATTTTTTTGCTGATACGAGTGTGCTTGCACATATAAAATGTATTGATTTTTATGCTTCTTCCATTGGTTTTTGGTTTGTTATGGAAACAAGAGAAACAGTAAAGAAGAATTCTAATTTGTATGCACCTGTGGATTTCAGAGGTTGTTGTTAACTCTGACATTGAAATTGCTGTCCTGCTACAAGAGTTGGTAACATATTGATCCGTCTGTTCTAAAATGGTTACTAAGATGGGCGTCTTCATGATGAACTCCTGCAGAGGTAACTGAAACAATTTTCCTGTGAAGCTAACTACAACGAATTTTACTTTCTGGGTTTAATTTAATTTATGTATGTCCATAATTTCTTGCAAACATATAGAGACTAAGTCGGGCAGGCCAACAGGGGCCTATTCATGCTTAGGTTCGTTATCTTTATTTGTGTTCTTAATCTTTCAATTTTGGAAAAGCAGAGATAGCTGTCTTGTCTACATTGATATGGTTGTATTGTGACCTGAAGGTGAGCTGCTAGCCAGCTATAGATGATGCCTTTGTTTACATCTGCATTTTGGATGGTGTCTGACGTTTTTGATGCATTCGAGGTCTCCAACATTGACGGCGGAGCATGGAAGTGGACTTGCTATGTCTGCTGATTTTTTATCGGCGGAGGCAGCTTATGTCAGTTTCGATAAAGTATAACACGATCTTGATATGTATAATGCTTTCATTAATTGGTTCGGGTTTACGCTATCAGACGAAATATGCCTTGCACCGTGATTACGAGCTTCAGGACTTTGATCCGAGAATTGTAGGACATTATGAGTTTCACAGTTATGTTACCTCCCTACTGAATGTAGCTTATGTAAGGTAGTTGTGTTTTATGTTATTTGTTACAGAAAGTAGTGGTAGCACAGTTGTAAACATTTGTTAGTTTCTTCATACATGAACGCATCTTAGTGTGAGGCTATACAATTATTTTTGATGTTTTCCTATTTACACTTGAGCTACATAGCGTCACTGAGGAGACGATTGGTTTTATGTACATAAGGAGAAATAATGTTTACATATGAAAAGTTAATACCTATAATATGGGACTTATGTAAAATCTAAAATTATTAGGATCGATGAAAAATGCTTCCTTGACATCTATCACATGTTTTTGTTGAACCTATAGTGATTGAAATGAAAACACACATTGCGCGTGCACGCCTACTAGTTAAGCTAACAAACTAGAAAAATCGCCGCACATTTCTACCGGCGCACAACAAACACGAGTGATCTACGCCAACATCCCCTGGCCGTTCTCCGCAACATGGAGAAAAAACCGCTCGTTCGCTCTTCTGCCTCTATCTGTTAGACTGTTCCATCAATGAGAAAAATCGACGAGCACCTTTTCCTCCCGTAGCCAAAAGAAGCAGACCGAGCTGGTTTGAGTTTTAGGGCCTGTTTGATTCAAATGAATTGCATAGGATTTTTGAAGGATTCGGTCCTATATGAAATTTTCCTTTCTTCCTTATTTGATTTGTAGGATTGGATCCTATAGGAACTTTTCTTAAGGAATCTTTTGTACTACTTCCCATAGGAATTCTAACATCCACTTCAATCTCTTTTTACAATTTCTTTGGTGGAATCAAACAAACTTTGGTACAAACCAAATCCTATAGGATTGAAATGTGCATGACATGGCAATCCTATACTTTTTCTATTCATACGTCTTTCCTATCCTACGAATCAAACAGGCCCTTAGAGGGTCGAGCGGCGACCAAAGCGGCATTGATTCACATGGGGATTGGCGACACGAGAATCCCATGGCGGAGAGGTTGCCGGTGAAGCTGAGCTGCTGCTTCCCGTTATCCAGCACCACCAGCCTCTTCTCCATATGAAAATTCCGGTCTAGAATGGAACCCCCCGATCACCGGTGCCGACCCGTGCTCGCCTCCAAATGCACGAACGCGAAGCACGCCGTGCCTGTTCGACAACACGTTCTGCACCTTCTGAACCTGACCGTTGCGGTACAGCTGCGCTTCAGCAACAGTCCAGACCGGGTCTCACGGCATGCTAGCTGCACGTTCAGTAAGGTTTCAAGCGGGGCGGGTTGCGGTTGTTCGTCACACTCTGGTGACGGGCTGATCCGTGCTTGCAATTAGCGCAGGACAGAGCGGTGGCCCGCATCAACCCGCCAGCGCCGCAATGCACACTTTTGACAGTCGGCCAACTAGCTAGCTGAAACAGATTTGTCTTTTTTGCTCAGCTCAAAATACAATGTATTTCGGACTGAATTTTTCCAGCATTGTAGTGCATATGGTTGGCTACATCCTGGTATTTTTTTTCAATTTTTTTGAAACGTTTCATAAAATTCAAAAACGGGCTCCCTGTTGCCTGGGTGCCGCAGTGCCAGACAGTCTGTACATAATTTTCAGAACAAATCCTTCTATTCCTGAACTATACCACACAGGGTGTGCATAATTTTCAACAAATCATGGATATTAAAGAATCTGGACAGGAAACAATTACATCTTCAGAATCAAGACAAAACCATAGGAAAAATGTGAAGGAATGCTAGTGCTGAGCTGCAACACAGGAGCTCATTCAACTTCCTCCTTTGCCTTGCAACATAAGGAACCACAAAGGCTGAGTAGTACTCAAGAAATAATCAGGTTACTGTACTTTCGGACAATAGCATCAAAGGAAAAGAAAATGCACATGATCAGGTTACTGTAACTTTGGACTTGCGCATGATAAATTTCAAATAAACACCCATTTGATCAGGTTACTGTACTTTTGGACAATAGCATCAAAGGAAAAGAAAATCCACATGATCAGGTTACTGTACTTTTGGACTTGAGCATGATAAATTTCAAATAAACACCCATTCGATTTTGCTAAGTTTGAACTCAAGTTCTCAACACATTCAAGACAGCAAGCATCACATTTATAAGCAGCAGGCCATCACCAGCCAGCAGATTCAGAACTGACACAGGCAACATGGAACCAACATCTCCATTTGTAGCACCAGAAAAATTTCACAGGAAGCAGCAACTAAAACCTCTACAAGGAACTTGCAAAGATCAACCATAACCATTCCAGAAACAAAATTACTTGTCTACATTGCCATCATCCTCAGCCTCATCTCCTTCATCTTCACACTACAAATGGTACAACTGAATCAGCTGACAAGTATCAAAACTGTATAACTGCATTAGTTTAGGATACAGAGCAGTAGAAAACAGTGCAAGTTGCAACAAAGCGATGATCAGATTTTAGGCTTACCTAAAGCTTCAATCAAGGGCCAAGAATATTATCATTGCCATAAATGTCAGCATGTGTTCCATAAATAACATCAGTTATTATTGTGTTGAGACGATTAGTTCCTGAAACGACAGAGAATGAATATCAACAAGGTTTTTTAGAAAATAAATAACGAACAACGCATGCTAAATACCAATAAGATAGAGGTAATAACCAGGTTCGTGCGTGCGTAAGGAGGAGGGAGGGACGCCATGGATAACAACGACACCGGTGCTGCAGGTTTGAGGTACTGATCCCTCCGGCCTCCAAAGAAACCAGCAAAGAAAGTAGGAATGGATACCTTGGGCGTCCTGCGATGGACGGGGTGCCCGAACAGGAGCAGCGGCAGTGGCTGGGACAGGGGCATGGGCGTGGGGCGGAGATGGCGAAGCGACGGCGTGTGACGGCGAGGAAAGCGACCGATGAACTCCCGCATCAGGGGCATGGGCGGGGGCCGGAGGCGTGACGACGGGTGACGGCGCTCCAGCGTGAGGCGCATGGGCGGGGGCCGGATGGTGGAGATCGCGGAGATGCCGCCGCCGTCGACCCCAGCATCAAATCCATCGGACCAGCTTCGGTGGGAGGCGCCGCCGTGGGATCTTTCCCCATCACGTAGGGGCGGGGAGAGAATAGATATTAGGTTTTTTTCTTTTGCGGGTTGTGCAGTTTGTACGGGTCGCTCGTGGTGTAATGCGGTGTGCCGCTTAAACCCGCTCAGGATTGCGCGGGCAGGCTAGCGGCGCATTGCGGGCCTAATTTGCGGGGCGGCTTCGTGGCCTAGCGGGTCGGTCCGCACCACCTGAAACCTGAACGTTCACCACGCTCCATGTAATCTATAGATAAGAGTACGTAATCATCGGCACCACGACCGATTCCGTTGTAACGCTAGCTCTCTCTGTACCGTGTATACAAACACACACACACACTGTAATTGTAATCAATACAATCATCGGAGTAGTTGCTCCCGATCACCGTGAGATTCGTCCCACCCTCTAGCAATCTAGCATCACGTCCACCTACGGCACGAAGTAATACCCCGACAGCGTCGACGGCTGCTTCAACGAGTCATAACAGAGCTCGAAGGTTGACACAGCAGGGAGACCTTCGTGGCCTGACCCATGCGCGGTCGAAGGCCGCAATGAAGTGCCGGTACGCGTAGGCGCGGATCTGCGTGTAGGGGATGGTCGTGGAGAGGCAGAAGACCAGCGGGCCGGCGGCGGCGAGGCGGGTTCCGTCCTCGACGATGCCGGTGGTGGCCGTGACGAAGTAGCCGGGGGTTCTCGGTGAAGGCTTGTGGAACGAGGCCGGGTCAGAGAGGAGCGTGGTGATGGCGGGGCGGTCAGATGATCGAGCGAGGCGGAAGAGGAACGGGCCACTGCCGAAGATGGCCGCGCCCACGCCGTTGCGTCGCTCGGGAGGCAGAGCACGAACAAGTGTCCCACCTTCTGTGTGCTCGCGACCTGCGCCGGGAACGATGCGCTGGAGCGCGCGACCCCCGTCACGCCGGAGTCGCCGCGCAGGTGGCGGTGGCGGTGAAGGAGACCGGTGACAAGCTGACAGCGGGTTGCTGCCGTCGGTGGAGTTGACGGATAGTGTCACGGTCGTGGTCTGCCCGCTGCACGGGGACGTGACGGCCGTGACGGAGAGGTCGGGGAGGAGTGGGCGGCCGGCGCTGAGGTCGTCCAGCTACTTCCTCACCTCGACCAGCCGGGCCATGATGTACCTTGACGAGAGCTGCGCGGCGACGACGATGCGCACTCCGTTGTGCCCCTCGTACACCTGCTCGGCCTCCTCCACCTCCTTGAGAGTGCTCACTGATCACCAACCGATCGATCAGGAATGCAGGTGGACAGCAGTGCAGCATGGCCTCGTCCCGCATGGCCTCGTCCCGCTGCGAGATACAGTACTGCTACTCATACTCGTCTGGTCAATGACTCGACTCGGCGCGCACCGCAGTGTAACGTACGTACATACACCAGGCGTGGGTGATGATGCCTCTGTCTGTCTCCTCCATTTTAAGGAGCCTCCAAGGCTCCAACCGCGCGAGCACCGGACGCCCTTGGCGGCGAGCGTGCGGCGTGCCGCGCGATGCCGGACGAACGCCGAGCAGAGCAGGCACACGACGCAGACAGAGGGCCTTGGCATGGGCGCAACAGATGGCTGGCGTATGATCACTGATCACCGGCGACAACAGAGGGCCTTCGCCGGCGCCGCGCAGCTTCTCGAGCTCGGCGCGCACCCGCGACACCGACACGCCGACCTCCTTGAGGCAGTCGGCGATCTGCGCGTCCTCGAGGAGGCCGAGAAGGAGCTGGTCGACGGCCAGGTGCGAGTCCCCCCGCTGCTTCTGCGCGGACTGCGCGCGCCGGATGGCCTTGATGAGCGCCGTGGACGCCGGCACGGATTACGGCGGTAGCGACTGGGAAGGCAACTTCTTGAGTGCGCCGGCGAGCACGAACGAGTGCCTCGCGGACGCGTTCCCGTCGGACGCCTGCGCGACCGACTGCCACAGGATCCCGCCTTGTCCCGCGCCAATGCTGCCGCTAGGTGCAGCGGCGTGATCTGCGCGTGGCCGGCCATCGACGCCGCCTCGTGCGCCGCCATCAGCGCCTCGTTGACCGGGGAGGGAGGCGCACGCGGCCGGGCGCGGAGGCGACCGAGCGACGCTAGGTGTCGGGGGAAGCCATAGGTTCGATTCTCATTGGGCTCTTTTTTAGTTAAGCTTACCTAACCAAAAGGTTAAACGGGAACCAAGTCCCAATTATAGGTGTACTTGGCTGTGGACGCCGCCCTTTTTTGATGTCCGTGAGCAGCGGCTTGCTCGCGGCCGTGCACACGCACGGCGAGGCGGGGCGGAGGAGCAGGACAAGGGCTGGTTTGAGTTGTGACACTGCATGGTGTGGTGCGAACTGCCAATTCTTATCCAATACTAGTACTTCTAAAAGTGCTTTCTTTCGAGCAGTGCTTGATTAAAAAAGTGATTTTCTTCATAGACCATAACCAAAGTTTGCATGGGGGGTTGAAAGACATGTATCAACTATTAAAATGTCGGAAGAAAAGACATATACTGTACAATTAGTGAGAAGTTAAACATGTGTTAAAAAGATCGGATTACAGTCCTTTTTTTTGTAAGCTAAAAGTACGAAACAACTGTACAAAAGACCTAACTTTCAGATTTATCACGACCGGACAAAAGATATCGTGATCCATGAGACATGAGTGGAAACACAGGTTGGATATTGATGAAAATAAGTTGTGTGTTAAAAAAGAGAGCTACGTATTCTTAAAAACTAGGGGACTAAGCGCGGGCTCCGCCGCGCCCGTGGGCTAAAATTGAATTTAAAAATTGTGTAGGTTGAGAAGTTGTTTGAAGTTTTGAAATGGCTAAACTGGGGAGCTGTTTAAGGTTTATCGTTTTCAATGTTATTGTGGATTTTATTTTTCTGGATTTTATTTGAGTTGGGGAAAAAATTAAAATCCATATTCCGTGAAATCTTGTGTGGATCGAGCATTTATGTAATATCTTAACTTTCAAAATTTTCAAATAATTTGGAGAAGTTTCCAATGTATTTGCAAAGGGCAGCTTGATTTTTTCCATTTTTTGGAAATTGGTTCGAATTGGTTTGGAGCTCTATTTGAAAAGGTACAATTTAGAGGATTTCATTTTTTTCCATTCTTAACGAATTTAATTTTTCAAATGTGTTTCATGTATTTGTTTGTGAGAATTGTAATATATATTTATTGTGTAAGAAATAATTTGTAATATTGAGTTTTTTTAGATATTTGGAATTTTGGGATGGTTGGTTATATTTGGAGTGTAACATAAACTTTGTTTTAACTTCATAATTAGAGTGACCGTAATGTGCGAGATATATTTTAGTGTGCTTTTAATTTTCGAGAAAACAAATTGGATGATTAAATTTGTTTTTTTTAAGAACATTTATTTTGAATGTGTTATCTTTTTTGTAGGGAAATTATAATTTTCTAACAATTTTAAACGCTAAAATTTGTTGCGTTTGTTTTAACATTTAGTTCAAATGTATTAGTTCTTTAATAGGAAAATACTGTGAAATTAAATATAGCAACAATAAATATTATTGCAATTGTTTTGCAAATTAAAATGTCTTGCATTTTTTTCCCTTGATCATTATTCCATTTTTTTTTTACATAACAGAAGGGAAGGTAGAAGGAAAAGAAAAGAAAATAGAAACAAAGATTTTTTCTAACAATTTTGGATGCTCAAATTTGTTGTTCTTTTTTGTACCATTTATTTTCTAAAAATTTTAAATGCTAAAATGTGGTGTTTTTGTTTTATCATTTAGTTCAAATGTATTAGTTCTTTAATAGGAAAATACTGTGAAATTAAATATAGCTACAATAAATATTGTTGCAATGGTTTTGTGAATTAGAATTTTTTTTTGATCATCATTCAAATATTTTTTTTTTACGTAACAAAAAGGGAAAATGAAAAGAAAAAAAAGAAATATAAAGATTTTTCTAACAATTTTGAATGTTCAACTTTGTTGTTTTTTTTTAACATTTATTTCAATTGTGTTAGTTTTTTATAGAACAATTCTAATTTTCTATCAATTTTAAATGATTAAATATGTTGTTTTTTCTAAATATTTATTTCAAATTTGTTAGCTACAAAAAATTTATTGTACCTGTTTTTTTTTATTAAACTTTTTTTTCAATTGTGTTAAGTTTTTATAGAAATTTTTTAATTTTCTAGCAATTTTAAATGATTGAATATGTTGTTTTTTCTAAATATTTATTTCAAATTTGTTAGCTACAAAAATTTTATTGTGTTTTTTTTTGGGTATATGAGTTGTTTTTTCCTGAAGTGTAATTTAAAAACTATTAATTTTTCAATTTGTAGCATTTTTTAAGTAGTTATTAAAAACTGGAAGTGGGTCCCACATGTCAGTTTTTTTAAAAAAGAAAAAGAAAAAAACCCGAGAAGCTCCCGCGGCGGCGTCGGGCTCGCCGGCGGCGAGCCGCCACGCTTCCGGACGCGCGAGTTGGGGCTCTCGACGCGCCCGGACACGGGGAGCATGTAGGTGGCGGCGCCGCCCGATTTGGGGCACCGGAGCGGCGCCGGCGAGTGGCGGAAGCGGCGGAGGCGGCGGCCGCCTCGGCGGCGATTCCCGCGGCCGTACGGCGGCGCACCGGCGGATCTGCGGGGAGGAGATGGAGGGGGAGACGGCGGAGCTCCACGTAGTCGTGGATGTGGCCAGGGAGGGCCGTGCCGGCGGCGGAGCGCGGCGGCGTCGCCGGCGGCGCCGCGGGCGCGAGGGAGAGAGAGAGGAGGGGGGCAGTGCTGCGGATCTTTTTGCCGAAAAGTCCCTTGCTTTCCAGGGAATTACATCGAGGTCCTTTGCGGGCGTTTTTTCGCAAAAGTGCCGCGCCAAAAATCGTGCAGACGGGCGACCGGGAGTGACCGGGGTGACCGGGGCGACGTATCGCGCACCCATTGGTTAAAAATCGACCAGCTACAGTACCGCCTGGTTTTGGGGCGACGTGGTGCTATCTGAGCCGTTCGTCGCGGCGATCGGACGGGCGTGGTTCACCCGCGACGTGGAGGGCTAGAGAGGGGGTGGTTTCCACCATCTTTTGTATATAGTAGAATGTCTTGGATTTGATGCTGCATTTGAGCGCCAATGTCTAGACTAATTGTCGTCACATAGCTGAGTTTTCTTCTAACATCATTTGCATCGTAGGTTTAGGTATTGTATAAAAGGTCAAAACAAAAACAAGCACTACATAAGCAGAGAATTAAATAGAGTGAAGTGAAATGAAAGTAAGGAAAACACAAATCAAAATTAGAGGAATCCATAGGAAAAACGGCTGATAGGAAGAACGGTGAGACGGCGCCGCCGGGGGACAGGAAAGCAAACAACACACCAACGACAAACGAAGCATCAGATTAATTAGTACTGTTTACCTCACAAATAATCTTTGGTTGCGGATGCTTATCTAGAAAACAATCCAGAATTTGAATGGTGTTGAGAAGGGTGTTTATGATCACAAAATCCTTTTTTGTATGTGAACAACTTACAATTTACATAAAGTCACCCATGCTATAGCTGAGTGATATAAATATACGATGTGCAAATATGATATCTGAATTAGTACTTATGATCATACATGTATGTCACTATATGTGACTAAGTACATGACTTTCAGAACAAATTCAGTGCACTCGTCAAGAGAATATTAGAGGGAAAAGGAGAGGGGATGCACAATTGGGTTTAAAAGGTAGGAAATATTTAGTGTTTTTTGTATGGAGTAAGTGTTGGAAGGTTATGTTATTTGGTGAACTTAGGCATCCAAATAGAATTAATGTAGACTGTTAAGAAGTAGTTAAAAAAATATACGGGAAGTAAAAGTTAAAAACAAAAGTAGTGGTAATTGGAATTTAGAGAACTGGGAATTTAAGATAGTAGGAATTGCAAATAAGTAAGTAATAAATTTTAAGTTTGCAAAAATAAATTTATGGGGGAAGTAAAATAGAGTAGGGAAAAATAGGAAAATAGGAAGTAAGTGAGCAGTCCTAGAGTCATAAAAATAAACATGTAAGGGAGGTAAAAGAAAAAAAAAGATATAATAGGGGATAAATATGGAGTAGAAATAAATAAGTAATTTCGAATTCGCTATCTGTGCGCAATGTTCGTAAAAAGGAATGTGAAAAAATAAACAATAGGGGAAGACTAAAACGGGGAGAAATCTATTAGAAGCCAAAAAAAAAAATCTATTCATAAGGGGCAGGGACTATTTACACGTGACCCGAATAGATAAGTAATTTTAAAGTCGCTATTCGTGCGCAATGTTCGTAAAAAGAAGTGCGAGGGAAAAAATAGGTTTAAACTAAAAGGGGGAGAAATATAAGGGGGGGAATTGTTCAATTGTACCGGAGGACCGATTTGCAATTTTGGATAAACGTGGGGATTTTGCTGAAAAAATGTTTTATTTTGGGAGGTTGTGTAACAATTTCTGGAAAATGTGAGGACTTTTCTGGGAAAAAGCGGCACGCGTGGTATTTTCTGCAAAAATGTTTCAGCAGAAATGTTTCATTCTGGAGGGCCGATTCACAATGTTTGGAGAACGCGAGGGCTTTACTGCAAAAAAATGGGACATCTATATGTCCGTCAAAATAAGAAGGTTAAAACATGAAAGTGGTTTGGTAGGTTGATATGCATGTACTCGTGAGAGGAAAATTCAGAATGGATGACTGAGTGCGATGAATTTGACGAAATCCGTCGAATGTTTTTGCGAATCTGGATCCAAAATTAAGAAGTTAGAGTTGACCAAACTCGAAACCGATCACGGGAATGGAACCTATTCGTCGGCGCGCATGTAGTTCGTGTATATGTTTTTATCAAAAGGAGGACCGTCGGAGCCAGATCAGGCGGGGCGGATCGGCCGCGCACTGTAGAAGCGAATGGTTAAATTTAGATCAAAATTGAGGAGTTAGAGTCGACAAAACTTGAAACTGTTCAGAGGAATATATATATTTTTTGGGAGGACAAAATATTTTTTTGAAAATAAAAAACCTAAAAAAAAATTCACGAAAAAACACTTATTGTTCATGTGAACAGTACCCGAGCGGTACCGTTCTTTGAACAGTAGAGTGAACAGTGTACGGTGGCTGTCAAAATTGCATACCAACACCTCCTTAGTATCTAAGTATCTATACGAAAAGGGACATAGTATTTAGAAATCAGCTTCAATGAATTTCAGATTCCAAAAGTAGTCAGGCGATATGGTTGGAGATTTAAGTAAACCATGTATCCCACAGAAAATAAAATAAAAATGATTCCTACGTGGGAGAGCCACGTGGTATTTTTGATAGAAAAGAATGTAACATCACCGAAATTGTAAGCATGAGGACTTGAACTCAACTGGGCGAGAAGGATCAACCCCTCCCCACCAATAGGCCATGCCTTAGTCTGCGTATCCCACAGAAAATGTTCTTTCACTTCTCTGCTTGTCAGCATATTTCTTCATGTGAGATTGAGCTTGGGCCAAATTGTCCTTTAACCTTGATAGTAAAGCTTGCTTTTCTTGTAAGAAGAGCTCATGCGAATGTAAATAAAAAAGCTACATGCAAGATCAACATTACGAATAATTAGTTGCTTGACGTCTCACAGTCATAGAATCTCTGATTCTAGTTCAAAGTACAGTTCCTCCACGAGCATGACATGCGTGGATGATTTTGTAGCTAGACTTTTGCATCCGGACTTCTATGTTTACATGCATGTGTACTCCTTCCGGAAAGGTGGTTCCACATTTATGTTTGTTGCCACTGTTATTTAGGATGCTGTTGTGTTTGTGTTAAATATTGTGTACGTGTTGGGTTTGGTTTGAACTTGGAGTTGTATTATGTGTGGATAGGTATGAGTAGTGTTCGAGTCAAACTCTTTAGCCTGGGTCTCCCATATAATGAGGGGGCACAACACGATGTAACCCATGACGACTTGATAGCAACAGGTACGCAGGGGGAGTCGGCGGGATGTGCCGGCGCCTAGGGCGGCCAAGGTTGCGTTATCAATGGGGAGGTGCGCCCGTAGTCATGCCCCGCAGATGTAGGCGAGTTCGCCGAACTAAGATAAAGCGGAAGATCTCGATAGCACAGATTGCGTCAGATTGGATCGTGATTATCAGCTTCGCACCCGAGCCATGGAGCTGATAGATGGTATGTTTTCGACGAGTCCGTCGGGAAGACAAATCATGAAAAGCAGCAAAGGGGGATTCGGGAGATCGGAAGCGGTGACATATCACGGGATCCTGTGTATGCATTGGCCGCGGGTGCGGCTGATGCATATGGCTGGCGACGCGTCTACAGCAGGAGATCGGTACGGCATGGCAGATCGGATTCACCCGAGGCAGCAACGCGTGGTGGGCCAAGTTGGGTCCCAGCAGGGCAGCGTGGTCGCGCAAGCAGCTGGCTAGCTGGCGAGGCTCCAGACGATCGATGCTGGTGGGTGATGTTCGTTTGCAGAAGCGATCGGAAGCAGGCCATGAGATTTGTTAAGAAAATAGGAGGCGTCAGATGTACGTGCATGCCATCGTGTTGGAGCAAAAGAAAATTAAAGATTGATCTAGGAGCATTGGAGCGCACGTGAGGATGAGGATGGTGCATGGCTTTGATGGATTCAAGAGCTTGCAATTCTTTGCTACGTGCACTTGGAAACCACCAAGGATGCTTTTTTTATTTCTTTGCTCGGTACAAGGTTTGTGTACAGGATGGTGGCAGTTGCACCATACGGAACAATGACGCGGAGTGGGCGATGTGCGTATAAGGCTGGGAGCAGTTTGGAGCGCGTCGCGAGGATCATGCATATACAGGGTGCCAGACAATACACGACAGATGGCGGGTGGACTAGGCGCAGGGTGGAGCATGGTTGCAGTCGGATACGTTCGACTAGGTCAGACTGGACTATCTGACAGATCGACATGAGGTCGGTCGGGACAGAAGACGGTGAAGATCGGCGACGACGACATAGGAGCGTGGCGTGGAAACACGTGGCGCATGCCCAAAGGATGCGTGGTTCGACATGTGATGACGCAGGGTTGATTCAAGATGGCGCGCATATGAGATCTTGAAGTCGACGGGGCGTGGGGTGGACTGATCATCTACCTGCAAGGAGTCATGTTGAAGGTGGAGCTGGAGTCTCTGAGGGAAGATTCCACTCGGCTGATGGAGGGGCTACGGCGTAAGCATACCGAGAGTCAAAGCCTAATCAGCGGGAAGGCGAGAGGCACGTGGTCCGGGCTGGAGCTCAGTGGTCTGGAGAGATGCATGGAACTCAGCATCGGTCGGGTATGACTGAGGTGGGTGTGGGTTAGCGACCCGGTAGATCTTGGCCAAGATTGCAGATGCTCGACGCGGTAGTAGCGGTGAGGCGTGCGGTAAGCACGGGACACGGCGACGGACTAGGGCACAGGTGGTCAGACATGTGTGCAAGGGTGCTGAAGCAGTGTTGGCGAGTACCGGATTCAAGTTGGTGACTGGGTCTATGGAGATTGACGTCAGGTGATTGACAAGAGTCTGTCATGGGGAATCTGAGAAAGTGTTGGAGAAAGTTTAAGATGTCGGAAGCTTGGAAAGTACATGGCCATATATTCTGTGATGTTTAGTGCACATGGCAAAGTATGGATGACTAGATACAGAAGGAGGCGGAGTGCTATAGCTGTGGGACATGTAGAAGACTATCCAGGATGAGACGACTGTGAATTTGACTGAGGTTGACTAAAGTGCGACGGTGAAATTCCTTCGAGGTGAAAGCACTTTCACGCAGACTAGTGGTCGGTGTGTGATGGTGTTGAACGGGAAGAAAGCGACTACAGTTGCAGGTGGAGTCACATAGAGTCTAGGAGTAGCAGCGAAACCGGAGTACATGGAGGTTTGACGCATTGACGAATTCAAGGTCGTGGACAATATTCGCCAAGGTGGAGTTTGTTGTGTTTGTGTCAAATATTGTGTACGTGTTGGGTTTGGTTTGGACTTGGAGTTGTATTAGGTGTGGATTGGTACGAGTAGTGTTCGAGTCGAACTCTTGTAGCCTGGGTCTCCCATATAATGAAGGGGCACCACACGATGTAACCCATGACGACTTGATAGCAACAGACACGTGAAGGAGATATGCCCTAGAGGCAATTAATAAAGTGATTTTATTTGTCATATCTCAGTTGTTCATAATATGTTTTTGTACCATGCTATAACTGTATTACGCGGAAACATTAATACACGTATGGTATATAAACAACCAGGTCCCTAGTAGCCTCTATTTAACTAGTCCGTTGGGCAACAGATGATCAAGGTTTCCTGATCATGGATAATTACGTCGGTTGACAACGGAGTCATGTCGTTAGGTGAATGATGTGATGGACATACCCAAAATATATAGAAACGTAGTGCTCATACCTTCGACTATGAGGTCATATCAAATCGTTGCTTATGAAAGGTGCTTTGATTGCATCAAACGGCATGTCTTATATAGCGTGACAATAAAGGTGACACTTTTGGGTATCCGAAGGAAGCAGTGGAGGCGAGTGATCAAGAGCGGGATTTGCCAATCCACAAAGCAGGATAGATACTCTGGGCCCACTCGGTGAGATTACATCAAAGAGTTTGCAAGCATGTGACTAGGTCACGGGGATGTAATATCACAGACGAGTAAAGATAGATTTGTCAATGACGAGATCATGCTCGGTAATCGTGATACCATAGAATGATGCTCGGACAATCTAAGTATCGCCAGACAAAAGGTTGAGACTGGTCGTCTAAAGGTTCGAACGATAAAAGACTTTCGTGGACGCACAGGGGCTATCATGGGTATCCACATCCCGCTGTTAGTCATTGATCGGAGAACGTGTCTCGTTCATGTCTATGTGATCCCGAACCGTAGGGTAACACACATAAGGGTAGGTGACGATTGGATTGGATATAAGAGAGAAAGAAACCGGAGACTCCGGAAACATTTCGGGACATGTACGATGTTGATCGGAGGCAACGAAAAATGTTTCGGAGCTGGAATGAATTAAATAATATGTATTTAATATTAATAAGTGTTATTAGTCATTAATTATATTTTATTTAATTAATTTCGAATTTCTAAATGCATTAAACCTAAATGGGCCTTAGAGGAAGCCCATTAGGGGAAAAACCCAAAAGGAAAAAACGGGAGGAGGGCCAGCCGGCCTAGTTGGGCCACATGGGGCCCACATAGGGCCGGCGCAGCCCCCCATGGTGCGGCTGGCCATGTGGTTTAGTCCCACATGGCCAAGCCACCAAGATGGGCATCCTCCCTCAACCTATATATATGGGTGCCCCCATGTCTTGAAAATCCATCCTTCTCCTTCTTGTTCTCTCCTACCTTGAGCGTGGTTTCGTTTCTGGAGCTGCATACGTGGAGGGAAGTCTCTCCACTATACGCACACCGCCGTGCTACTAGATCCAATCTTTCGATTCCGCTGCTCTGCTGGATCTGGAGCCCGAAGGTCGTCATCTACACCGTACGTGTGTGGACCTACGAGGTGCTACACGGGTGGCACTGGAAGTTGTCTTCTTCCTCTTCACCACCTTGAGGTCGGCGCCGCCTTCGTCTTCGTCGCACCAAGTTCTTCGCGACCTCGAGGTCGGCTACGTCGTCTACTTCGACAACGCTTGTTGCGGGAGCGTAATCCCCGCTATCGGTCTACAAGGGTATGTACATCGACCCCCTCCGTTACGGTATATCTGCATAGTAATAGATTCTGACTAGTTTATGGTTATCGTTGTTAGGAAAAAAATTGTTTTCTGCCCACGATTCCCTTCAGTGGTATCAGAGCTGGTCTATGCGTAGATATATCTGTACGGTTAGAACACATGTTGAATGTGGGCATCGATTCTACATTTGTTACCCTCTCGCGTGTATTTGTTCATATCGCGGCATTGTTCGTTGAAGCGGCCCGGACCGACTTTACGCGTACTCTTACGCGAGACTGGATCCACACTTGACATACGGCTTGTACCGTATATGTGGCTGGCGGGTGTCTGTATCTCTTACAGTAGTTGATATTGAATTTACAATGGAGGGCCCCGAAAGGGGTGTAATAGAGACAATTGTCTTATCGCTGTTGTGGTTGTATTCGTAGGTAAGAAACAGTTCTTGTGCGAAAGCCCTAGCAGCCACGTAAAACATGCAAAAGATAAAGTAGAAATCATCTAACTTTATTTTGCAGGGGCAATGTGATATGGTCAAGGTAGGTTTGTTAAATTGTTTATAAACTGTGGGCGCGAAGGAGACCATCGGCGCAAGACCATATCATGTCGCATTACATTTCATTTTAGATGTTATGTAGATTGAGTGCATCTTATATTGTGTATATGTATATATATCTATATATTAGTTACACGGCGGTAGTAATATAAGATGATCCCTCCTAAAATACCATATAGTGTTCTCCCTATAGCGTGCACCACCGAAAGTTCTCCGTTACGAGGCAGGCCGTGATGATCGGGTGTCAGACGTATCTGTGTTCGCATAACGTGGGTGTAAGCCACGTTGCACAAGCAATACGCTATAGGTTATTTTGGCGAGCCTAGCATGTACAGACATGGCCTCGGAACACAGTGACCGAAAGGTTAAGCACGAGTCACATAGTTGTTGTGATTGACATAAACGATGTCTACCTTTGAAGCTATGCTATCGGCCGTGACGATCGGGGATAGTGTATCGGATGAGGATCGTGTAATCACTAAAATGAACACAGGGATATTCGTTTTGAGTGGAAGTTCTGGTAGTTTTATTTTATTAAAACTTGAACCCATATTTTATTATGAACAAAGTCTTTATGTTTTGCAAAACCTTTATAGATAATAACATGTTTGATAGATCTTTTAAACTTAGGTATTCCTGATTGAGAAACTTAAAAGGTGGGTCCAAACTTCATAGTTTTATACCGTAGCTTGAGGATACTCCTTGTTTCAAATCTTTTAGCTCTATATGATAAAAACCCGTTAGAGAAAGAACCGGAGATTCCGCAAACAAAAGGATAATTTGGATTATCAAGTTTTGTGCGGATAATTTCATCATAGTCCAGTGTATACTATGATCTCTCCCATAGAGAATGAACTGTGGGTGCATGTTGACAGATCGCGAACATTTGAAATGGTCGCTGAGACTGATGATCTGTATCCACCGTAAATCAGGTTTTCTTCTCAACCAAGATGGAAGAGAACACTCGCATTAAAGGAGCACGTGGCAGTCATACTTGATGACATTAGTCATACTTGATGACATTGAGACGCCTCGCTCAGCTCGATCACTAGATGACAAACAATGTTGCCAGGTGCAAATGTTTTTTCATAGACTATGTCATGCAAGGGGAATCGTTCACCTTCATGAATTCTTGGTTGTGTTGGAAAAACCATGGAGATGAAATGAATCACCGGGAAGTCATCAATGATGATAGTGTATATATGATATACGAGTTATGAATGTTTTACCTAAACAAGTACTTGCAGCAGTGAAAGTTTTGATACTAGTCATGTTTTATGAAAACGAGATTTTCTGCTTGAGCAGCTTGGAAGGATGAGGAGACAATGTGTGTTGATGATGGCAGGCAATATGTTGTAATGGCCATAGACACTCTCTCTGCATCTACCATTTTGGATTAATTTGGATCTGAACAAATTCAGTTTGATCGCTTGTTAGCATGATCATTATAAGTGTGTCTTGCCTCTAGCGAGACAATTATTCATATTTGTCAGTGACAAAATTGTTGTCCTACATTTATGAGTGATATCTTTAATGATCATACACCGATTATGAATGACGTGTTCTTATATGAATCCAGATGGTAGTAGCTCCCACATTTATAACATTAATGCCAAAGGATACAAACTTAATAATGACACCACATTATTGTGGCACTAACGTTTTAAGTCATGTCAATGTTATATGCATTAAGAAGCTCCATTCAGATGGACCTCCAAGTCTTAGATTTTGATCTTTTGACACTTGCAAAATAACTAAGACACCGTTTTCTGGAAACGGGTATTTAACTTATTGATAATCATACATAATGATGTGTGTGGATCAATGAAGTACGTTAACGTGTAGTGGAAATCATTATTTCGTAAACTTCACCAATGATTTGAGTAGATATATGGATATCCACTTAATGAAATGCTGGTCTGAAAAGTTTGATAAGATCAAACAAGTTCAGAGTGAAGAAAGAAATATAAACTTAACAAGAAAATCAAATTCCTGCGATACAGATCGAGGAAACAAGGATTTGAGTTATGAGTTTGGCATATCATTGGAAGACTTGTGAAAAGAGTTCCACAAATTACGCCGCATGGAACACCACAATGTTATGGTGTGTTAGGACGTCGTAATCACACTCTATTGGATAGTGTGTGGTAAATAAAATCTCTTATCGAATTATTGTGATCATTGAAGTCATATGGTAGAAACAAAACATTCACTTTAGATAATAGGGAAACCATCTAAATCTGTGGAGGCAATACCATATGAGTGATGGCATGGCTTTTGGCCTAGATTGTCGTTTCGATATTTTAGTGTTTTGATATGATCAAACCTAAAATGGATAAATCTTTGTAGTGTACCTAAAGAATTAGTTGGGTACATATCTCACAACAAAGGCAAAATTGTTGCCGAAATATACCTTACTCAAGAAATAGTTTCTTATCTGAAGATATAGGTGGGAAAGAAAGTAGAGCAAGACGAAGTTAATGAACTTCCTCTCCAGACATCAGAGTGGCGCAACGGAAACTGTTCCGATACCGGAAATTGTTCTGATATCGTCCTCCACAGATGAAAGATAGCTAATGATAAATGATCATGACGCTATAAGCTCGTACTAAGATCGTAGGCATACGGAATGGTTTCCGCACTATGTGCTATGACTATCTTGTTATGAAACGTCATGTTAATGGAACATGAAAATACCTACGAACTACAAAGAAGTGATGGTAGACCTAAGTCCGAAAAATGGCTATGAGCCATATATAATCCGAGATAAAATCCATGTATGATTACCAAGTAAAGACTTGGGTAAATCTTCTTGATGGGCTCCAGGCCGTTGAGAGTAAATGGAATTTTATGACAAAATAGACACTGACGGAAAGGCAACCGTCTATAAGGATCGATTTGTCGTAAAACAGTTTCGACAAATTCAAAAGTTGACCACAACGAGATTTTGTCTCAAGTGGTGATGCCTAAGTCTGTTTAGGATTGTTCTAGCAATTATTTTCAATTAAGAAATTGATGGATGGATAAAGAAACCGTGTTCCCTAATGGAAACATTAAGGAAGAGTTGTAATTGGTACAACAAGTAGGTTTTGTTGATCCTAAGGATGCTAGACATGTATGCAAACTTCAGCTTTCCATTCATGGGCTGAAGCAAGCATATCGGAGCTGGAATCTTCACTTTGATAATGTGATCAAAGGATTTTAGAGTCGTCCAAAATAGTTGAAGAAACCTGCATTTACAAATAAATGAGTGGGAGCTAAGTAGCTCTTCTTGATCTTATATGTGAATGGCATATTTGAGTGGGAGCTAAAAGAAATTCCCTGGTCTTATATACGGATGGCGTATTTAAGTGGGAGCTAGGTGTCATTCCTGATTTTATATGTAATGACATATTAAGAATGATACAGATCCTCTAGTAAAGTATAAATGATTATTTAAGTAACTAAATTTTCTATGAATGAAGTTAAGAGTATTAAACGTCAGGTTTGTAAATTGTATAGACCAAAAGGGGCTTAATAACATTAGGTTGGAATATTTTCCTAGGTTAAGATTCTGAAATGGTTCAGAATAGAACAAGCGAAGAAAAGGTTCTTACTTGTATGACTTGGTAAAATATTAAGATTATCTTGGCGTTTAAGTGATAGGTATTGATGTTCGACATCTTCTATGCCTCAGCCATAGATTCTATCAGACTGAAAACTCGACTTGGTGCGATCCTAGTTCTTGGTTGAGGAACGGGTTCTAAAGTGATCCCTGGATGGATCAATGAACAAACGTTAAGTATATCCTTCAGTGTCTAAAGAGAACTAAAGATATGTTTTTTGGTGTAGGGTAAGAGTGAAAAGACAACTTGCTGTAAAGGGGTTACGATGATGCAAGTTATGACACTGACCCATACGACTAGAAATTTCATACAGGAGAAGTCCTTTGTTTTGAAGAAAGACAGGGTTAGCTTGCGGAGTTGCATATGAATGCACTGTCGCATAATCTACATAGGTATAGGAATATATGGCTACTTCAGAAGTAGCAAGTGTGATTGGACGGAGCGGTTTTCCTGAGCATGTGTGGTTTCCCTTAATAGATCTCTTAGACTTTTAAGGCCCATGCTACGCGAAGTTTCGAGTCTCACTCCATCGACAAACATGTATTTCACCATTATCATAAGATACGGGATGATGTCAAACTAGGTGACATTGAAGTATTGCAAAGCACATACAGATCTCAATGTGAGAGATTTGTTGACTGAATTCCTCTTCCATGAGAAAAGCATGCACCATACTGCTATAGGTGTTAAGTTTTTACCAAGTTGTAAACTAGATTAAATTGTACTCTAGTGCAAGTGGGAGACTGAAGGAGATATGCCCTAGAGGCAATTAATAAAGTGATTTTATTTGTCATATCTCAATTGTTAATAATATGTTTTTATAACATGCTATAACTGTATTACGCGGAAACATTAATACACGTGTGGTATATAAACAACCAGGTCCCTAGTAGCCTCTATTTAACTAGTCCGTTCGGCAACAGATGATCAAGGTTTCCTGATCATGGATAATTACGTCGGTTGACAACGGAGTCATGTCGTTAGGTGAATGATGTGATGGACATACCCAAAAGATATAGAAACGTAGTGCTCATACCTTCGACTGTGAGGTCATATCAAATCGCTGCTTCTGGAAGGTGCTTTGATTGCATCAAATGACATGTCTTATATAGCGTGACAATAAAGGTGAAACTTTCGGGTATCCGAAGGAAGCAGTGGAGGCGAGTGATCAAGAGCGGGATTTGCCAATCCACATAGCAGGATAGATACTCTGGGCCCACTCGGTGAGATTACATCAAAGAGCTTGCAAGCATGTGACTAGGTCACGGGGATGTAATATCACAGACGAGTAAAGATAGATTTGTCAATGACGAGATCATGCTCGGTAATCGTGATACCAGAGAACGATGCTCGGACAATCTAAGTATCGACAGGCAAAAGGTTGAGACTGGACGTCTAAAGGTTCGAATGATAAAAGACTTTCGTGGACGCACAGGGGCTATCATGGGTATCCAGATCCCGCTGCTAGTCATTGATTGGAGAACATGTCTCATTCATGTCTGTGTGATCTCGAACCGTAGGGTAACACACTTAAGGGTAGGTGACGATTGTATTGGATATAAGAGAGAAAGAAACCGGAGACTCCGGAAGCGTTCTGGGACATCTCCGATGTTGATCGGAGGCAATGAAATATGTTTCGGAGTTGGAATGAATTATATAATATGTATTCAATATTAATAAGTGTTATTAGTGATTAAATATATTTTTATTTAATTAATTTTGAATTTTTAAAGGCATTAGACCTAAATGGGCCCCAAAAGGGAAAATGGGAGGAGGGCCAGCCGGCCTAGGTGGGCCACATGGGGCCCACCTAGGGCCGACGCAGCCCCCCATGGTGCGGCTGGCCATGTGGGACTAAACCACATGACCAAGCCACCAAGATGGGCATCGTCCCTCCACCTATATATATGGTGCCCCTATGCCTTGAAAATCCATCCTTCTCCTTCTTCTTCTCTCCTACCTTGAGCGTGGTTCCGTTTCTGGAGCTGCGTACGTGGAGGGAAGTCTCTCCACTATACGCACACCGCCGTGCTACTAGATCCAATCTTCCGATTCCACTGCTCTGCTGGATCTGGAGCCCGGAGGTCGTCATCTACACCGTACGTTTGTGGAACTACGAGGTGCTACACGGGGCACTGGAAGTTGTCTTCTTCCTCTTCACCACCTTGAGGTCAGCGCCGCCTTCGTCTTCGTCGCACCAAGTTCTTTGCGACCTCGAGGTCGGCTACGTCGTCTACTTCGACAACGCTTGTTGCGGGAGCATAATCCCCGCTATCGGTCTACAAGGGTATGTACATCGACCCCCTCCGTTACGGTATATCTGCATAGTGATAGATTCTGGCTAGTTTATGGTTATCGTTGTTAGGAAAAAATTTGTTTTCTGCCCACGATTCCCTTCAGCACGCAGGGGGAGCCGGCGGCATGTGCCGGCGCCTAGGACGGCCAAGGTTGCGTTATCAATGGGGAGGTGCGCCCATAGTCATGCCCCGCATATGTAGGCGAGTTCGCCGAACTGCTTTAACAAATCTCGGTGTCGTCATCGTGCTGTGATTGCTTCGTGTTCTCGGTAGATTAATTATGCGCCTACGACGGTAACAGATGCTCAAGCAACATTGATTCTGTTGCAACAGGACGTGTTATCTTTCCTGGCACGTACGTGAGCTCTCCTCCTGAAAACCTAGCAGCCGCCACCGCCTCCGACTCCACCATAGCTCGGTTCCCCTCCTCCGGCCGGCCTCGCCGGTGTCGGGAGGGGGGGAACCCGATCTATGGTTGGAGTTCTTAATAAAAGTAGTGTTTGCAATAGATTGGATTAGGGTTTTGCTAGCCGTCTTCTTTATCAATGGAGTTGGCATCATCTACAATAAGCAATCTTCGGTCCTTCCTTTGACGATGAGATCTTCCACCCGACGTCAATGGAGGTGGTGTAAGATTAAATTTGTCTAAGTATGGTTTTTCAGATCTTGCTTCGTGAGATCGATTTTGGATCTTTTCTTATGGTTGCCCCGAGGATTCACTAGTACAGATCGGGCAAACGCACACGGTCGACTTTGGCCATCTCACACGAGTATAGCGCATGTAGCTATCCCTGGGTGGGTGATCTGGACAGACATCGCAGACGATCAAATAAACTGTGTGCGATGAGGCAAACTTCGCAGACGGGTGTATTAAATGGGCTGTGTGCGATATGGACAAGATCGCACACGCTTTATTCTAGCTGAATCGTGTGCGTTATGTAGCATCGCACACGGTTTATGTGTCTGTGTTATGTCTGCTTTATTTAGCTTCGCACACGGTTCTACTAAATGAATCGTCTGTGTATGTCTTCCAATCGCCCACGTTTAACAAAACTTAACTGTGTGCAGTCATTACCATAATTTCATTATTTCATCCAAATCACAGTATAGCACATCTGAATCACATAATTCATTGAACATTTCATATATATAAACAGTGGCATATCGCAATCACATAAATCATTGTACATTTTAGAACCCATCAATACATATACATTGGGACATAGTAGGTTATACAAGCGAGAATGATCATGAAACAGAATACTCTTGGTTACGTCTTTGCATCTCTCCGTGACGGGTTGCCACTGTTGTCCCAAGACCCTAGCTTTGGCACTTGTAGTCTCTAAATTTGTTTAGAGCCATCAACATACTCTTTGCGTCACCGGCGTGATATTTTGGCCGCATTGTACAAGACTATCTTAACTAAAAAAGTGTCTTATGCAGTGGACCAAAACATCATAGGTGCGACGGTTTGGAGGAGAAAATTTTGTGAGGCCAACTTGTGGACTGCATTGTGTCATTGTGAGTCATGTTTTGAAGTGTAAAGAAACAAGTCAGTTCTATTGTTAGATCAATAAGTCATACAGCTAGAGCAAATAATGATGAATTTATGTATACTAACTCTTTTCAAAGCACAAAAGGGCCGTGCATGGGAGAGAAGCACTTAAACCACTATGTGAATGCCCTACTATTTAGATAAGAGATGCCACTCCATGACACCGCACGCTTGATGAATTTCCAGCCACACGACGATCATGAGAGACACCTTGATTCTTTTCAGCACGAACTCCATCGCTGCTGGGCGGAAGCGCGGAAAACCTTGTGCTCAAAGATAAACTCCATCGAAATGGAGTTGGATAAATGACCTGTTGTTGAATGCCTAGTGTTAGAATATGAACATAGAAAAACTGAGAACAAAAAGACAGAAAAGACTAAATAAGTGGACTCACCCAAAGAGCAATCCTTAGCCACGGGCGGAAGCGCGGAAAGGCTTAAGCTGAAATATAAACTCCATCGAAATGGAGTTGGATAAATGAGTTGTTGTTGAATGACCAGTGTTAGAATATGAACATAGAAAAACTGAGAACATAAAGACAGAAAAGACTAAATAAGTGGACTCACCCTCAAGATCAATCCTTAGCCGCACTCAAGAGGGACAGGGCAGAGCGATTCGACCATATTCGGCCATGCACATCCCTGCACACCTTCCCTCTCGGTCACCTCTTGGTTACGTCTTTGTTTCTATGTTATTAGCTTAATAACATGAGCCACAGAGTGCAACCACAAATTTTTGTACAGTGCCACCAAAATAAGATCCCTATTATAAGAGTTTAGCTACTGTTAAATATGGAAGAAAATTAACTAATTAGACAACAGTACACTGACTAGGAGCAGAAACTAATTAGGTAACAATACACCAATTAGGCAACAATAAACTGACAAAATTAACATGGATCCATTCTAATTTGTTAAACCAATGAAGCTAAAATTAACGGGAACCGAGTCCCAATTATAGGTGTACTTGGCCGTGGATGCTACACCCTTTTTTAATGCCCGTGAGCAGCGGCTTGCTCGCGGCCGTGCACACGCACATTGAGGCGGCGTGGAGGAGCAGGACAAGGGCTGGTTTGGGTTGTGACACTGCGATCAGCTTAGAACGATGCATGGTGTGGTGCGAACTTCCAATCTTCTCAAAGGGACATAGTGTTGGAGATATGCCCTAGAGGCAATTAATAAAGTGATTTTATTTGTCATATCTCAATTGTTCATAATATGTTTTAAATACCATGCTATAACTGTATTACGCGGAAACATTAATACACGTGTGGTATGAAAACAACCAGGTCCCTAGTAGCCTCTATTTAACTAGTTCGTTGGGCAACAGATGATCAAGGTTTCCTGATCATGGATAATTACGTCGGTTGACAACGGAGTCATGTCATTAGGTGAATGATGTGATGGACATACCCAAAATATAGAAACGTAGTGTTCATACCTTCGACTGTGAGATCATATTGATGCATGTAAAATGCATACATGAACTTTGCACTTTAATTGCTTATATTCCAATCATATTTGCATCATATAAGGGTTATATCAATGTTTTATCATGATTTTGGAATATTCATGATTTCCTATTTTTATGGAATTAACCCTGCACAGGCAGAAAACCCCGTTTTCTTATTTTAATGTTTCAGGGACCCAAACGTCAACGAAATCACCTGGAAATTTACGGGCGTCAATATTTGGAAGGAAGAAGACCTGTGGGCGAAGGAAGCGAACAAACGGAGGCCGAGGCCAAACGGGGGTGGCCCACGCGGCCAGGTACTGTGGCCGCGTGGGGCCCACCCGTTTGGCCCTCGTGGCTCCGTTGCCGTCGATCTTCGCTCCACCGACATCGTCTTGACCTAAAAACGCCTATAAAAAAGGTCCCCCGACGTTCTCTGGAAGGAGCGCCGCACAAACACAGAAACACCGAAACGGAGATCAGGAGCTGCAGATTGGAGGGGGAAAACTCCGGCGGGGCGCTGCCGGCGTGGTCTCCATCTTCTCCACCGTCTCCATGATGAAGAGGGAGTAGTCCACCTCTGGACTATGGGTTTGTGGAAGTAACTTATGTATCTCTCCTCTCTTGAGCTTCACTAATTAGCACCGTATGAGCTGCTGAACATGATTACGGTCACCGTTGTAATACCTTTGTGGTGGATCTTTATGAGTTAATATATGTTTGAGATTGCAATGTTTGTTTCAGTTATGAGTATAGATGCATATTATGTACCCCGTTCTTGTCTACTTGTTTTGATCAAGCATGTTTATGAGAGCGTGTGTGGGGGAACGTGTGCATTAGTTGGAGTAACGGGGGGTGGCTAGTGCAGTGAACGTGAGAGAAAGTTCTGCGATCCACTTTGGTATCTTTACCTTACTTTGTTACCTCACTAGGGATAAACTAAAATACCATGCTACCGGGGATGTGGGCGTGACCATTGCCACTACTCCATGACTAGATCTAGCATGTTCTTATTTTCACTTCATGTCATGATACTTAATGCTATACTCTGAGTTATCTTAATTACTGAGGTGTTATGATTTAGTTCGCATCTTGGTGGAGTATAAGAGAGGTTAATAACCAAAAGATCTCTATGTTAGGACGTGATGCCCATATATCTAAGTAACTTGTTATCAAACCCTGTGTTGCAATCTCATATGTTAACTTGTGTGTTCCATTGTCTACCACTTTATAAAGAGAGAGTGCATTTGTGAAACCATGAACCCCAGTCCATTTTTAATCATAAGAAACACCTTTCCAACACCATATACCACTTTTCTATTTTCAGCCATCATTAAATCCGAAAATACAAAAATACTTTTCATCTTGCATACATCATTCAAAAACCCAAAAATATCATTTATCATTGCATCCACCATCATTGCATATTTATTTCTTGTTTGCATTGCATAACTATCCTGATATCATTCTTACACCTTGTGCTTGACAACCACAGGTGAGGTTGAGGACCAAAACATCTAACCTTGTTTTGTAGGTAACCAAAAGAAGGATAAGAAGATAAATCTACCACTTCAGATTCCCCGAGAGTTCGATATTAAACCCTCGAGTCACCCCTCGTGGGGAAAACTGTCTTCCACTTACTATACACTCTGCACTTGGAGTCTCAACCTAATCCCGTTTATTTTGCAGGTATCAAGCCTTGCTCTTCGGGACCATCAAGACGTTTTCTGGCGCCGTTGCCGGGGAATCGTAGCTGAGAGATTTATCCAAGGGTGTGCATCATCGCATTCATCTCACAACAAAGTCAACGTCACCAACTTGTGCTAACACCTAAGCTTGGGGAGGTTGCACCTACGTGAGCACCATCTTATCCATCTTTACTTACAAAGCAATTTATTTGTTTTGTTAGTGTCATTGCATATCATATCATATTTATTTCAGTTTTGCATAAAAAATTAAAAATACCAAAAAAAACTTGCTAAAATGGGAGAAAGAACTAAGTTGTGTGACTACACAAACACTCCTAATGATCAATTTATCACGAGAGCTATTGCCACACCTAAGATAAATGCTGAGAGTTATGAAGTAAGTCCTAGTTTGTTGAACTTGATAACTAGGGAACAATTTGGTGGTAGTGCTATGGAGGATGCCTCTATGCATCTTCATGACTTTGTTGAAATATGTGACATGCAAAAGTTTAAAAATGTGGAAAGTGATATCCTAAAACTGAAGTTATTTCCTTTTTCACTTAGAGGAAAAGCTAAAGAGTGGTTGCATTCCTTGCCATCTGGTAGTATTAATTCTTGGGATGATCTAAAAGAAGCTTTCATTAAGAAATATTATCCCCCTGTTAAAATTTTGCAAAATAGAAACAACATCCTTTCTTTTAGGCAAAATGAAAATGAACATGTTGCTATGGCTTGGGATAGGATAAAACTTATGCTTAGAACTTGTCCCTCACATGGAGTTAATGAATGGACCATATTACACTCTTTCTACAATGGTTTAAACTACATGTCTAGAAACATACTTGATTCTGCTGCTGGAGGTGCTTTTATGAGTAAGACTATAGTAGAAGCTAAAAATATATTGGAAAGCATTTTACAAAACTATAGTCAATGGCATACTGATAGGGCACCTAATCCTTCTAAGAAAGTGAACTCTATTGAAGAAACTAATGATTTGTCATCTAAAATGGATACTATTCTTGCTTTGCTTAATAAACCTAGTGTTGAAAATGTTCCTTTGCAAGAACTAGTTGGAAACAATTCTGAAAATATTGATGTCAACTTCATTAGGAACTATGGTAATAATGGGTATGGTAACAACAATTATAACTCTTATAATAAACCCCCATATGTGCCAAATAAATATGCTTCTAGTGGTAATGTTTCTAGTGACTTGGAAAACACCATTAGATCTTTTATATCTACCCAAAAAGAGCTTAATAAGGAATTTATCTCTAAGTTTGAAAAACAAGATGCTTTGTTTGAAAGGGTAGATCAGCTTACTAAGGAAGTCTCATCATTAAAGAGCATCATTACAGCCCAAAAACATGAGGAAACAATAAAATATTGCCAAGAGGTTATCAATAAGTCTTGGGAACACATTCATGAGCAAGAGAGAGTTGCTAAAGAATCTATTGGGGTAATGAAAGAGGTTGAAGTTGAGGAAGTTAAAATGCTTAATGAAGTCAAGGATCCTTTGCTTGACTTAGAAAATTGTAGCTTGCATGAATTAATATCTATCTTACAAAAATTTGCAAGTGATCCTTCCATCAACACTAACCAAGCAGGTTTTGGTTCTTATATTGCTAATCATGTCTTGAAAGAAAAGATTGCTAGGTACAACCAAGAGGCTATGATACCACCTAAGCTTGGGGATATGTGGATACCTAAGGTACTAGTAACTATTGGAAAAGAGACACACCATGCCATACTTGATCTAGGATCTAGTGTCTCTGTTTTATCTAAAGAACTATATGAAGTGCTTGAATTGAAAAATCTTGAAAAATGCTCTATTGAACTAGCACTTGCTGATGACTCTATTAAACATGCTTTGGGAAAAGTAAGTGATGTTATGGTAGAGTTACATATGACTTTTGTGCCTGTGGATTTTCTAATCATGGACATGGGGATAAAACCTCTAGTCCTATTATTCTTGGAAGACCTTTTCTTCGTACCACAGGTGCTATCATTGATTCAAAGGAAGGGAATGTAAAGTTTCAGTTTCCACACAAGAAGTGCATGGAACACTTTCCAAGGAAGAGGGAACCACCAAAGTTCAAGCTCCCTCATGAGCTTCGTCCACAATAAAACAACAAGTAAGAAGCCTAGCTATATGGCTATAAAGAAAGCGCTTTGCGGGAGGCAACCCGGTTATTTTTATGTGTGATTTTTCTTTGTGTCCTCTTGCTGTAACAAGAGATTTTGTGTCTAGTTAGGTTCTGGAGTTTTAATAAAGTGCCAAGTTTTACCCTTTTTGGTTTGAAAAAGTTGCTTATAGCGTTCGGAGATTTTATTCCTGCACGAGTCAGTGCACGGTATGATTTTTAATTCTTATTCTGTAACTCCGAATGAGCTCATATTTGAACTGTAGTTGCAACTTTTCATCCTCTGTATGCATGAATTTTTTCGGAATTTTTCGAGAAAGTTTGGTAGGGTAGAAAAATACGTTTTGCTGCTGCTGTTTTTCTGGACAGATTCTGTCCCATTTTGTTTGATGCATGCTTTGAGCTTTTAAGTTGAATCTTTTTGATCCAATTGAGTTTATGAGTAGGCATACAACATTATACACTTTCTGGACATGTCATATGAATTTTTGTTCAAGGATTATATGCAGCAAGGAACCTATTTGTTTATCACTATTAATGCACCCCACAGAAAAGAGATGGGAGAAACGGTGTTTTGAAGTTTTTTCACAGGGATTGGAGGAGATGCACCAAGAGCTATCCAAGGATGGTGAAGACCATAAGCTTGGGGATGTGAAGACAACCCCGCTGGACCTACACACTCTCGGTTTGCACACGTCCAACTTCTGTTTTTCGATCGAAACACTTTATCGCATAAACTTGGAGCGTCGTTTTTTGTTTTTGTTTGAGTCTTGAGAGACCACCACACTATCAATTATATATGAGAGAGCTACTGGAAATATGGGTTGAAATATGTTGGATGCTTTTATAAGATTGGGAAAAGGGATGTTTGACTTGATTTTTAATGATACATATAGTTGCATGATTCATGAGCTTGTTTATGAGTAATAGTTTGCAAATTCTTTTTGTAGAGCTATCACTTATTCATGTTTTGGTGCTGATTGTTATTTACTTGGTTTAACATGGATTAGTTAGTTCTATGGACACTCATGCATGCATCTAGATGGTCAACTTTCTCCCTTTTGCTAGCCCAAAAACTCCAACAAGCAAAAACTTGTTTCCAACACCTTCAACCAAAGTTATTCCAGTGAGTCCACCATATCTACCTATTGGCTTTATGCTATTCCGAGTATGTTTAACATGTTGTTTGTGTTATCTTACCTCTGAATGAAAATGTTTATGTTATTGATTGCAATGGAAAAAATTGGTTATATAGCTCTCACGAACTTGATGCACAATGTTCTTTTATTTGCATAATAAAACTTGACCCATTGTGATTAAGATTATGATGTTTGTGGCTTGATGAATGTTTTGGGTTGGAAGTTAGCCCATATGTGCTGTCACATGGCAAGCTTTCAACACGCTCTTCATCTCATTTAGTTGATATCATGTGCTTTTGTCTATGGATGCTTATCATGTTGAAATAAATGTGGAAATAGAGTGAGTTTAAATGAGTTTGTGTAAATGGTTAGAGAGACGCCTGGGCCGCTAATCTAAGCCATGCATCATTCATGGTGGAAATTTACTTACATACTATGGTGAACCTTCTGTGATACACCTTGCAATAAAAAACTATTCCAAATGGTAAATAAAAAGGGTGTTGAGATTGTTCATTTTGTTTGTTTGTCTTGTCATTTTGATATGGGCTTGTTCCATATCTTGGGACAAGAGGTACCCCAGTTGACGCTCTTGATGATACTATTATGCTTACAATGATATTTAATTGAACTTGCTTTGTTTCCCAAGTTGAGTAACACATGGTGTAAGTACTTGTATTCAAGGGGCATGAGACATTCAACCCATTCTTTATCAAGCACACTACTCATATTTGCTTTCACTTTAACCTTAATCATTCAAGATGCTATGATAGGGGCAATGAGAGCTTGACACCAATGAATACCTTATTGCAATCATTAACTTAAGTAGAAGAGTTTGGAAGTTGGATGAAACTTATGCATGCTTTACCTCTACTCACATATACATCTTTCCAAAGTGTACACCTATCATATTCAGATTTTCATCTACACTCTATGACCATTGTAGGATGTTCTACTTATCATTATGCATACATGTGTTCCATATTACTTGCTACATGTTACACTTTGTGAACTATCAATGAACATCCTTGTCTTGAATACTTGATATCACTTCATAAACTATTTGCATATTGCTACTCCTTTGAAGAATGAATCATTTGACTATATGTAGCAATAGTAATCATCTTTGATATCATTGTTAAGTATTAAATTGCAAAGTCCATGTTAGTTTTATCATCTTCATACTCGAGGACGAGCATGGATTAAGCTTGGGGATGTTGATGCATGTAAAATGCATACATGAACTTTGCACTTTAATTGCTTATATTCCAATCATATTTGCATCATATAAGGGTTATATCAATGTTTTATAATGATTTTGGGAATATTCATATTTCCTATTTTTATGGAATTAACCCTGCACAGGCAGAAAACCCCGTTTTCTTATTTTAATGTTTCAGGGACCCAAACGTCAACGAAATCACCTGGAAATTTACGGGCGTCAATATTTGGAAGGAAGAAGACCTGTGGGCGAAGGAAGCGAACAAACGGAGGCCGAGGCCAAACGGGGGTGGCCCACGCGGCCAGGTACTGTGGCCGCGTGGGACCCACCCGTTTGGCCTCGTGGCTCCGTTGCCGTCGATCTTCGCTCCACCGACATCGTCTTGACCTAAAAACGCCTATAAAAAAGGTCCCCCGACGTTCTCTGGAAGGAGCGCCGCACAAACACAGAAACACCGAAACGGAGATCAGGAGCTGCAGATTGGAGGGGGAAAACTCCGGCGGGGCGCTGCCGGCGTGGTCTCCATCTTCTCCATCGACTTCTCCACCGTCTCCATGATGAAGAGGGAGTAGTCCACCTCTGGACTATGGGTTTGTGGAAGTAACTTATGTATCTCTCCTCTCTTGAGCTTCACTAATTAGCACCGTATGAGCTGCTGAACATGATTACGGTCACCGTTGTAATACCTTTGTGGTGGATCTTTATGAGTTAATATATGTTTGAGATTGCAATGTTTGTTTCAGTTATGAGTATAGATGCATATTATGTACCCCGTTCTTGTCTACTTGTTTTGATCAAGCATGTTTATGAGAGCGTGTGTGGGGGAACGTGTGCATTAGTTGGAGTAACGGGGGGTGGCTAGTGCAGTGAACGTGAGAGAAAGTTCTGCGATCCACTTTGGTATCTTTACCTTACTTTGTTACCTCACTAGGGATAAACTAAAATACCATGCTACCGGGGATGTGGGCGTGACCATTGCCACTACTCCATGACTAGATCTAGCATGTTCTTATTTTCACTTCATGTCATGATACTTAATGCTATACTCTGAGTTATCTTAATTACTGAGGTGTTATGATTTAGTTCGCATCTTGGTGGAGTATAAGAGAGGTTAATAACCAAAAGATCTCTATGTTAGGACGTGATGCCCATATATCTAAGTAACTTGTTATCAAACCCTGTGTTGCAATCTCATATGTTAACTTGTGTGTTCCATTGTCTACCACTTTATAAAGAGAGAGTGCATTTGTGAAACCATGAACCCCAGTCCATTTTTAATCATAAGAAACACCTTTCCAACACCATATACCACTTTTCTATTTTCAGCCATCATTAAATCCGAAAATACAAAAATACTTTTCATCTTGCATACATCATTCAAAAACCCAAAAATATCATTTACATTGCATCCACCATCATTGCATATTTATTTCTTGTTTGCATTGCATAACTATCCTGATATCATTCTTACACCTTGTGCTTGACAACCACAGGTGAGGTTGAGGACCAAAACATCTAACCTTGTTTTGTAGGTAACCAAAAGAAGGATAAGAAGATAAATCTACCACTTCAGATTCCCCGAGAGTTCGATATTAAACCCTCGAGTCACCCCTCGTGGGGAAAACTGTCTTCCACTTACTATACACTCACTTGGAGTCTCAACCTAATCCGTTTACTTTTGCAGGTATCAAAGCCTTGCTCTTCGGGACCATCACTATCAAATCTCTGCTTCTGGAAGATGCGGCTGATTGCATAAACGCATGTCTTATAGCGTGACAATAAAGGTGACACTTTCGGGTATCGGAAGGAAGCAGTAGAAGAGTGATCAAGAGCGGAAATTGCCAGTCCACATAGCAGGATAGATACTCTGGGCCCACTCGGTGAGTTACATCAATGACCTTGCAAGCATGTGACTAGGTCACGGGGATGTAATATCACAGACGAGTAAAGATAGATTTGTCGGTGATGAGGTAATGCTCGGTAATCATGATACTAGAGAACGACGCTCGGACAATCTAAGTATCGCTAGGCAAGAGGATGAGACTGGACGTCTAAAGGTTCAAACGATAAAAGTCATTCGTGGACGCACAGGGGCTATCATGGGTATCCAGATCCCGCTGTTAGTCATTGATCGAGAAGTGTCTCGATCATGTCTGGAGTGATCCCGAACCGTAGGTAACACACTTACGGGTAGATGACGATTTGATTGGATATAAGAGAGATAGAAACCGGGAATCCGGAAGTGTTCCGGAACTTGTCCGATGTTGATCGGAGGCAACGAAATATGTTTTCAGGGTCCGAATGAATTAATAATATGTATTTAATATTAATAAGTGTTATTAGTGATTAAATATATTTTTTATTTAATTAAATTCGAATTTAAAAGGCATTAAAACCTAAATGGGCTTAGAGGCCCATTAGGGGAAAATTCCCTAAAAGAAAAAGGAAAAGAAAAAGGGGAGGAGGGCCAGCCACCCTGGGTGGGCCGAATGGGGCCCACCAGGGCCGGCGGCTGCCGTCCTTGGCCGGCCAACCATGTGGGGTTTAGTCCCACATGGCTTAGCCAAGGGAGAAGGTCTCCCCTCCCTCTCCTTTAAATAGGGACCCCCATGCCTTGGAGATTCATCCCTTCTTCTTTCTTCTCTCCTACCTTGAGCGTGGTTCCATTTCTGGAGCTACGTACGAGGGGGAAGTCTCTCTATTACGCACATTGCCGTGCTTCGAGATCCAATCTTCTACTTCCGTGCTCTGCTGGATCTGGAGCTCGGAGGTCGTCATCTACACCGCATGTGTGTGGAACTGCGAGGCGCTACTACGTGGCGCTGGGAGTACGACTACTTCCTCTACACGACCTTGAGGTCGGCTTCATCGGCAACGTTTGTGCGGGAACGTAATCCCGCTTTCGGTCTACAAGGGTATGTACTCCGTCCTCCTTCGTATAGTATATCTGCATAGTTAGATCTTGGCTAGTTTATGGTTATCGTCGGTAGGAAATTTTTGTTTTCTGTCTACGATTCCCATCAGTGGTATCAGAGCCGATCTATGCGTAGATATTTCTATACGGTTAGAAACATGTTGAATGTGGGCATCGATTCTACATTTGTTACCCTCTCGCGTGTACTTGTTTATATCGCGGCATTGTGGGATGAAGCGGCCCGGACCGACTTTACGCGTACTCTTACGCGAGACTGGTTCACACTTGACATACGGCTTGTACCGTATATGTGGCTGGCGGGTGTCTGTATCTCCTACAATAGTGATATTGCATTTACAATGGAGGGCCCCGAAAGGGGTGTAATAGAGACAATTGTCTTATCGCTGTTGTGGTTGTATTCGTAGGTAAGAAACGGTTCTTGTGCGAAAGCCCTAGCAGCCATGTAAAATATGCAAAGATAAAGTAGAAAGCGTCTAACTTTATTTTGCAGGGGCAATGTGATATGGTCAGGTAGGTTTATTAAATTGTTTATAAAACTATTGGCGCGAAGGAGACCATCGGCGCGGAGGGAGACCATATCATGTCGCATTACATTTCATTCTAGATGTTATGTAGATTGTGTGCATCTTATATTGTGTATATATATATGTTTATATATTAGTTACACGGCGGTAGAAATATAAGATGATCCCTCCTAAAACCATGTAGTGTTCTCCTATAGCGTGCACACCGAAAGTTCTCCGTTACGAGGCAGGCCGTGACGATCGGGTGTCAGACGTATCTGCATTCGCATAAGGTGGGTGTAAGCCACGTTGCACAAGCAATACGCTATAGGTTATAAATGGCGAGCCTAGCATGTACAGACATGGCCTCGGAACACAGCGACCGAAAGGTTAAGCATGAGTCACATAGTTGTTGTGATTGACATAAACGATGTCTACCTTTGAAGCTATGCTATCGGCCGTGACGATTGGGGATAGTGTATCGAATGAGGATCATGTAATCACTAAGACGATGCGAGGGATACTCGTCTTGAGTGGGAGTTCTAGTAGTTTTACTTGAAAACTTAGTTTTATTTTGAAAACTAGAACCCATATTTTATTATGAACAAAAGTTTTTATGCTTTGCAAAACCTTTGTAGATGATAACCTCTTCTATAGCCCTGTTAGACTTAGGCGCATTCCTGTGTTTTGAGAAACTTAAAAGAGATGGGTCAAATTTCATAGTTTTTATACCTTAGTGGTGCCTGGTTGACGGGAGAGTATTTGAGGATGATGATGATGGTGATGATGAGTACTTCCCCGGCAACGGCGCCAGAAAACAGCTTGATGGCTACGTGTTGGTGAACCCCAGAGGAAGGTTATGATGTAGACAGCAGAAGTTTTCCCTTGGATAATCTACCCAAGGTTATCAATCCAGTAGGACTTGACGATCTATCGGAAGGTTGTTGATGTTGACTCCCCCTGGCGCTAGGGAGCTTGCACCAACGTGGAATCTGCACAGACACAAACCAGAACTTTGCCCAACACGAAACAGAGAGGTTGTCAATCTCTCCGGTCTTGCAGAAACAAAGAGTTAAACGTATGGTGTGGAAAACAGCAGGAAAAACAGCAAGTAACAGGAAACAGATGATTGCAGCAGGTTGTGTAAACAGTATGAGGAAATTGGACCAGGGTCCACAGTTCACTAGTGGTGTCTCTCTCAGAACAGATAACTAGCATGTTGGGTAAACAAATTACAGCTGGGCAATTGACAAATAGAGAGGGCATAACAATGCAATACATGCCAAGATGTCTACTATGAAATCTAGTTGGGCATTACAACAAAGTACATAGACCGTTATTCCAACCGCATCTATGCCTAAATAATCCACCTTCAAGGCAGCATCCGCATCCATTCAGTATTAAGTTGCTAACAACAGATTATTGCATGAAGTAAAGTGTGTAATGTAATCAATACAAGTGCCCTTGGACACTGCACCAATGTTTTATCCCTAGTAGCAACAGCACATCTACCATCTTAGACCTTTCTGTCACTGATCCAGATATCTAGAGACTGAACCCACTATCGAGCATAAATACCCCCTCTTGGAGTCACAAGCATCTACTTGGCCAAAGCATCTACTAGCAACGGAGAGCATGCAAGATCAAGAGCACATAGATAAACAACTTGAATAAACATGGTATCAATATTCATCGGATCCCAGCAAACACAACATCTAGCATTACAATAAGATGATCTTGATCATGTTAGGCAGCTCACAAGATCTAAACATGGAGGCACAAGGTAGAGAGACAACCATCTAGCTACTGCTATGGACCCGTAGTCCAGGGGTGGACTACTCACGCATCACTCCGGAGGCAGGCATGGTGATGTAGAGCCCTCCGGTGATGATCTCCCCTCCGGCAGGGTGCCGGGAAGAGCTTCAGAACTCCTCCGATCTGAGATTGACGATGACGGCCGCGACGGAACTTTTCGTGGAATATGATCGACCGTAATAGGGTTTTCGCGTCGCGGAGAATATATAGGCGAAGAGGCGGCGTCGGTGGCCGAGGGGGGCCACCACGCCATAGGGGGGCGCGGGCCCACCCTGGGCCGCGCCCTAGTGTGGCGTGGCCCCCTGGTGGGTCTGCTCCGACTCCCCTTTGGACTCCGTGATCTCCTCGTGATATTATTGACGATGTCTTTTGTTTCGTCCAATTCCGAGAATATTTCCTTAATAGATTTTCTGAAACCAAAAACAGCAGAAAACAGGGAACTGGCACTGTGGCATCTTGTTAATAGGTTAGTCCCAGAAAATGCATAAAAATGATATAAAGTAACCAAAACATGTAGCAATTGATATAATAACAGCATGGAACATCAAAAATTATAGATACGTTTGAGACGTATCAAGCATCCCCAAGCTTAGTTCCTGCTCGTCCTCGAGTAGGTAAACGATAAAAACAGATAATTTTTGAAGTGACATGCTACCAACACAATCTTTGATCAAATAACAATGTAATGCACATGATCTGAATGAAGTGATCCAAGCCAATGGTCTATAGTTTGCAAGCAAGTAAATAAAGAGTAAACATAAGTGATCACACAAGTGCAAACTTTCATGAATAATACTATAAAACATTTAGAGATATAATAGTCTAACATAATAGTTAGTTCACAGCAGCAATAATTCTCAACATGAAAGTGTTTGTATCAACACAAAGGAAGATAATAGCTTCAGCTTTTGCTTCAACTTTCAACATGTATATCATATAGATAATGTCAATGCAAAGAATATGATCAACCAAACACAAAGTTATGTAAAAACTGTTATACTGGAGTTGACAATGATGTTTGCTTAAGTAGACAGAAAGAAGTGGGAAAACTGACTCAACATAAAAGTAAAAGAATGGCCCTTCGCAGAGGGAAGCAGGGATTAACATCATGTGCTAGAGCTGTAGTTCCCGAAGGCATATAGAGAGCATAAAATATTGTTTTGTAAGGTAATGGTGTATACAGGTGTCAACAAATCAAATAGCAGGTACTTGTCATCTTCCATGGCTAACTAACTTTTAGAGCGGTTCCGAGAGTTTTTAGGACTGCACTTGTAACAAGCACTTATTGGTGACACTCCTCCCAACCATTTACTTTCCACAAACCATGGCTAACCGAATCCTCGGGTGCCCACCAACATTCACCATGGAGGAGTGTCTATTTATTTTTATTTATAGGGTGGACTAACCAGCTCTTTAATGCAAAATAAAAGGTGGAGAAGCAGATGAAGCTGCCAATCCTTGTAAATTAATTAGCATGGAAGATGACAAATCTCACTACTACGTCCTTATGAGCTTTTCAAGTAGTGACACAAAAAGGATAATTGTTTTGAGTAGTTAGTAGATAGCACATGAAGAAATTTACTTGGAATGGTGAAAACACCACATAATAGGTAGGTATGGTGGACACAGGTGGCATGGATTTGGCTCAAGGTTTTGGATGTACAAGAAGCATTCCCTCTTAGTACAGAGTTTAGGCTAGCAAGGTTATTATAAGCAAACATCATTATCAACTGGAATAGCAAGAGTGTACATAAAACACAAGGTTTGACGAACCATAGACTCCCACTGTCTTCCTTGTTAACACATAGCCTTCATCCAAAAATTATCTAGACTACTATGGACTTCCAATTATGCAACAGATTATTATAGCAGAAAATCCTTATAGTAGTTCTTCATTAATAGCCATTACTTACATGATGCACAAGCTTAAACATTAATTACTTGACAGCTCAAAACAATTGGCAAGCATCAAATTACTCAAGACAACGATCTAAAAAGATTCATGTAAGCATTTTATACCACTACCACATGCATAGCATTTTTCTGGTCCAACCAAACACCAATCAACTTATTTGACAACTCTCCAAACAGATATAAGTGAAGCAAGAGAGTACTTTCTTCAAAAGAAACTGAAAGCTCTAACAAGAGATGTATGAAAAACTGAGAGCTAACAGCAATAACAGCAACTAGACAGGAATACTCAACAAGTATAAGTGAAGCACAAGAGTATTCTAATGAAAAAGTGGAGCGTGTCTCTCTCCCAAACATGAATGCTAGGATCCAACAAGTATAGCACAGCAACAAACAAAACAAAACAAACTGAAAACAAAAACACACTGACGCTCCAAGGAAGAGTACACTAGCATGAAGCAATAAAAATATAGCACCATTAGAGATGACCTGATAATTTGTAGATGAAGAAGGGGATGCCTTGGGCATCCCCAAGCTTAGATGCTTGAGTCTTCTTGAAATATGCTGGGGAGGTAAGCCTCCCCAAGCTTAAGCTCTTCACTCTTCTTGATCATGTAATATCATTCTCCTCTATCAACACTTGAAAACTTCCTTCACACCAAAACTTAACAGCTTTTCTCATTAGCAGGTTAGTGCACTAAAAGATAATACTTCAAAGTTCTAGCAAAGACAAAACTCACAAGCCAACTATTTTAAACATTAGCCACTGTTACTAGGCTCAAGTGGGCACTTTTACACGAAAAGAAACCACTTAAAAACTTGTAAAAGAGAGAATGCAAAATAAAAGACAGAATCTGTCAAACCAGAACAGTCTGTAATGACGAATTTTTTCGAGGCACTTACGATGCTCAGATGAAAAACTTTTGAAATAATGAAAGTTGCGTAACATCATCAGGAACATGCACAAAAATTTCAGCATTTTTCGATTTTTTCTGATTTTCTACTGAATTAAACGGTGACGAACAGCAATCTGTCCCAATGCAGTCCCGAAAATAAAAACCAACTTTGCATTAGTAACTCTCCTTGGCACAACAAAACAGCAAATAAAGATACAAAGGAGTTGCTACAGAGGTAAACAAGCATCCTTGACTCAAGAAAACAAAAATAAAACAGCAAATAAAAACATGGGTTATCTCCCAGAAGTGCTTTTCTTTAATGCCTTTGAGCTAGGCATGAAGAGATGCATCAAGTATTGTCAAGACCAGAAAATCCAAAACCATAATTTGTCTTGACACTAGTATCATGTGAGTATTTCATCTTCTTCCTAGGGAAGTGTTCCATACCTTTCTTGAGTGGGAATTGAAATTTTATATTCCCCTCTCTCATATCAATAACAGCACCAACAGTTCTCAGAAAAGGTCTTCCCAAAACAATAGGACAAGAAGGATTGCATTCAATATCCAAAACCACAAAATCAACAGGGACAAGATTGTTATTAACCATTATCAAAACATCATCAACTTTTCCTAAAGGTTTCTTCATAGAAGAATCAGCAAAGTGAACATCCAAATGACATTTTTCCAAAGGTGCAAGCTTGAGAATATCATATAAATTTTTAGGCATAACCGAAATACAAGAACCAAGGTCACACAAAGCATTGCATTCAAACTCACTCAGTTTCATTTTAATAACAGGTTCCCAATTATCATCTAACTTCCTAGGGATAGAAGCTTCAAGTTTTAATTTTTCTTCCCTAGCATGCATGAGAGCTTTGATAATATGTTCAGTAAAAGCCATATTTATTTTACTAGCATTAGGACTCTTAGCTAGCTTTTGCAAGAACATGATGACTTCAGTTATGTTACAATTTTCGAAATTGAAGTTGTTGTCATCAAAAACAATGGAGCAATTATCACCAACACCTCTAAAAATTTCAGCACTTTTACTAGGAACAAAAGTAGTGCTATCAGGCAATTTAAACTTTTTGTAGAGGTAGTAGAGACATTTCCAACACTTATTATCTTTTCACTAACAGTAGGGGGCGCATTAGCATGTGAGGCATCATTTGTTTCATTAGTAAAAATAGTGCAAACTCTAACAACACTATTTTGTTCAGCAATTTCAGCTTCTCTTTCTTCTCTCTCCCATCTTTCATGAAGTTCAGCAAGCATCCTAATGTTATTATCAATTTTAATTTGGATAGCATTGAGTGTTTTACTCTCTCTAATATCACTAGGAATAGCTTTTATTTTCAGCATTTCAACATCATGAGCAAGACTATCAACTTTAGCAGCAAGAGTATCAATTTTTCCTAGCTTTTCCTCAACAGTTTTATTAAAAGTAGTTTGTGTGCTAATAAAATCCTTAAGCATGACTTCAAGATCAGAGGGCACACTTCTATTGTTACTGTAGGAATTCCATAAGAATTACCATAAGAGTTGCTACCATTAGCAGGATATGGCCTATAATTGTTGCTACCAAAATTATTCCTATAAGCATTGTTGTTGAAGTTGTTATTTTTAATGAAGTTTACATCAACATTTTTCTCATCATGAGCAACCAAAGAAGCAAGAGGAATATTATTTGGATCCACAACACCATGTCCATTCGAAAGCATAGTCATAATAGCATCAACTTTATCACTCAAGGAGGAAATTTCCTCAACAGAATTTACCTTCTTACCAGTTGGAGCCCTTTCAGTGTGCCATTCAGAATAATTTACCATCATATCATCAAGAAGCTTTGTAGCAGCACCCAAGTGATGGACATAAAGGTCCCTCCAGCAGCCGAGTCCAAAATTCCTTGAAGAAAAATTTAGTCCTGCATAAAAGGTTTGGATGATCATCCAAGTAGTCAGTCCATGAGTGGGGCAATTTTTAACCAAAGACTTCATTCTTTCCCAAGCTTGGGCAACATGCTCATTATCAAGTTGCCTAAAGTTCATAATACCACTTCTTAAAGAGATAATTTTAGCAGGAGGATAATATTTTCCAATGAAAGCATCTTTGCATTTAGTCCAGGAATCAATACTATTTCTAGGCAAAGATAGCAACCAATCTTTAGCTCTTCCTCTTAAAGAGAAAGGAAACAATTTCAGCTTAATAATATCACTCTCTACCTCCTTATACTTTTGCATATCACAAAGTTCAACAAAGTTGTTTAAGTGGGCAGCAGCATCATCAGTACTAACACCAGAAAATTGCTCTTTCATAACCAGATTTAACAGTGCAGGCTTAATCTCATAAAATTCTGCTTTAGAAGCAGGTGGAGCAATGGGTGTACAGATAAAATCATTGTTGTTTGTGCTAGTAAAGTCACACAACTTAGTATTTTCAGGATTACTCATTTTAGCAAGACTAAAACAAGCAACAGGGCAACTCGAAATTAAAAACTAGATGCAGGAATTTAATTTTTTTTGGGTTTTTGATTTTTAACAGCAAGCAAAACAAAACTAAAACAAGACAAAAAACAAAGTAAAGAGATTGGAACTGAGAGACTCCCCTTTCCAATAGCCTCCAAGTCCCCGGCAACGGCGCCAGAAAACAGCTGGTGCCTGGTTGACGGGAGAGTATTTGAGGATGATGATGATGGTGATGATGAGTACTTCCCCGGCAACGGCGCCAGAAAACAGCTTGATGGCTACGTGTTGGTGAACCCCAAGAGGAAGGTTATGATGTAGACAGCAGAAGTTTTCCCTTGAATAATCTACCCAAGGTTATCAATCCAGTAGGACTTGACGATCTATCGGAAGGTTGTTGATGTTGACTCCCCCTGGCGCTAGGGAGCTTGCACCAACGTGGAATCTGCACAGACACAAACCAGAACTTTGCCCAACACGAAACAGAGAGGTTGTCAATCTCTCCGGTCTTGCAGAAACAAAGAGTTAAACGTATGGTGTGGAAAACAGCAGGAAAAACAGCAAGTAACAGGAAACAGATGATTGCAGCAGGTTGTGTAAACAGTATGAGGAAATTGGACCAGGGTCCACAGTTCACTAGTGGTGTCTCTCTCAGAACAGATAACTAGCATGTTGGGTAAACAAATTACAGCTGGGCAATTGACAAATAGAGAGGGCATAACAATGCAATACATGCCAAGATGTCTACTATGAAATCTAGTTGGGCATTACAACAAAGTACATAGACCGTTATTCCAACCGCATCTATGCCTAAATAATCCACCTTCAAGGCAGCATCCGCATCCATTCAGTATTAAGTTGCTAACAACAGATTATTGCATGAAGTAAAGTGTGTAATGTAATCAATACAAGTGCCCTTGGACACTGCACCAATGTTTTATCCCTAGTAGCAACAGCACATCTACCATCTTAGACCTTTCTGTCACTGATCCAGATATCTAGAGACTAAACCCACTATCGAGCATAAATACCCCCTCTTGGAGTCACAAGCATCTACTTGGCCAAAGCATCTACTAGCAACGGAGAGCATGCAAGATCAAGAGCACATAGATAAACAACTTGAATAAACATGGTATCAATATTCATCGGATCCCAGCAAACACAACATCTAGCATTACAATAAGATGATCTTGATCATGTTAGGCAGCTCACAAGATCTAAACATGGAGGCACAAGGTAGAGAGACAACCATCTAGCTACTGCTATGGACCCGTAGTCCAGGGGTGGACTACTCACGCATCACTCCGGAGGCAGGCATGGTGATGTAGAGCCCTCGGTGATGATCTCCCCTCCGGCAGGGTGCCGGGAAGAGCTTCAGAACTCCTCCGATCTGAGATTGACGATGACGGCCGCGACGGAACTTTTCGTGGAATATGATCGACCGTAATAGGGTTTTCGCGTCGCAGAGAATATATAGGCGAAGAGGCGGCGTCGGTGGCCGAGGGGGGCCACCACGCCATAGGGGGCCGGGCCCACCCTGGGCCGCGCCCTAGTGTGGCGTGGCCCCTGGTGGGTCTGCTCCGACTCCCCTTTGGACTCCGTGATCTCCTCGTGATATTATTGACGATGTCTTTTGTTTCGTCCAATTCCGAGAATATTTCCTTAATAGATTTTCTGAAACCAAAATAGCAGAAAACAGGGAACTGGCACTGTGGCATCTTGTTAATAGGTTAGTCCCAGAAAATACATAAAAATGATATAAAGTATAGCCAAAACATGTAGCAATTGATATAATAACAGCATGGAACATCAAAATTATTAGATACGTTTGAGACGTATCACTTAGCTTGAGGATACTCCTTGTTTCAAACCTTTTAGCTCTATACGATACAAAACCGCTAGGAGATAAAACCGGAGATTCCATTGACAAAAGATAATTCAGATTATCAAGTTTTGTGCGGATAATTTCATCATAGTCCAGTATGCTATGATCTCTGCCGTTGAGAATGAACTGTGGGTGCGTGTTGACAGACCGCGAATGGTCGCTGAGATTGATGATCTGTATTCACCGTAAATCAGGCTTTCTTCTCAACTAGGATGGAGAGAACACTCGCATTAGAAGAGCATGTGGCAGTCATACCTGATGACATTGGTCATACCGGATGACATTGGTCATACTAGATGACATTGGTCATATTTGATGACATTGAGACGCCTCGCTCAACTCGATCACTTGATGACAGACAACGTTGCCAGGTGCAAATAGTTTGTCATAGACTATGTCATGAAAGGGGAATCATTCACCTTCATGAATTCTTGATTACATTGCAGAATCTAGAAGATGAAGCAGATCGCCGAAAAGTCATCAACGATGATGGTATATATATGATATACACATTATAAATGTTTTGACGTAAACAACGTACTCACTGCAGTGACTAAGTTGTGATACTAGTCATGTTTATGAAAACAAGATTTTCTGCTTGAGTAGCTTGGAAGGATGAGGAGACACTGTGTGTTGATGATGGCAAGCAAACATGTTGTGATAGCCATAGACACTCTCTCTCAACATCCACCATTTGGATTAATTTGGATTTGAACAAATATTCCTTTTGATCGCTTGTGAGCATGATCATTATAAGTGTCTTTCTCTTGCGAGACAATCATTCATATTTGTTAGTGACAAATCGTTGTCCTACATTTATGAGCGATATAATGATCATACACGATCGTGAATGGAATGTTCATATGTGAATCTAAATGTTAGTAGTTCATACATTTATAATATTCATGCCAAAGGATACAAACTTAGTAATGACACCACATTTATGTGGCACTCCACGTTTTGAATCATGTCAAAGTTTATAAGAATAAAGAAGCTCCATTCTGATGGATCTATGAGTCTTTGGATTTTGATCTTCTGACACTTGCAAGATACTAAGACACCGTTTTCAGGAAACGGGCGTATAACTTATTGAAATATCATACATAATTGATGTGTGTGGATCAATGAAGCATTTCAACGTGTAGTGGAAATCATTATTTAGTAAACTTTACCAAAGATTGATTTAAGTAGATGTATGGGCATCCGCTTAATGAAATGCTGGTCTGAATAGTTTGATAAATTCAAATAAAGTTCAGAAGTAAAGTAGGAAAGTAAACTTAACAAGATAATCAATTTCCTATGATATAGATCGAGGGAACGAGGATTTGAGTTATGAGTTTGGCATATCATTGGAAGACTTGTGAAAAGAGTTCCACAAATTACGCCGTATGGAACATCACAATGTTATGGTGTGTTAGAACGGCGTAATCACACGATATTGGATTGTGTGTTATTAATTATATCTCTTATCGAATTGTTGTGATCATTAGAGTCGTATGGTAGGAACAGAACATTCTCTTTAGATAGTAGGGAAACCATCTAAATCCATGGAGGCAATACCATATGAATTATGGCATGGCTTTTAGCTTAGATTGTCGTTTTGGTATTTTAGTGTTTCGATACGATTAAACCTAAAATGGATAAATCTTTGTAGTGTACCTAAAAGAATTAGTTGGGTACGTGTCTCACGACAAAAAGGTAAAATTGTTGCCGGAATATACCTTACTACAGAAACAGGTTCTTGTCCGAAGGTATAAGTGAGAAAGAAAGTAGAGCAGGACGGACTTAATGAACTTCCTCTCCAGACATCAGAGTGACGCAACGGAAACTGTTTCGGTACCGGAAACTGTTCCGATATCGTCCTCCATAGATGAAAGAAAGCTAATGATAATGATCATGATGCTCTAAGCTCATACTAAGATCGTAGGCATACGAGAATAGTTTCCGCACCATGTGCTACGACTATCTTGTTATGAAATGTCATGTTTATGGAACGTGAAAGTACCTACGAACTACAAAGAAGCGATGGTGGACCTAAGTCCGAGAAATGGCTATGAGCCATATATAATCCGAGATAAAATCCATGTACAATAACTAAGTAATGACTTAGGTATATTTTATTAATGGCATTCAGGCCATTGAAAGTAAATGGAATTTTATGATAAATAGACGCTGACGGAAAGATAACCGTCTATAAGGATCGATTTGTCACAAGTGGGCGATGCCTAAGTTTATTTAGGATTGTTCTAGCAATTATTATCAATTAAGAAATTGATGGATGGATGAAGAAAACCGTGTTCCCTAATGGCAACATTAAGGAAGAGTTGTAACCGGTACAACAAGTAGGTTTGGTTGATCCTAAGGATGCTAGACATGTATGCAAACTTTAGTTGTCCATTCATGGGCTGAAGCAAGCATATCGGAGCTGGAATATTCATTTTGATAATGTGATCAAAGGATTTTGGAGTTGTCCAAAATAGTTGAAGAAACCTGCAGTTGCAAGAAGTGAGTGGGAGCTAAGTAGCTTTTCTTGAATGGCATATTTGAGTGGGAGCTAAAAAGAAATTCCCTTGTCTTATATGTGGAAGGCATATTTGAGTGGGAGCTAGGTGTCATTCCAGACTTTATATGTAATGACATATGAGAATGATACAGATCCTCTAGTAAAGTATGAATGATTATTTAAGTGATTAAATTTTCTATGAATGAAGTTTAGAGTATTAGGCTTTAAATCTATAATTCGTATAGATCATAAGGGGCTTAGTAACATTAGGTCGGAATATTTTTCTAGGTCAAGATTCTGAAATGTTTCAGAATAGAACAAGCAAAGAAAAGGATTCTTACTTGTATGACTAGGTAAAATATTATCTTGGCATTTCAACGATAGTTATTGAAAGAAAAAGATGTCCGACATCCTCTATGCCTTAGTCATATATTCTATCATACTGAAAGCTTGGCTTGATGTGACCCAAGTTTTTGGTTGAAGAACGGGTTCTAGAGTGATCCCTAGATGGATCAATGAACAAACGTTAAGTATATCCTTCAGTGTCTACAGAGAACTGAAGATATGTTTCATGTATGGGTGAGAGTGAAGAGATAACTTGCCGTAAAAGGGTTACGATGATGCAAGTTATGACACTGACCCATACGGCTGGAAATCTCATACAGGAGGAGTCCTTTGTTTAAAGAAAGGGTTAGATTGCGAAGTTGCATATGAAAGCACTATCGTAGAAGGGTTAGCTTGCGAAATTGCATATGAATGCACTGTCGCATGATCTACATAGGTATTGAAATATATGGCTATTTCGGAAGTAGCAAGTATGATTGGACTGAGCAGTTTTCCGAGCATGCCTGGTTTCCCTTAATAGATCTCTTAGACTTTTAAGGCTCATGCTGTGTGAAATTTTTGAGTCTCACTCCATCAACAAGCATATATTTCACCGTTATCATATGATACGAGATGATGTCAAACTAGGTGACATAGTAGTGTTGCAAAGCATATACAGATCTCAATGTGAGAAGATCTGTTGACTGAACCTCTTCCACTAGATTAATTGGTACTCTAGTGCAAGTGGGAGACTGTTGGAGATATGCCCTAGAGGCAATTAATAAAGTGATTTTATTTGTCATATCTCAATTGTTCATAATATGTTTTAAATACCATGCTATAACTGTATTACGCGGAAACATTAATACACGTGTGGTATGAAACAACCAGGTCCCTAGTAGCCTCTATTTAACTAGTTCGTTGGGCAACAGATGATCAAGGTTTTCCTGATCATGGATAATTACGTCGGTTGACAACGGAGTCATGTCATTAGGTGAATGATGTGATGGACATACCCAAAATATAGAAATGTAGTGTTCATACCTTCGACTGTGAGATCATATCAAATCTCTGCTTCTGGAAGATGCGGCTGATTGCATCAAACGGCATGTCTTATATAGCGTGACAATAAAGGTGACACTTTCGGGTATCGGAAGAAAGCAGTAGAAGCGAGTGATCAAGAGCGGAAATTGCCAGTCCACATAGCAGGATAGATACTCTGGGCCCACTCGGTGAGATTATATCAATGACCTTGCAAGCATGTGACTAGGTCACGGGGATGTAATATCACAGACGAGTAAAGATAGATTTGTCGGTGATGAGGTAATGCTCGGTAATCATGATACCAGAGAACGACGCTTCGGACAATCTAAGTATCGCTAGGCAAGAGGATGAGACTGGACGTCTAAAGGTTCAAACGATAAAAGTCATTCGTGGACGCACAGGGGCTATCATGGGTATCCAGATCCCGCTGTTAGTCATTGATCGGAGAACGTGTCTCGATCATGTCTGGAGTGATCCCGAACCGTAGGGTAACACACTTAAGGGTAGGTGACGATTTGATTGGATATAAGAGAGAAGAAACCGGGAACTCCGGAAGTGTTCCGGAACTTGTCCGATGTTGATCAGAGGCAACGAAATATGTTTTCAGGGTCCGAATGAATTAAATAATATGTATTTAATATTAATAAGTGTTATTAGTGATTAAATATATTTTTTATTTAATTAAATTCGAATTTAAAAGGCATTAAAACCTAAATGGGCCTTAGAGGCCCATTAGGGGAAAATTCCCTAAAAGAAAAGGAAAAGAAAAAAGGGGAGGAGGGCCAGCCACCCTGGGTGGGCCGAATGGGGCCCACCAGGGCCGTCGGCTGCCGTCCTTGGCCGTCCAACCATGTGGGGTTTAGTCCCACATGGCTTAGCCAAGGGAGAAGGTCTCTCCCCCTCTCCTTTAAATAGGGACCCCCATACCTTGGAGATTCATCCCTTCTTCCTTCTTCTCTCTACCTTGAGCGTGGTTCCATTTCTGGAGCTGCGTACGAGGAGGGAAGTCTCTCTATCTTATGCACATTGCCGTGCTTCGAGATCCAATCTTCTACTTCCGCTGCTCTGCTGGATCTGGAGCTCGGAGGTCGTCATCTACACCGCATGTGTGTGGAACTGCGAGGCGCTACTACGTGGCGCTGGGAGTACGACTACTTCCTCTACACGACCTTGAGGTCGGCTTCATCGGCAACGTTTGTGCGGGAACGTAATCCCGCTTTCGGTCTACAAGGGTATGTACTCCGTCCTCCTACGTATAGTATATCTGCATAGTTAGATCTTGGCTAGTTTATGGTTATCGTCGGTAGGAAATTTTTTGTTTTCTGTCTACGATTCCCAACACATAGTAGTTAGAAATCAGCTTCAGTGAATTTCAGATTCCAAAAGCAGTTAGGCGATATGGTTAGAGCTTTAAGGGTGTGTTCGGTTTGGAGATGGGGTGGAATGGAATGGAACGGTTCCGCACCTGGAGCCCGTTCTTGTGTTCTGTTGAGAAACGGAATGAACGAGGTGGCTCCTCAGAAGGGAATATTCGCCCTAGATCCGGAATGCACTCGTCCGGCCGAATCGGCCGGACTGAGTGGAACGGAGGCTAATCACGCAGTCACGCACTGGTCTAACCACGACACACACGTCTAACACGCACGCACTCGGTCGGAGCAAGGAGGGGCGGGAGCAAGCAGCAGCGGCGGCGCCGGGCGGAGCAACAGCGCCGGGGCAAGGGTCGTCCACGGCTGCGCCGGACGGAGCAAGGGGCGGCCGCGGCGGCGCCGGGCGGAGCAAGGAGCGGCGGAGCAAGGGCGGCCGCGGCGGCGCCGGATGGAGCAAGGGGCGGCCGCGGCGACGCCGGAGGAGCAAGGAGCGGCGGAGCAAGGGCGGCCACAGCGGCGCCAGAGGAGCAAGGGCGGCCACGGCCACGGCGGCGATGCAATCTGTGAAGATTGGAATTTTCTAATCCTAAATTAGTGCTAATTTAATTGCTAATCCTAAATTAGTGCTAATTGAATTGTTAATCCAAAATTTGGCTAACCATTCCATTCCATCTCAATTTTTCCAACCGAACACCAGGACGGAATGGAACCGTGACATTCCATTTTAGTGGAATGGAACCGTTCCATTCCGTTCCTCCGGTTCTAAAACCGAACACATCCTAAGTAAACCATGTCTCCCACAGAAAATGATCTTTTACTTCTCTGCTTGCCAGCATATTTCTTCATGCGAGATTGAGCTTGGGCCAAATTGTCCTTTAACCTTGACAGTAAAGCTTGCTTTTCTTGTAAGAACTTATATAAGCTGGAGCTACATGCGATTGTCAAAAAAAAAAAGCTACATGCGTGATCAACATTTCGATTTACGATTAATTAGTTGCTTGACGAACCAGAGTTTTTTCTACGTTAGTCTCACAGTCATAGAATCTCTGATTCTTGTTCAAAGTACAGTTCCTCCACGAGCATGACATTATTTACAATATCTTGCGTGCGTGGATGATTTTGTAGCTATACTTTTGCATCCGGACTTCTATGTTTACATGCATGTGTACTACTTCCAGAAAGGTGGTTCCACATTTATGTCTATTGCGACTGTTATTTAGGATACTCAAGGATCATTGATTCTGTTGCATGTCAGACTTCTGTATTTGAATGCCACAGTAGGGTTCTCATATATGGAATTAGGTCATTTTGTCAATCTAATGGAAAAATAACAGTTTTGTTATTAACATATATGTCTTTTTTTTACTTAATTGGATGTAGCACAACTGATGTGATATGAAATATACTTTTTACACTTACAATTTATGATTTCTTGTACACATATTTAATGTCTTTAGTCTACAATCAAGAGTTTAGGTTATCATTTGAGTGATCATGTACCGATGACCTTTAGTGATTTTAAAATTTATTAATCAATGTGATGTGTGATTTCCAAAAAGATATAAAAAACATCAGACCTTTAATGAATGTGTCCTTTGATATCCAAGACCCATAAAAACAGAACGAAGATAATACATAAATAATTTCTTTCTCGTTGGATGCGAAGAACAACATACCCTACTAGGAGAAATAAATTGGAAAGACTGGCAACCAGAGGGTACTATAAGCGCAAAATTACATCGATCATGGTGTTGTTGAACTATCCTTAAGTCACATTTAAATGTGCATTCGAGATATATATTGGTGATTTATACATTTTTATATTATTCCGTAGCAACGCACGGGCACTCTGCTAGTTAAATATACATGTCGAGAATACGTGTATTTTTACATATTATTGTTTTCTAATACATGTGTCGCACTTTTGTAAAACAGGACTGGTCCAATATTTTGTAGTACGCTGATAACCCCCAAGAGCAGGGATCACTATAGCACCTCTCAATGTGAAAGTAGGGTATCGATTCACATGAGTAAGAAGGAAAAGTTATCTATTCCGTACAACTAAAGTGTCACAAGTTTTAGTTGATTATGCACTAAACAAGTTTAAAGAACAAGATGGTTGATTTAATAGATAGATGTTTAACGTAACAAAACAAGAATGTAAAAGTGTCCCAATCCTCTTCAATGCAAGAGGACAAGACAATGGTTTTCTCTTATAGGAACAATGGACATGGGTTTATGGGTTCACTCAATCCTCTCTCTCTCCTCTATGGTGATTATCATGTTATAGATAAAGTATACACAATTGTCATGTTTTAATGGTAGCTTCTATGACGGCTATATGTCCTAAAACACATAGTTGAAAGAAGTACTCATTTATGTTGCTGTATCACCCTCGTAAGGCTAGCGTGGTTGCTGTCACTCCCACATCATACTCTTCCTTTTTACCCCCAGATAAAGGATGTTGGGCTGTATTTCACATGTCACTCAATACATATGCCGTGTCACATCGGTCATCCCGTACCTACATACATCATACTTCATAATGGACAATATTCTAAACACTAGTGCAATGATTCATAATTCGTGTGCATGACCACATCTCTCTCATCTATCCACACTTGGTGGTGTCAATCACCTCATGACAAGGATAAACAAGGCATTATGCATAAATCAAACCATCACATGCATCATAGAATATCTCCAAAGTATGACAAATCATAAAAGCTCCAACACAACGGTAAATGTATAACAAATCATCTCATACCACAATATCCACCATAAGAATTACATAGATAGATCCATACTTATGCAAGGCACATCATATGGACTCCAACAATGATCATACATAGAGAGATTAGATCAAGTTACCACCACAAACCCGAGGTCCAGGGAGTGGACTACTCCCCCTTCATCATGGAGACGGTGGAGAAGTCGTTGGAGAAGATGGAGACCACGCCGGCAGCGCCCCGCCGGAGTTTTCCCCCTCCAATCTGCAGCTCTAGGTCTCTGTTTCGTGGTTTCTGTGTTTCGGCGGCGCTCCTTCCAGAGAACGTCGGGGGAATATTTTTATAGGCGGTTTTAGGTCAAAACGGAGTCGGTGGAGGAAAGATCAACGGCAGCGGAGCTCCGAGGCCCAAAAGGAGTGGTCCCACGCGGCCAGGTACATGGGCCGCGTGGGCCCACCTAATTTGGCCCTCGGTCTCCGCTTGTTTGCTTCCTTCGCCCCCAAGTCTTTTTCCTTCCAAATATTGACGCCCGTAAATTTGCAGGTCATTTGGACGTCGTTTGGGTCCCTGAAACATTAAATAAAGAAACTAGGGTTTTTTGCCTGCGCAGGGTTAATTCCATAAAAATAGGAAACATATCAAATGTTCCCAAAAATCATTATAAAACATTGATATAACCCTTATATGATGCAAATATAATTGGAATACAAGTAATATAGTGCAAAGTTCATGTATGCATTTTACATGCATCAACATTCCCAAGCTTAACCTATACTCGTCCTCGAGTATGAAGGTGATAAAACTAACATGGACTTTGCAATTTAATACTAACAATGGATATCAAACGTGATTACTATTGCTACATAGAGTCAAGTGGTTCATTCTTAAAAGGAGTAGCAATATGCAAGATAGTTTATGAAGTGATATCAATTATTCAATGCAAGGATGTTTCAATGATAATTCACAAAGTGTAACATAAGAGAAGAAGTACTATGAACCACAAGTATGCATAATGATAAGTAAGAACATCCTACAATGGTCATAGAGTATTGATGAAAATCTGAATATAAAAGGTGGACACTTTGGAAAGATATATATATGAGTAGAGGTAAAGCATGAATAAGTTTCATCTAACTTCTGAACTTCTCTACTTAAGTCAATGATTGTAATATGGTAATCCTTGGTGTCAAGCTCTCATTCCCCTATCATAGCATCTTGAATGATTAAGTTTAAAGTGAAACCAAATACGAGTAGTGTGCTTGACAAAGTACAGGTTGAAAGTCTCATGCCCCTTGAATACAAGTACCTACTCCATGTGTTACTCAACTTGGAAAACAACGCAAGTTCAAGTTAAATATCATTGTAAGTAATAATAGTTTCATTAAGAGCGTCAACTGGGGTACCTCTTGTCCCAGGATATGGAACAAGCACATATCAAAATGACAAGACAAACAAACACAATGAACAATCTCAACACCCTTTTTATTTACCATTGGATAGCTTTTTATTGTAAGGTGTATCACAGAAGGTTCACCATAGCATGTAAGTAAATTTCCACCATAAATGATGCATGGCTTAGATTAGCGGCCCAGACGTCTCTCTAACCATTTATACAAACTCATTTAAACTCACTTCATTTCCACATTTATTTCACCCATGGTAAGCATCCATAAACAAAATTACATGATATCAACTAAATGATGAAGTGCAATGTTGAAAGCTTGCCATGTGACAGCACATATGGGCTAACTCTCAACCAAAGACATTTGTCAAGTCCACAACATCATAATTTTAATCACAATGGGTCATATTTTATTTAATGCAATGAAAGTAAAGTGTGCATCAAGTTCGAGAGAGCTATATAACCAACTTTTCCCACAACAATCAACAACATAAGCATTTTCATTCAGAGGTATAGATAACACAAATATCATGATAAACATACTCGGAATAGCATAAAGCTAATAGGTAGATATGGTGGACTCACTGGAAAAACTTTGGTTGAAGGTGTTGGAAACAAGTTTTTGCTTGTTGGAATTTTTGTGCTAGCAAGAGGGAGAAAGTTGACCATCTAAATGCATGCATGAGTGTCCATAGAACTAACTAATCCATGTTAAAACAAGGTAAAATAACATTTAGCATCAAAACATGAATAAAAGATAGCTCTTGATAAAATATTTGCAAATTATTACTCATTAACAAGCTCATGAATCATGCAATTATATGTATCTTTTAAAATTAACTCCTACATCCCTTTTCCCAATCTTATAATAGCATCCAACATAATTCAACCCAAATTTCCAGTAGCACTCTCATATATAAATGATAGTGTGGTGGTCTCACAAAAATAAAATTCTAACCTAAACAAACAAAAAGACGATCCAAGTTTATGCGATAAAGTGTTTCGATCGAAAAACAGAAGTTAGACGTGCGCAAACGAGAGTGTGTAGGTCCAGTGGGGTTGTCTTCACATCCCCAAGCTTATGGTCTTCACCATCCTTGGATAGCTCTTGGTGCATCTGCTCTAATCACTGTGAAAAAACTTCAAAACACCGTTTCCAGAAAAACAGCAGCAGCTAAACGTATTTTTATGCCCTACTTAACTTTGTCGGAAAATTCCGAAAAAATTCATGCAAACATAGGATGAAAAGTTGCTACTACAGTTCAAATATGAGCTCATTCCGAGTTACAGAATAAGAATTAAAAATCATACCGTGCACAGATTCGTGCAGGAATAATATCTCCGAATCCTATAAGCAACTTTTTCACACCAAAATGAGTAAAACTTGACACTTTATTAAAAATTCCAGAAACTAAACTAAACACTAAGTCTCTTGTTACAGCAGGAGGACACAAAGAAAATTACAAATAAAAACAATCGGGTTGCCTCCCGTAAAACGCTTTCTTTATAGCCATATAGCTAGGCTTCTTACTTGATGTTTATAGAGGACGAATCTCATGAGGGAGCTTGAACTTTGATGTGTCCCTCTTCCTTAGGAAGTGTTCCATGCATAATACCAGGATCCCATGGTGTTCTCAAACCAATCAAAATAATAGTCAAGTTGAACCCTAGTTGAGAGAAAAACATAACACAAAAGTAATAACAACGAAGTCTAACTTTCTTTCTATGCATTGGCATTTTGTATATAAATGAATCACCATAAATAGAAGTTTCCCAATGCATATTAACAATATTTACTTGCAGCATATAATTATTAGTAACATAAAGAGGGTTCTTATCACCTCCTCTTTCATAATAGTTGCAAGTAGTAGAAATAAATTCAACCATATAACCACAAGAATCATTCAACTTAGATAATTTAGGCACATAAAGAGGATTATCAAATTTATTATGGAATTCATTAGCATGCTTCCCTCTTTCAAAATAGTTAATAAGATCAATATCAAGTTTAATATCATGCTTGCAACAAAGATTTGGAACTAAAGATAATTGCAAACCACATAAGTATTTCCCAACATAAGCAAATTTCTCCTCTATGGTGTAGTTAGGAGAATTCAGAAACAAAGTAGGACTCTCATGAGTAAGAGTAACATCACAAACAGCAAGTATATCATTTTTATCCTCACATAATTTAGTAACAACTAAACATGGAGGTTTATCAATAAGCATAGGACCATCATCTAAAGCATTATCATATAGCATATTTAAACAACACTCCTCATTATCATCAATAAGTTCACTAGTAGCATCATTAAAAAGTAAAGGAGCATTATTAGTTTCATCATAATAGCATGGGTTATCATATAGGACCATAGAATTTTCAGTTTGACACTCATCATAACATGGGTTTTCATAAATAACAAAAGACTTTTGAGTTTGAGTGCTACTATCAAATGTTGATGGTGAAGTTGGAGATCCAATTCTTCCCCAAGCTTAGGTTGGAACACATCCATTCCAATCTCCTCTTCACATACTTCCTCTTCCAAGCTTATGTTTTCATCATCCTCTTGGGGTTGCACGGGCATCCCCAAGCTTAAGCTTTTGTCATCTTCTTCTTGCAAAATATTAGATCTTTCTTTGGCAGCTCTCTTCCTTGTGTCAACAACATAGATATTTTCATTAAATTCAAGTATGCAGAGATCAAGGATATTGGCAATAAAAACTTTAAATTGAGAAGCTATAGGGCAGGTTTCATGTTCATCAATGAAGGTGTATAATTCATAGGCTGCCATAAAAATAACAAATTGCTCTACTTCTTCCATCCCTAAGTGAGCATAATTCCATGTATGATAAGTTGCAATAACATGTTCTCTATTGGAAGGGCATTGGAATTCAAAGTGTCTAAAGTATCCAGAGCAACAAGTTTCTTCCTTATGATAATTAAGCAGCACACTAGCAATTTTATTTAGAAGCTCTATGTATTCTCCTAATCTTTTCCCTTCATTTGATTTTCTAAATTCAGCAGCCATCATGGCGTTTTCATAACAGTTTTCCATTTTCTAATTTTTTTGGGTTTTTGATATATAAAACTGAAAGTAAAACTAATGAGAAACTCACAACCAAACAAGTTTAAAGGAACCTCCCCAAGCTTAGATGATTGCAAGATATAAAAAAAGAAAATCTAAAGTCTAGTGCACACAAGAATAGGAACTTAAGCGCTACGCTCCCCGGCAACGGCGCCAGAAAAGTACTTGATAACCCCCAAGAGCAGGGGATCACTATAGCACCTCTCAATGTGGAAGTAGGGTATCGATCCGCAGGAGCAAGAAGGAAAAGTTATCTATTCCCTACAACTAAAGTGTCACAAGTTTTAGTTGATTATGCACTAAACAAGTTTAAAGAACAAGATGGTTGATTTAATGGATGGAAGTTTAACGTAACAAAACAAGAATGTAAAAGTGTCCCAATCCTCTTCAATGCAAGAGGACAAGACAAAGGTTTCTCTTATAGGAACAATGGACATGGGTTCATGGGTTCACTCAATCCTCTCTCTCTCATCTACGGTGATTATCATGTTATAGATAAAGTACACACAATTGTCATGTTTTAATGGTAGCTTTTATGACGGATATATGTCCTAAAACACATAGTTGAAAGAAGTACTCATTTGTGTTGCTATGTCACCCTCGTAAGGCTAGCGTGGTTGCTGTCACTCTCACATCATACTCTTCCTTTTTACCCCCAGATAAAGGATGTTGGGCTGTATTTCACATGTCACTCAATACATATGCCGTGTCACATCGGCCATCTCGTACCTACATACATCATACTTCATAATGGACAATATTCTAAACACTAGTGCAATGATTCATAATTCGTGTGCATGACCACATCTCTCTCATCTATCCACACTTGGTGGTGTCAATCACCTCATGGCAAGGATAAACAAGGCATTATGCATAAATCAAACCATCACATGCATCATAGAATATCTCCAAAGTATGACAAATCATAAAAGCTCCAACACAACGGTAAATGTATAACAAATCATCTCATACCATAATATCCACCATAAGAATTACATAGATAGATCCATACTTATGCAAGGCACATCATATGGACTCCAACAATGATCATACATAGAGAGATTAGATCAAGTTACCACCACAAACCCGAGGTCCAGGGGGTGGACTACTCCCCCTTCATCATGGAGACGGTGGAGAAGTCGTTGGAGAAGATGGAGACCACGCCGGCAGCGCCCCGCCGGAGTTTTCCCCCTCCAATCTGCAGCTCTAGGTCTCTGATTCGTGGTTTCTGTGTTTCGGCGGCGCTCCTTCCAGAGAACGTCGGGGGACTATTTTTATAGGCGGTTTTAGGTCAAAACGGAGTCGGTGGAGGAAAGATCAACGGCAACGGAGCTCCGAGGCCCAAAAGGAGGGGTCCCACGCGGCCAGGTACATGGGCCGTGTGGGCCCACCTAATTTGGCCCTCGGGTATCCACTTGTTTGCTTCCTTCGCCCCCAAGTCTTTTTCCTTCCAAATATTGACGCCCGTAAATTTGCGGGTCATTTGGACGTCGTTTGGGTCCCTGAAACATTAAAATAAAGAAACTAGGGTTTTCTTCCTGCGCAGGGTTAATTCCATAAAAATAGGAAATATATCAAATGTTCCCAAAAAATCATTATAAAACATTGATATAACCCTTATATGATGCAAATATGATTGGAATACAAGTAATATAGTGCAAAGTTCATGTATGCATTTTACATGCATCATACGCCTAAAATAAAAATAATTACAATTTATACCAAACTTTAATACTTTTATTATGGGTATTTTTTTAGCATGTTACAATATTAGAAGTATAATTTTCTGTACGTTCGCATAGTTTTAACCACACAGCTGGCAATATTACAAAAATTAGTTGGTGTAATTTTTGTTTGTACGGAATTCATTTAAATATACTGAATTTATTTTGTAACAAAGTTTGTTCTAGAATTATATTTCTACAATGCATAATCTATATGGTTTATAAATATTTACGGTAAGGATCCATAAAAAGTATGATCTAACAAATATATCAATAACAGTTTCTAGTGTATGATCAAGTAAGCATCTCTATAGAAAATTGTACAGTATAAATTAAACCAATGAAGCTACTTTTTCTGGGTCAAAAAGTAGCGTGGATTCCAATATGTTTGCATACATAAACTTTATTATTTGTTGTGCTTGTTATCATTTGGTGTACACAAAAAATACACTACAAATTTAATTAACATGTTATCAAGTATTTTTTGTACTTGGTATTGAAACAACATTAGTTAGATTATTCACCAATGAAAAAGTAGCGTGGATTCCAATATGTTTGCATACATAAACTTTATTATTTGATGTGCTTGTTATCATTTGGTGTACACAAGTCCGCACCAGTTTATGAAGTAAAAATATTATTGCACATAATTAAACTTGGAAATCTAGTTACGTAGATTTCCGTAAAATCTGCAGGACTCGTGGGAAAAAGAATAACATGTTAATTAAATTTGTTTTCGCTGGTCACAATGGTTTATTTTTACTTCCCAAGAGGCCAGGTATGTGTATTTTCTTCCGTAAGGTAATCATTTTATTATGTTAAGATACTCCCTCCGTCTCAAAAAATGTTAGGCGCGTATGAGTTTTAACCATGTTTAATTCACGTCTTTCACCACTAATAATACCGAAGTATATGAATTGAGTTTGTATAAATGCATTGTTGCATTTTGTCTTGTGAAATAAGTTTTTTCATATGTATTTATATTAATTTATACATATTATATATAAGTGAAAATCATAGTCAAAGATGTTCGTTGCTGACCAGAAAAAGTCAATGATGATTTTTTTACAAGGGTACTATATACATGTTTTTTATCATTTTGGGGCCATCTCTTCTCGGAGCCCATCGCGGTCACCCTTCTTTCCTGACTTATGAGCCGGCCGCATTGTGCATGTACTTGGAAGTGTGGCGTCCGTGCTTCCAAGCATACAAGTTCTGAAAGTACAACATGTATGTATGTACTTAGAAGTGTGACACATATGTAGATTTAAGTACAAGCATACTATTTTTCAAAGCTCAAAAAGACTTTTCGCAATTTATCATGTGTGATCTAATTTTGAATATCTCAATGCGATGACATAACACTGAAGACCGCACGGGGAACAGTTCGAAGATATTTCAGTTTAAATTTCTATTTCACTAAAAAAGCAACATCCAACACTCCCGTGTTTCTCTCTTTCATCCCTTATTAATTCTATATAACAATGTTCACGTACAAAATGTCCAAGCAAGGCCCGTCCTACGGTACGAGCTGTTACCGATCTGGATTAGATTTCCACCGATATATATATACCTTGTAAGCCACCGATTGGGATAAGTCACATGTTATAAATTCTCGGCGTTTTTAACCTCACCCGATCATAATGAAGTTTGTTGGCTGACGCCCGTAGTTTGTTCTTTTCCATCTCTGAAGTGTTTTCACGTTAAAATCTCGTGTCCACGTTGTGTTGATCTTATTTTCGTTCATTGTTATATAACAAACCCTATAGACGTGTATGGAGAGAGAGAATTATTTAACTTCATCAACCCAAGCCCCCGCCCCCTCTCTCTCCCAACCTCTTCCTTTGAGAGTCTCCCCGTGCTCCTCCGGCGACCTTCGCCGGAGTTGGGGTGGGGGGAGGGGCTGGGCCTCTCCTGTACAGTTTAGGCATATGGTTTCATTGTCTAGGTCTAGGTGGATGCCGGTGTTGTCCCATGTGGCGAATGGCGTGATGTCGTCCTGAAGTTCGTCCTCTCCACCGGCGAGCGGTGCTGGATTTGGCGGATCTGGTGCTCCTTGCGACGGCCATGGTGGCCGGAGAGGGAGATCAACTCGCAGCGAAGCTCCTCTCTCAATAAGCTCGTTGTCTTTTGCCGGGTAGGTCTCCTGAGAACTGCTGCGCTTCCTCTCTTTTCTCGCCATCATGGTGATGGAAGAGATCTGTGGAGGAGCGCTGCTCACACTAGTAGGGATACTAGTAGCGTGCGAAAAAGGGCTACTAGTAGCGTGCGGGCGCACGCTACTGCTAGCGGTTAGTAGTAACATGCGTCCCCGCACGCTACCAGTAAGTCCTTACTAGTAGCGTGTGCTTTACTCCGCACGCTACTAGTAGTTGTCCGTAGTGGTAGCGTGCGGTCCTCCCCGCACGCTACTGATCTTAAATGTACCAGTAGCGTGCGCATTTGTACTGCACGCTACTAATACTATTTTCCGAATTAAATAAATTATTCCAATTAAATTATATTTTATGCCAGTATTTAGACTGTGCAATATACAGATATATTCCAGTATGTAGGCATTACATTGAACACATGGATTTAACATACCAAAACATACGAATATTAGACAAGCGCTAGTGACCAAAACACACGGTTCATCACATACATTACAAACCGAAGTAGCAGAATACATCTAGCTCGATAGAGTTCGAAAGTGAACAAGTAACCAAAAGTTTTCATACATGCATTAACACATCACAATGGAGTTTGAAAGCAAGAAGGGGATGTTCTTCCTATATAGTTTTCGCCTCTCCTTTAATCTTGTAGCCCTTGGGTCCCGGAACCACTTCTCCATCTCTCTATACACACAAGACAAAGATAAAAGCATTAGGCAAAGAAAAGCAAGAGTTTATGCACATTTCAATCATCGGCATTATATAAAATACAAAACTATACACAAGAATGATTTGGAACATGTCTACAATAATTAAGAGCAATATAATTAACTAAGTAAGAATGCGCGTGATTCATAACCCTGAAACTAGCTAGAGGTAGGCAAGTTAATTTAGGGATATAGTTTACTCACGCATCGGTGGGAACGGGAAAGCACCATCTAACGAGTTGAATAGCCTTGAATCACCTGCCCTGCTTAAGCGTGTTTTTATCTCGTCGTTAGATAGTTCATGTTCGAAGTGGAACTCCCCGTCGAACTCTATGCCGTCACGGCAGATGATTCGCGCGATCATCTTGTGGATGCGACGAAACTCTTCTCTAATTTCATCATCAGTGGTCTCACACTAGATGTTGCACCATTTGTGGATATCAGATGGAAATTGTCTTCGTTGTTCATACCTTAATAACTCCCGCATTTGAAAGATGAGGTACCATGACTCCATCCAACTGCTTGGATCCAGCTTGATGCAGGGGAAGTACACTTTGTGGAAGAATTCAAACCTTCTATTATTTTGCTTTGTTCTTATCATTCGGCCGCCCTTTCTAGCGTAGGCGTTGATAGCATCATTGAGAACAGTCTTGATGTGGGTGTAGTCCTTAGGTTTCTCCCCAGAACGATTCCCGCTGTCAAAATACACAACACTTGACTCTTCCATCTCCAACAATATGAGGGTACCATGTTGGTTACTACGCAAAATAGATCAAAGAGACCATCATCCTCAAATTCACCATTGTAGATGCAAAATTTAACGATGGAAATCTACGAAAACTTGTTATGGTGGCTAGGAATGACTTACTAGGGAAAGTAAGGGAGGAGATAGACAGTCTTGGAAATATTCGCCACGAAGAGATCTTCCAGGTACTGCGTCGCGCTTGCCCTACCCTCAGGGTTGTTCACGAACATTTCTTGCATGTAGTAGGGGTCAACTATCATGAGGTTAGGGGTATTCTCTACTGAGATTTTGTGCGCCATACTTAGCGCAACAAGGCGGACCATGGATGGGTGTAGCGGTTGCATGTGGTACATTCGGAAGATGTCATTAAATCTCACGAAGAGCAGGTCTCCGTCTTCTGCATCAGTAACAAAGCCCAAGCCCTCTGGTACCTTTGAAATAAATAATGGGTATGTTGGATCTTCCTGCTCGAGAAGCTTATTCTCCACAACAAGAACAACATCATGGAGTTCACGAATATCCCCAGCCAACTTTTTGGCCAAATGCAGTGGCAGGATCACTTTACCCAAGATATGTATCCAATGCCAGTTTTTGATGGGTATCCTATCCACAAACGGGGGCTTAGTCCCCTGCACCGACTGGTTGTTGGATTTGTGAGAGTCACTTTTCTTATATCTTTTTCGTTCCTTCTTCTTAGGCTTATCCAGCAGCGCATCTTCTCGCGTATCATGGTCGGGTATATCTGGCCCCACATTGATTGAGTACTTGCTGGAGCCGAAGCTGATCATTGGGGGAGGCCCTTGTTTGCCTCCCTCAATCCAAACCCTGACAGACTCACAGATGATAGGAAAGAGCGAGGTGAGCGTCTTTGTCACTGCTTCTGTGATGAACGTCGGAATCATATACCGATTTTCCTCTATCGGTTCCTCGCCTCCTGTTCAAGAACCCCCGACCTCGTTATTGTCAGCCATGTTTGCACCTATGGAGGAAAGTCAAAGTTAGTACAACAAATATAAGAAAAAAATCATGCTAAAATTCACGGAAAATTTAAGTATTAAGATAACCCATTAGTCCCAATTAATACCTCATATGTCCTATTTTTAGCAAAGTCATGCTAAAATTCACGAAAAATTTCGGCATGACCTTGGCTAAAAAAGGGACATATGGAGTACCCGAATTTGCCGGAACGGAAGTTAATCGACGTTCCGGCAATCTCAAGGGCCTCATGGGTACCTGCATGCATTTCACAAATCAATAATATGGGCATCAAACCCTGACCGGCATCGCCGGCTGATGCATGTAAAATGCATACATGAACTTTGCATTATTTTTACTTATATTCCAGTCATATTTGCATCATATAAGGGTTATATCACTGTTTTATAATGATTTTGGGAATATTTGACATGTTCCTATTTTTATGGAATTAACCCTGCGCAGGCAGAAAACCCTATTTCTATATTTTAATGTTTCAGGGACCCAAACGACGTCCAAATGACCTGAAATTTACGAGCATCATTTTTGGAAGGAACAAAGCGTGGGAGCGAAGGAAGCAAACAAGGGAGGCCCGAGGGCCAAAAGAGGTGGGCCCACGCGGCCCCTGTACCTGGCCGCGTGGGACCCCTCAACTTGGGCCTCGAGCTCCGTTGCCGTCGATCTTTCCTCCACCGACTCTGTTTTGACCTAAAAACGCCTATAAAAATAGTCCCCCGACGTTCTCTGGAGGAGCGCGCAGAAACACAGAAACAGAGACCTGGAGCTGCAGATTGGAGGGGGAAAACTCCGGCGGGGCGCTGCCGGCGTGGTCTCCATCTTCTCCAACGACTTCTCCACCGTCTCCATGATGAAGAGGGAGTAGTCCACCTCTGGACTATGGGTTTGTGGAAGTAACTTATGTATTCTCTCTCTCGAGCTTCACTAATTAGTACCGTATGAGCTGCTGAACATGATTACGGTCATCTATGTAATACCTTTGTGGTGGATCTTTTTATGAGTTAATATATGTTTGAGATTGCAATGGTTTTGTTTCAGTTATGAAAGTAGATGCATATTATGTACCCCGTTCTTATTTACTTGTATGATCAAGCATGTTTATGAGAGCGTGTGAGGGGGAACGTGTGCATTAGTTGGAGTAACGGGGGTGGCTAGTGCAGTGAACGTGAGAGAAAGTTCTGCGATCCACTTGGGTGTTTTACCTTACTTTGTTGCCTCACTAGGGATAAAAAGAAATACCATGCTACCGGAGATGTGGGTGTGACCATTGCCACTACTCCATGACTAGATCTAGCATGTTCTTATTTTAACTTCATGTCATGATACTTATTGCTATACTCTGAGTTATCTTAATTACTGAGGTGTTATGATTTAGTTCGCATCTTGGTGGAGTATAAGAGAGACTAATAACCAAAAGGTCTCTATGTTAGGACGTGATGCCCATATAATTATAACTTGTCATTAAACTGTTGTGTTGCAATCTCATATGTCAACTCTAGTGTTCCATTGTCTACCACTTTATTAAAGAGAGAGTGCATTTGTGAAACCATGAACCCCGGTCCATTTTTAATCATAAGAAACACCTTTCCAACACTTTTACCACTTTTCCATTTTCTGCCATTTAAAAATCCGAAAATACAAAAACACTTTTACATCTTGCATTCATCATATAAAACCCAAAAATATCATTTATCATTGCTACCACCATCCTTGCATATTTATTTACCACCATTGCATATTTATTTCTTGTTTGCATTGCATATTATCTTGATATCATTCTCACACCTTGTGCTTGACAACCACTAGGTGAGGTTGAGGACCAAAACATTTACTTTGTTTTGTAGGTAACCAAAAGAAGGATAGGAAAGATAAATCTTCACTACTGATTCCCCGAGAGTTCGATATTAAACCCTCGAGTCACCCTCGTGGGGAAAACACGTCTTCCACTTACTACACACTCTGCACTTGGAGTCTCAACCTAACCCATTTACTTTTCACGCAGGTAACTACGTGAAGGGCCATCAAGAGTGTTTTCTGGCGCCGTTGCCGGGGATAAAGCAACACCGCAATATATTCCCGTCAACTAGCCTCACAAGTGTTTTCTGGCGCCGTTGCCGGGGAATCATTGCTGAAAGGTTTATCCAAGGATATCTCACCAAGTCAACTTCATCACCAACTTGTGCTAACACCTAAGCTTGGGGAGGTTGCACCTACGTGAGCATCATCTTATCCATCTTTACCTTCAAAGCAATTTATCTTGTTTTGTCATTGTCTTGCATTTGTTATTCGGTTTGCATATTTATTTTCAGTTTTGCATAAAAAATTAAAAAACACATAAAAACTTGCTAAAATGGGAGAAAGAACTAAGTTGTGTGATTACACAAACACTCCAAATGATCAATTTATTGCTAGGCCCATTGCCACACCTAAGATAAATGCTGATAGTTATGAAGTAAGTCCTAGTTTGTTGAACTTGATAACTAGGGAACAATTTGGCGGTAGTGCTATGGAGGATGCCTCTATGCATCTTCATGATTTTGTTGAAATATGTGACATGCAGAAATTTAAAAATGTGGAAAGTGATATTCTAAAACTGAAGTTATTTCCTTTCTCACTTAGAGGAAAAGCTAAAGAGTGGCTGCATTCATTACCTATTGATAGCATTAAAACTTGGGATGATTTAAAAGAAGCTTTCATTAAGAAATACTATCCTCCTGTTAAAATTTTGCAAAATAGAAACAACATTCTTTCTTTTAGGCAAAATGAAAATGAACATGTTGCTATGGCTTGGGATAGGATTAAACTTATGCTTAGAACTTGTCCATCACATGGGGTCAACGAATGGACCATATTACACTCTTTTTACAATGGTCTAAATTACATGTCTAGAAATATTCTTGATTCTGCTGCTGGAGGTGCTTTATGGGAAAAACTATAGTAGAAGCTAAGAACATATTGGAAAGTATTTTGCAAAACTATAGTCAATGGCATACTGATAGAGCACCTAATCCTTCTAAGAAAGTGAACTCCATAGAAGAAACAAATGATTTGTCATCTAAAATGGATACTATTCTTGCTTTCATTAATAAACAAAATATTGAAAATGTGCCTTTGCAAGAATAGTTGGTAATAATCCTGAAAATATTGATGTCAACTTCATTAGGAACTATGGTAATAATGGGTATGGTAACAACAATTATAACTCTTATAATAAACCCCCATATGTGCCAAACAAATATACTACTAGTGGTAATGTTTCTAGTGATTTGGAAAACACCATTAGATCATTTATATCTACTCAAAAGGAGCTTAATAAGGAATTTATATCTAAGTTTGAAAAACAAGACTCTTTGTTTGAAAGGGTAGATCAGCTCACTAAGGAAGTTTCCTCATTAAAGAACACCATTATAGCTCAAAAACATGAGGAAACAATTAAATATTGTCAAGAGGTTATAAATAAATCTTGGGAACATATTCATGAGCAAGAGAGAATTGCTAAGGAAACTATTATGGTTGTGAAAGAAAAAAGTTGAGAAGTTAAAATGCTTAGTGAAGTAAGGAACCATTGCTTGACTTAGAGAATTGTAGCTTGCATGAATTAATATCTATCTTACAAAAATTTGCAAGTGATCCTTCTATTAATGTTAACCAAGCTGGTTTTGGTTCTTATATTGCTAATCATGTGTTAAAAGAAAAGATTGCTAGGTACAACCAAGAGGCTATGATACCACCTAAGCTTGGGGATATATGGATTCCCAAAGTCCTAGTAACCATTGGAAAAGAGACACACCATGCTATACTTGATCTAGGATCTAGTGTCTCTGTTTTATCTAAAGAACTATATGAAGTACTTGAATTGAAAAATCTTGAAAAATGCTCTATTGAACTTGCACTTGCTGATGATTCCATTAAACATGCTTTAGGAAAAGTAAGTGATGTTTGGTAGAGTTACATATGACATTTGTGCCTGTTGATTTTCTAATCATGGATATGGGGAATAAAACCTCTAGTCCAATTATTCTTGGAAGACCTTTTCTTCGTACTACAGGTGCTATCATTGATTCAAAAGAAGGGAATGTGAAGTTTCAGTTTCCACACAAGAAGTGCATGGAACACTTCCCAAGGAAGAGGGACACACCAGTTCAAGCTCCCTCATGAGCTTCGTCCACAATAAACATCAAGTAAGAAGCCTAGCTATATGGCTATAAAGAAAGCGCTTTACGGGAGGCAACCCGGTTGTTTTTATTTGTGATTTTCTTTGTGTCCTCTTGCTGTAACAAGAGACTTAGTGTTTAGTTTAGTTTCTGGAATTTTTAATAAAGTGCCAAGTTTTACTCATTTTGGTTGAAAAGTTGCTTATAGCGTTCGGAGATTTTATTCCTGCACGAATCTGTGCACGGTATGATTTTTAATTCTTATTCTGTAACTCCGAATGAGCTCATATTTAAACTGTAGTGCAACTTTTCATCCTCTGTATGCATGAATTTTTCGGAATTTTCGACAAAGTTAAGTAGGGTAGAAAAATACGTTTAGCTGCTGTTTTTCTGGACAGATTCTGTCCCATTTTGTTTGATGCATGCTTAGAACTTTTAACATGAATCTTTTTGATCCAATTGAGTTTATGAGTAGGCATACAACATTATACACTTTCTGGACATTCATATGAATTTTTGTCTAAGGATTATATGCAGCAAGAAATCTATTTGTTTATCACTACTAATGCACCCCACAGAAAAAGAAATGGGAGAAACGGTGTTTTGAAGTTTTTTCACAGGGATTAGAGGAGATGCACCAAGAGCTATCCAAGGATGGTGAAGACCATAAGCTTGGGGATGTGAAGACAACCCCACTGGACCTACACACTCTCGGTTTGCACACGTCTAACTTCTGTTTTTCGATCGAAACACTTTATCGCATAAACTTGGAGCGTCTTTTTGTTTGTTTAGGTTAGATTTTTATTTTGTGAGACCACCACACTATCATTTATATATGAGAGAGCTACTGGAAATTTGGGTTGAATTATGTTGGATGCTATTATAAGATTGGGAAAAGGGATGTTGAGTTAATTTTAAAAGATACATATAATTGCATGATTCATGAGCTTGTTAATGAGTAATAATTTGCAATATTTTATCAAGAGCTATCTTTTATTCATGTTTTGATGCTAAATGTTATTTACCTTGTTTTAACATGGATTAGTTAGTTCTATGGACACTCATGCATGCATTTAGATGGTCAACTTTCTCCCTCTTGCTAGCCCAAAAATTCCAACAAGCAAAAACTTGTTTCCAACACCTTCAACCAAAGTTTTTCCAGTGAGTCCACCATATCTACCTATTAGCTTTATGCTATTCCGAGTATGTTTATCATGATATTTGTGTTATCTATACCTCTGAATGAAAATGCTTATGTTGTTAATTGTTGTGGGAAAAGTTGGTTATATAGCTCTCTCGAACTTGATGCACACTTTACTTTCATTGCATAAATAAAATATGACCCATTGTGATTAAAATTATGATGTTGTGGACTTGACAAATGTCTTTGGTTGAGAGTTAGCTCATATGTGCTGTCACATGGCAAGCTTTCAACATTGCACTCATCTCATTTAGTTGATATCATGTACTTTTGTTTATGGATGCTTACCATGGGTGAAATAAATGGGAAATGAAGTGAGTTTAAATGAGTTTGTATAAATGGTTAGAGAGACGCCTGGGCCGCTAATCTAAGCCATGCATCATTCATGGTGGAAATTTACTTACATGCTATGGTGAACCTTCTGTGATACACCTTACAATAAAAAGCTATCCAATGGTAAATAAAAAGGGTGTTGAGATTGTTCATTTGTTTGTTTGTCTTGTCATTTTGATATGGGCTTGTTCCATATCCTGGGACAAGAGGTACCCCAGTTGACGCTCTTAATGATACTATTATTACTTACAATGATATTTAACTTGAACTTGCTTTGTTTTCCAAGTTGAGTAACACATGGAGTAGGTACTTGTATTCAAGGGGCATGAGACTTTCAACCTGTACTTTGTCAAGCACACTACTCGTATTGCTTTCACTTTAAACTTAATCATTCAAGATGCTATGATAGGGGAATGAGAGCTTGACACCAAGGATTACCATATTACAATCATTGACTTAAGTAGAGAAGTTCAGAAGTTAGATGAAATTTATTCATGCTTTACCTCTACTCATATATATATCTTTCCAAAGTGTCCACCTTTTATATTCAGATTTTCATCAATACTCTATGACCATTGTAGGATGTTCTTACTTATTATTATGCATACATGTGGTCCATAGTACTTCTTCTCTTATGTTACACTTTGTGAATTATCATTGAACATCCTTGCATTGAATACTTGATATCACTTCATAAACTATCTTGCATATTGCTACTCCTTTTAAGAATGAATCATTTGACTCTATGTAGCAATAGTAATCATCTTTGATATCCATTGATAGTATTAAATTGCAAAGTCCATGTTAGTTTTATCACCTTCATACTCGAGGACGAGTATAGGTTAAGCTTGGGGATGTTGATGCATGTAAAATGCATACATGAACTTTGCATTATTTTACTTATATTCCAGTCATATTTGCATCATATAAGGGTTATATCACTGTTTTATAATGATTTTGGGAATATTTGATATGTTTCCTATTTTTTATGGAATTAACCCTGCGCAGGCAGAAAACCCTATTTCTATATTTTAATGTTTCAGGGACCCAAACGACGTCCAAATGACCTGGAAATTTACGAGCATCATTTTTGGAAGGAACAAAGCGTGGGAGCGAAGGAAGCAAACAAGCGGAGGCCCGAGGGCCAAAAGAGGTGGGCCCACGCGGCCCTGTACCTGGCCGCGTGGGACCCCCTTTGGGCCTCGAGCTCCGTTGCCGTCGATCTTTCCTCCACCGACTCCGTTTTGACCTAAAACGCCTATAAAAATAGTCCCCCGACGTTCTCTGGAAGGAGCGCCGCAGAAACACAGAAACACCGAAACAGAGACCTGGAGCTGCAGATTGGAGGGGGAAAACTCCGGCGGGGCGCTGCCGGCGTGGTCTCCATCTTCTCCAACGACTTCTCCACCGTCTCCATGATGAAGAGGGAGTAGTCCACCTCTGGACTATGGGTTTGTGGAAGTAACTTATGTATCTCTCTCTCTCGAGCTTCACTAATTAGTACCGTATGAGCTGCTGAACATGATTACGGTCATCTATGTAATACCTTTGTGGTGGATCTTTTTATGAGTTAATATATGTTTGAGATTGCAATGGTTTTGTTTCAGTTATGAAAGTAGATGCATATTATGTACCCCGTTCTTATTTACTTGTCATGATCAAGCATGTTTATGAGAGCGTGTGAGGGGGAACGTGTGCATTAGTTGGAGTAACGGGGGGTGGCTAGTGCAGTGAACGTGAGAGAAAGTTCTGCGATCCACTTGGGTGTTTTACCTTACTTTGTTGCCTCACTAGGGATAAAAAGAAATACCATGCTACCGGAGATGTGGGTGTGACCATTGCCACTACTCCATGACTAGATCTAGCATGTTCTTATTTTAACTTCATGTCATGATACTTATTGCTATACTCTGAGTTATCTTAATTACTGAGGTGTTATGATTTAGTTCGCATCTTGGTGGAGTATAAGAGAGACTAATAACCAAAAGGTCTCTATGTTAGGACGTGATGCCCATATAATTATAACTTGTCATTAAACTGTTGTGTTGCAATCTCATATGTCAACTCTAGTGTTCCATTGTCTACCACTTTATTAAAGAGAGAGTGCATTTGTGAAACCATGAACCCCGGTCCATTTTTAATCATAAGAAACACCTTTCCAACACTTTTACCACTTTTCCATTTTCTGCCATTTAAAAATCCGAAAATACAAAAACACTTTTACATCTTGCATTCATCATATAAAACCCAAAAATATCATTTATCATTGCTACCACCATCCTTGCATATTTATTTACCACCATTGCATATTTATTTCTTGTTTGCATTGCATATTATCTTGATATCATTCTCACACCTTGTGCTTGACAACCACTAGGTGAGGTTGAGGACCAAAACATTTACTTTGTTTTGTAGGTAACCAAAAGAAGGATAGGAAAGATAAATCTTCACTACTGATTCCCCGAGAGTTCGATATTAAACCCTCGAGTCACCCCTCGTGGGGAAAACACGTCTTCCACTTACTACACACTCTGCACTTGGAGTCTCAACCTAACCCATTTACTTTTCACGCAGGTAACTACGTGAAGGGCCATCAAGAGTGTTTTCTGGCGCCGTTGCCGGGGAGATAAAAGCAACACCGCAATATATTCCCTCGTCAACTTAGCGCTCAGCACCGGCCAGCAACATCACAACACCACAACTTCATCTCCGGCCGGCATCTCCGGCCGGCAACAAACACAATATCACGGATTTAACACGACAATCAAAACATTCATCATCACCTTGTCTTCATAATTTCATCAAACTTCAACAACATTCATCAAAATTTATCAAAAGTTCATCTAAACATTTCATCAAACACCTTATGCTCATGATTTGAGAGGGGAGAGGAAGAAGAGTGAAGGCGCCGGACCTTGGGGCTAGGGCTAGGGCTAGGGAGGAGGAGACGGCGACGACGGGAAGGGGGTGGGCGAGTGCGGCGGCGGGGAGGCGGCGGCCGGGCGAGTGGGGCGAGTGAAGGCGGCGGCCCAGCGGGTGCGGATTCGGCCGGTAGAGTGGGGCGAGGGCTGCGGCGGCCGGGCGAGTGGAGGCGGCGGCCGGGCGGGTGCGGCGGCGGCCGGGCGGTGCGCGTCGGGGCTGGGGAGAGGTTGTGTGCGAGCGCGAGGAATGACTGCGCGTGGGGGGGGTAAGTGAAAAAAACACTTAGTGGTAGCATGCGGGTCCAGGTCGCACGCTGCCACTACTTTTTTACTGCTTTTTCATTTCTGTTTTTTCCTTACTGCTTTTTCATTTCTGTTTTTTTCATTTTCTGGTTATTTAGTACTAAGACTATATTATGTTTTCATTATATAATAAAATATTACATTATTTTGACCGAAAATACAAAAGAGATATATATTAATATTGATATTCCTGCCTTTCTTGTTTTTACTACTAATACAAAAATATCATGGATGCAATATTATATTAAGTACTGTTTGCATAATAAAATATTACATCATTTTGACCGAAAGTACAAAAGAGATATATAAATCTTCATATTCTTCGTTCATTGGGTCATCGTTTCTCGGCGTCGGCATTGACAGTGATCTTCTTGCCTTTCTTGTTCCCAGATGAATAATTTAGCCCCTCGTCATGACCTTTTCTTTTGTACGGAAAAGGGTGATCTTTCTTTTGGGTAATGTAGTCTTTTTTCTTCTTTTGACGTATGATTTATCGTCATCGTCATCTTCCCTCATTGGGTTGCCGTACTGGTCGTAATCCTCCTCGTTGGCAACTCCGTCCATTCCGATGATGCTCCTTTTGCCTCTCCTCACGACAACACGGCTAGGCCTGCTCGGGTCAGTTATGAAGAAGCATTGGGTCACATGCTTAGCGAGTACCCATGGCTCGTTTTTCGCTGTGACGTTCGCACTTGCACTCTTGGATTTGGCATCGGGTATTATCATGGTAGTGAAATAACGGTTCTCTCTGTCGACCGACTTAGCCCATCTGACACGAAACATCATCACCTTGTACAGTCCAGAGTAGTCGAGCTCCCTGATCTCTTCGAGTCTTCCGTAGTATCTCCGCACATCGTTACCGGTGAAGGATTCTATCGTCACCCCTTAGTTCTGGTATTCACTATTTTCGTCTTTATCCTCTGTGTAGAAAGTGTAGCCATTGATATCATATGCTTGATAAGTCGCGAGGTTGCACGCGGGGCCATGTGCTAAGGCGTATATGAGTTTTCCTTCCGTATCACTCTCTGACGGGGGATTTTCCAGAAGTTGCTGCTTGAACCAATGCAAGAAAGAGGAGTTGTGTTCTCTAAGTATGTCTCCTTCCGTCCTGTGCAGCCTCTGGTCACGGTATTTTTTCGCAATCTCCTTTTTGTGCCTTTTCACCCAAGGATCGACCACTTGTAGGTGTTGTAGAACTACTAAGTTTTCTCTGGCAAAGTCCATGCATCTACCCAATTGGTCCACATGCAATTCCTTCCGACCATTCTTGTGACCAACTCCTGCGAGCCTGCCGAGGTGCTTATTGACGAGCAAACCAATAGGGTTTTCAATGTCTAAATAATTCATGCAGAAAGAGATGCACTCTTCGGTTAGAAAGCCCTGGATGATGCTTCCATCTGGATGGGCCCTGTTACGAACAAATCCTTTGATTACCCCGTTCATCCGTTCGAACGCCATCATGGTATGCATGAATGTCGGCCCTAGATCGATGATATCATCCACAATACGGACAAGCAAATGAACCATAACGTCGAAGAAAGCGGGCGGGAAGTACATCTCAAGCTCACATAGTATGACGATAATGTCCTCCCTTAGCCTATTGAGTTGCTTGATACTGATCGATTTTCGAGAGATAACATCGAAGAAATGGCAGAGGTCAATAAGCGTTTCACGACATGCGCATCCATTATCCCTCTAAGTGCAACTGGAAGCAGCTGCGTCATAATCACGTGACAGTCATGAGACTTCATCCCGCTGAACCTTTTTTCTTCTCATCTAGATATCTGCTTACCTTTCCCGAGTAACCGGAACTAACTTTGATACCGTGAAGGCACTTGAAAAATTTATCAGTCTCCTTCTTACTTAGAGTGAAGCAAGAAGGTGGACAATAGTATTCTTTCTTAACTTCTTTGCCCTTGTCATCGTCCTGCATGACTTTTTTGCCCTTGCCTTTTGTCTCCTCCTCCGACTTTTTTGATTCTTCGTGGAGCTCTTTCCTGAGACCCAAAATTCTCAAGTCGTTTCTTGCTTTAGGCCCATCTTTCGTATTCTCAGGCATATTGAGTACTGTGCCAAAGAAGCTCTCGAACACATTCTTCGTTATATGCATGAGATCAAGGCAATGAGGCGTGTCTAGGATTTTCCAGTACGGCAAGTCCCAAAAAACAGACCTCGTTTTAAATACCTTCAGCAGCGGCTCTGGCGCCTGTCTCTCCTTCCTGGTGCAGGGCACTCTTTCCAATTTTTCAACAACGCATCGATTTCAACGCCGCTCCTCTTACGTGGAGGCCCTCGGTGCTCATTTGTACCATCGAACAGATCTCCATGCCTTCTCCACGGGTCATCCTTGATAAGCCACCTTCGACGCCCCATGTACCTGTTTTCGAAGAACCGGGATCTTTCGGCAGTTGCAGATACGCTGTATCATCCATGCACCTCACACATCCGCAATGTCCGTGACACACTTGGCCTGACACATATCCGTAACCGAGAAAGTCGTGCACCGTCGTGAGCAACGCGGCTCTCATGGGAAATATTCTTTTACGCTGGCGTCCCATATATTGACCCCGTTGTCATCCCATAGCGTTTCTAGCTCCTCTTTCAACAGCTGGAGATACAAGTTAATATCGTTACCTGGTTGTGTCGGCCCCTGAATTAGCATACTCATGTGTATATACTTCCTCTTCATGCACAACCATGGGGGGAGGTTGTACATCCATACAAACACGGGCCAGGTGCTATGCGTGCTGCTCTGGTTGCCAAACGGATTCATTCCATCAGTACTCGCACCCAACTTGATATTTCTTGGTTCCACACCAAACTGTGGGTATTATTGGTCTAATGCTTTCACTGGCTACCATCCACAGGATGTCTGAGCTTCGGATCATCTCCATCATCTGGAATATTCCTTTCCGCATGCCAGCGCATGAGCCTTGCTTCCTTAGGGTCTACGAAATACCGTTGCAGACGGGGAATGAGCGGAAAGTACCATACACTTTTTCGGGGAGTTTTCTTTCCAGCCTTCTTGTATCGAGCAGCATCTCACACTGGGCATTGGGTCTTGTCCGCATCCTCATTCCGATAAATGATGCAATCATTGATGCATGCATGGTATCTAACGTGTGGTAAATCAAGAGGGCACACAATTTTCTTGGCCTCCTCGATACTAGTAGGACACACGTTCCCGCGGAAGAATTTTCTTTAGATGCTGGATATGCTCATCGAGGCTTGTGTCGGTCCATTTGTTTTTGCCTTCATCTATAGAAGATTGAGCGTGAAATTCAAGCGGGTCTCATTGGATCGCAACCATCATACAATGGAGTCTTTGAGTCTATCTCCAGCTGTTTCAACTTTGCCTCCTCTCTAGAAGCAGCCCTAGCGTTAGTCGTCTTCTTGCGAAGCAAGTCTTGAAGGTGAGGGTCCTGCACGACTGAAGTTAGCAAAGGAAGATGCGGCGTGCCAGCGTCTTCCTCATGTTCAGCCTCTTCTTCATGTTCGGGCTCTTCTTCATGTTCGGGCTCTTCTTCGGGCGCCTCTTCGTTATTTTTTTCCCATCGACGTAATCTTCACTTATCCACCGAGTAAAGCCATCCATGAAACCATGCATTAACAGGTGTGCCTTCAAGTGACCATTTAAAAATGGGTCTATCAACACCTGCTCTTTGCATTTCCGACACGGACATGCAATCTCTCTGCGATTGTTTTGATACATGTCCGCCACCGCGGAGGCCAAAAATTTAGCCACGATCCTTCCATCCACCATGATCAACTGCATTGGATAAACAATGGAACTAATTAGTACACCGTATCGAAGTCATGCATATATGCAAATAAACATAGCATCCATTCCAACACTAATATAACATAGTCCAATACCCCATATGTCCTATTTTTAGCAAAGTCATGCTAAAATTCACGAAATTTTTTGGCATGACCTTTGCTAAAAAAGGGACATATGGAATACCCGAATTTGCCGGAACGGAAGTTAATCGACGTTCCGGTAATCTCAAGGGCCTCATGGGTACCTGCATACATTTCACAAATCACACACATATGAACATAGCATCCCACATCAACACTTTGTCATATAAATCAAATCCATCATCACACACATGATCAAGATAGAGTACTTGGTGGAGGAGAGAGGGGTGAGTTATCTAATTAATTGGAGGGAATTGGAGAGAGTGTGAACAAGAGTAAAGTGTGTGGAGAGAGAGGAGTGAGATGGGTGAGTGGGGAGAGAGATTGAGTGGAGGAGAGAGGGGTGAGTTAATTACTTAATTAATTGGAGGGAATTGGAGAGAGTGTGAGTAAGAGTAAAGTGTGCGGAGAGAGAGGAGTGAGATGGGTGAGTGGGGAGAGAGATTGAGTGGAGAGGTACCCAAATATTAATGGAGGTGGAGAGAGAGTGAGAGCAGCAAAATGGAGCCAAGTGGAGGAAGAAGAAGAAGATGGGGAAAGTGGGGGTGCTGTCCAAAAGTAGGTATGGACGACTAGGAGAGAGGGGTGAGTTAATTACTTAATTAATTGGAGAGAATTGGAGAGAGTGTGAGTAAGAGTAAAGTGTGTGGAGAGAGAGGAGTGAGTGGGGAGAGAGATTGAGTGGAGAGGTACCCAAATATTAATGGAGGTGGAGAGAGAGTGAGAACAGCAAAATGGAGCCAAGTGGAGGAAGAAGAAGAAGATGGGGAAAGTGGGGGTGTTGTCCTAAAGTAGGTATGGATGACTTACTAGTAGCGTGCGGCCCTCAGTGCACGCTACTAGTATTTCCGTACTAGTAGCGTGCGATCCCAGGTGCACGCTACCAGTAAATCTGACACGAGACGCACCTGTCAGAAGCTACTAGTAGCGCGCGGTTTTATGGGCACGCTACTAGTATTTTCGTACTAGTAGCGTGCGCCACCAAACCACACGCTACTACTACTTTCTGGACAGGCCGTGGTCTCGGCACAATTACTGGTAGCGCGCGGCTCTTCAGCGCACGCTACTACTAGTCCATAGTAGTAGCGTGCGTGTCTAGGAGCACGCTACTAACGGTTAGTAGTAGCGTGCGCCATTATGTGCACGCTACTAGTAAGCTGGCCTCTATAAGCTTTTCCCTACTAGTGTCAGGCTCGATCTATGCGGTGGGGAAGTTCGGCTGCTGTTTCTTCATGGAGCGCATCCTCGGCGGCGCTGTGTCAGCCTACGCCCACGATGTCATCGACTCTTATGGCCGGTTGGCGGCTGCTCCGAGCTACGACGTATGCGGCTGATCTTCGGATACTTTGCTGGCGTCAGCTCATCTTCTACCTCCCGGCAAGTGTGCCAAAGGGAGGCCTTTCTGCACTAGAAGCGCGACGCTCTTCAGCTGCTCCGCCCTAAGTGGCGTAGTCCCCGGCGACGGAGTAGCTGGCCTCGACTGGTGCCGACGACGCGAGAGTGGTGACTCGGGACCAGATTGCTTTTCCATTTTCTATTCTAGGGTCCTGTTTGCTAAATTTGAGGACTGGGTTGTAATTCTTTTTATTCTAAGGGTCCTCCATGTAACTTGTACTGTCACCGTTTTGACTTGATGCAGCTTCGGGGCCTTCGAGCCCCTTCCCTGTTCAAAAAAAAATCTACCCAAGCCTCCGGTGACGGTTCTGCTTCAATCCATCCGAAGTTAGATTTATCTTTATACTAGCAAATGTGTCCGTGCGTTGCAACGGGAGAAACATACTACGTCCTAACCCAATAATAATACACAAACTAAATCAAGCATCTGGTTAGTTCTCCTTTAGACATGAATGATGTAAATAAGAAGAAGCAACAGAGCGAGAGGAAAAAATACCAGGTGTCCGGTTAATCATTTAATCAATCTTTTCATGCATGTTCTCCTCACACTGTTTCTCTGCTGCAATTGCTATGGCTAAACATATTCTAAGTTTCAGATGCACATTAGAGTGATAAGATTCACATAGCGGAAGTGCTTGTGTGCTGCAATGCTTACAAAAGAAATAAACATATGCTTCGTATAACTTTGCAAATGGCAAAACAATCTTGAAAGTCCTAAAATAACCGAAGGCCATTCCTTAAAAATATTGATTCTTAAATAGAAAACTGCAAAGCTCTCTCCTATATCAGAACGTAAAATACTTGTATATCAGATGAGCAGATGTTGCGAGTTGCGACTCCTGGGAGTGCTTACGTAAGGTCAGTATAGCCTGTGTGGCATCATAGCTGAGTACAGGAAGCCCGACAACTCTCCATTGGATGGATGCAGTGCAAAAGCTTGGCGTTGGAGAAGTAAACCTTGTGTGGCTGTCGCTGGCGAATCCCCCAATTCTCACGACTCAGACAGACCACCCGGCCGGAGGAATATGCAACGTCTCTTCCTTATGATTGGGAAAGGCACACATGTATTTCAACAAAAATCTGGCGTGCAAGATGAACTCCGTGCGACCACCTCGAGGGTTGAGGAAATCCGTTACTTTGGCACGTACTGCCAGTCGTGCTTCAATGGCGGCGTCTGCTACGTACGGCTCTTCGCGGTCGACAAGTCCGCGAAGAAGCTGGCGCCAATGCGCCATAGGCGCCCGTCGCCTGGTAAGCCGGAAGACATGGAGACGTTGAAGCTCAAGGTCGGCCGTTCATGTGTCACTTCTTCTTGTCCCAAATCACGACTACAGCCTCGTCTTGGCCGGCGACTGATAGTTTCTCTGAAAAAATAAAACCAACATGGGAACAGCTGCACCATGAACTGCGCCTCCTCGACGTGCGGCAAGATCACATCGATCTACTCCCGCGTCCATCCCTGATTTCCTCGGCTGCACGTCCGCAACCATGGCCCACGTACATATAGGTCAGAGGATTGTAAAAGGAGAAGGAAGCCTACACGGTGGAGGAGTCCAAGCCGTAATGAATTATGTCTGCGGCAAGATCCGACGTCCGACGAAAATTTGGATGGGCTGGGCTGCCATCGGCTGAGTTATCTAGCGATCGAAGCGATTCGAAACCACGACGTACGAAACCAAACGTACCAAACCAAAGCCTTAGCCCCTTTATTATTAGGTAAAGAATAAAGATTTTCGTATGAATTTGGACATCAAAATAACAGGGTGAAAAACGACTTGAACAAATCAATAAGGACGCGACCGGCCCATCAAAGCAATCGATCGGACAGGTAGCACGACGGGACGAGCCACGCCTTGACGACACGGTTCCTGGAGCCCTTGCCGAACTCCCACGCCGCGCCGGTGACCTCCCGCTTGCTCAGGTCGTACTCGACCACTTTCCACGGCGACCACAGGTACACCACCGCCTCCTTCTCCGGGTGCATCGCGAGGAACCTGACCTCGCCATCGCCGCCGTCCTCCACGACGTCGCGGACTCTCACGGCGTGCTTCAGGCGCCACTGCTGAGTTGCGGATGACGTCGGGTGGACGTCTTCGAGCGACCATACCTTGAGGAGCTCGCCGTCGCTGCACACGTAGTGCAGGCGGCCGCCGGACTGCGCGACGCGGCCTTCGCCGTCGGCCGGCTCTGGCAGGGTGACGACAGTGCACGCGAGCCCGCGCCCGGCGGCGAGGTCCATGCGGACGACGCAGTCCGGATCGGAGGCGAGGAAGTACACGGCGCCGTCGTAGCAGTGCATCGAAGCGCCGGAGATGGAGACCGCCGGGACGCCGCCGAAGTCCACCTCGTGCGCCGTCCACGACCGGGTCCCCGACGAGAACACCTCCACCGCCGCGCCGTGGTCGCGCCACCCGGTGAAGTTGATCACGTGGTAGTGCTTAGGGCCGCTGCCAAAGGGGTCGTACGCCAGCAGGGACAGCCGCGCGTCCTTGGCCGGCCTCGGGAGCGCCGCCCAGCTCCTCGTCACCGGGCTCACCACGTAGAACAACCCAGCCGTGCCGGGGTCGCGGCACAGGAGCAGGCCGTTGCAGCCGTCGCAGACGACCGCGCGCTCGTGCGGCGGAAGAAGCCGAGGTCGCGGCCCACGAGCCGTCGGCCCTCGTCGGTGCAGGCGTACACGGGCCTGCTGCTTCCACCGAGGGGGTCGTCGTCGTTGTTGTCGGGGAAGCAGATCATGGACATGTGCAGTGGGAGGCGGCGGCGGAGGTAGCCGTCGGAGATGGTGGCGCACCAGTTCTTGGACACGGCCTGGAGCGCGCCACGGCGTCCAGGGGAAGCCGAAGGATGATCTCGGCGAGCAGGTCGTCGCCCAGGTCAACTTCTTCCGGAAGGAATCTCATGGTCGTGTCGCTGTTGACGGAAGAACTCTTCCGGACTGCCATTCCGGCCGGCACGGATCGACGCTCTGTTAGCTACTGACTGATTCTGAGAAAAGGAAGTGTGTGGATCGGAGCAGTTGTGCGAAATTTTCAGACAAGGAGATGGCGGTGCAGTGGGAAGGGAATGCTCAGGTGACATTACATATACCTGGGCTTTAAATAGAAAGCATCCGCATCCACGAAATAGGCTTTCGCCCCGCTATATTAATATAGCAACTGCTCGATACAACTGACAAACCACCGCTGGGGCAAAACAGCACAAGTCACGCCCAAAAGAACCGAAAAAGAAAAAAGAAGAGAAAACAATGCCGACACCGGCGATTTGACGAAAACGGAGACGATGCTCAACCGCCGCGCCCTCCGAAGAATTACCACCACGCTCCTAGCACTCCGACGCGTCGCGAACCAAGCAACACCTCCAAGAAGGGGAGCGACGATGCCGACGCTGCTGCCCGGACAAGGGTTACCCCTGGACATCCTAGGGTTTCCCCCGGTACGCAACGGGGGGTGGGGAAGGGGTACAACCGACGCCCTTCAAGAAGGAGGGTGACACCCGTGAGCGTCACCGCGTCGATGCCGAAACGGCAAGGATTTCTCCCGACCCCAAAAAAACCACACCCCGGACGCCTCGGAACACTCCACCAATCTTGCCGCCCGCTAGCACGCGCCGCCACGGTCTTGCCATCATCACCGCCGTCTCACCGTGGTTCACGAAGCGAGGCCGGGAAGGCCAAGTCGCCGAAACAACCGGCGATGGATAGCGGTATGGCGGCACACGGGAGGGAACTGCCTCCACCACCGTGGGGTGGTAGCCGACCGGATGCAGCCGCGGACAAACCAGGCCCCTACTGGCCCGGCCGAGCCCGAAGGGCCCGTGAAGTCCCGCAGCCGCACTGCAGCAGGGGCACCCCCAGCACCGCCGTCCGTCGCACAGGTCCCTGCAGCCCGACCCCCGAAGGAGGCGCCACCGCGGCGGCCACGGCCCGCCCAGGCCCAGATCTGGGCCCGTAGGGGCCCATCTGAGCTGGAAGGGCGCCGCCGCCCGCCCATCGGCGAGCAGCTGGCCGCGAGCCACCTACCACGCCTCCCTGCCGGCCAACGGCCGCGCCGCCGCCGCGCACACCACCCGGTCGCGGGTCTCACGCTGCCAGACAAGCCCGTCGCCCGCCAAGGTCCACCGCCGCCATTAGGAGCCCCGCCCCCCTCCGCGCGCGTGGGAAAAAGCCCGCCCGCCGCCGGCGGCCTCGCGCGGGCAACGCCCGGCAGCCCACACCGTGGCGGCAGGTGAAGGGAGAGGAGGAGAGGGCTAGAGCTGGGGAGGTTAGGGTTCCGCCGCCCCCGCGGGGGGGCGAGCGAGCGGAACGAGAGGAGGAGAGGGCTCGCCCTTTAGTTCAAAGCATCCGCATCTACATATACACGTACCAGATCATTCTGGCACGGGAGATACGCTGGGTTCAGATTACTCAGGTACCTGGTCGGCAAGAGCCCACAGTGCGCATGGAATGAATTATTGGAGGACAGCACTGAGCGTCACCCGGGTGATCTTTCCGAAAGATCACCTGACACGTGTAGATTTTTTCTTTCCAATCCCGCTTTTGCTACCGTGTAGCAAATATTTACCCGCCTTTGCTGCTATGTAGAAAAAACGGTTCGTTCACAAACAGAAAAAGAAAAAGACTGACTTCACCGGAGACCTCACCGGACACCTCGCCGGAGATCTCGTAGCAACAAAAATGTGTTACGGTAGCAAAATCGACTTCGCCGGAAACATCACCGGAGACATCGACGAAGACCTCGCCAGAGACATCGTAGCAAAATATTTGCACTATTTTAGCAAAACCACAAAACTATAAATAGCAACAAAATTGTTATATTGCAGCATCGTAGCAAAAATTATTCTGATGAGGTTCTCCGATGAGACTTATGATGCAAAACAGCAGAACAAACTGTAGCATCAGAACAGCAAAACTTGTGCTACAAAGCATCCAAAAATTGCACACCGCATCAAGAAAAAAGGGCAGAAAATCACTGAAGAAAATTGCTCTGAGACACCTTCTGCCGCCGATAGCAACGCCGCCGGCCTCTGGTAGCAACATCGCTGACCGTGGGTAGCAACGCCGGTGGCCGCTGACAGCATCGCCGGCTGCTGTCGGTAGCATCGCCGGCAACTGTCGGTAGCAACGCCGCTGGCCGCTGACAGCATCGTCGGTAGCAACGCCGCCGGCCGCTGATGATCCCGAAGAGCAAGTCTTGATGCCTGCACAAATAACGGGATTTAGGTTGAGACTCCAAGTGCAGAGTGTATAGTAAGTGGAAGACAGTTTTCCCCACGAGGGGTGACTCGAGGGTTTAATATCGAACTCTCGGGGAATCTGAAGTGGTAGATTTATCTTCTTATCCTTCTTTTGGTTACCTACAAAACAAGGTTAGATGTTTTGGTCCTCAACCTCACCTGTGGTTGTCAAGCACAAGGTGTAAGAATGATATCAGGATAGTTATGCAATGCAAACAAGAAATAAATATGCAATGATGGTGGATGCAATGATAAATGATATTTTTGGGTTTTTGAATGATGTATGCAAGATGAAAAGTATTTTTGTATTTTCGGATTTAATGATGGCTGAAAATAGAAAAGTGGTATATGGTGTTGGAAAGGTGTTTCTTATGATTAAAAATGGACTGGGGTTCATGGTTTCACAAATGCACTCTCTCTTTATAAAGTGGTAGACAATGGAACACACAAAGTTAACATATGAGATTGCAACACAGGGTTTGATAACAAGTTACTTAGATATATGGGCATCACGTCCTAACATAGAGATCTTTTGGTTATTAACCTCTCTTATACTCCACCAAGATGCGAACTAAATCATAACACCTCAGTAATTAAGATAACTCAGAGTATAGCATTAAGTATCATGACATGAAGTGAAAATAAGAACATGCTAGATCTAGTCATGGAGTAGTGGCAATGGTCACGCCCACATCCCCGGTAGCATGGTATTTTAGTTTATCCCTAGTGAGGTAACAAAGTAAGGTAAAGATACCAAAGTGGATCGCAGAACTTTCTCTCACGTTCACTGCACTAGCCACCCCCCGTTACTCCAACTAATGCACACGTTCCCCCACACACGCTCTCATAAACATGCTTGATCAAAACAAGTAGACAAGAACGGGGTACATAATATGCATCTATACTCATAACTGAAACAAACATTGCAATCTCAAACATATATTAACTCATAAAGATCCACCACAAAGGTATTACAACGGTGACCGTAATCATGTTCAGCAGCTCATACGGTGCTAATTAGTGAAGCTCAAGAGAGGAGAGATACATAAGTTACTTCCACAAACCCATAGTCCAGAGGTGGACTACTCCCTCTTCATCATGGAGACGGTGGAGAAGTCGATGGAGAAGATGGAGACCACGCCGGCAGCGCCCCGCCGGAGTTTTCCCCCTCCAATCTGCAGCTCCTGATCTCCGTTTCGGTGTTTCTGTGTTTGTGCGGCGCTCCTTCCAGAGAACGTCGGGGGACCTTTTTTATAGGCGTTTTTAGGTCAAGACGATGTCGGTGGAGAAGATCGAGGCAACGGAGCCACGAGGCCCAACGGGTGGGTCCCACGCGGCCTGTACTGGCCGCGTGGGCCACCGTTTGGCCCTCGGCCTCCGTTTGCTCGCTTCCTTTTTCCGTAGTCTTCTTCCTTCCAAATATTGACGCCCGTAAATTTCCAGGTGATTTCGTTGACGTTTGGGTCCCTGAAACATTAAAATAAAAACTAGGGTTTTCTGCCTGTGCAGGGTTAATTCCAAAAAATAGGAAAACTATGAAGTATTCCCAAAATCATGATAAAACATTGATATAACCCTTATATGATGCAAATATGATTGGAATATAAGCAATTAAAGTGCAAAGTTCATGTATGCATTTTACATGCATCAACATCCCCAAGCTTAATCCATGCTCGTCCTCGAGTATGAAGATGATAAAACTAACATGGACTTTGCAATTTAATACTTAACAATGATATCAAAGATGATTACTATTGCTACATATAGTCAAATGATTCATTCTTCAAAGGAGTAGCAATATGCAAATAGTTTATGAAGTGATATCAAGTATTCAAGACAAGGATGTTCATTGATAGTTCACAAAGTGTAACATGTAGCAAGTAATATGGAACACATGTATGCATAATGATAAGTAGAACATCCTACAATGGTCATAGAGTGTAGATGAAAATCTGAATATGATAGGTGTACACTTTGGAAAGATGTATATGTGAGTAGAGGTAAAGCATGCATAAGTTTCATCCAACTTCCAAACTCTTCTACTTAAGTTAATGATTGCAATAAGGTATTCATTGGTGTCAAGCTCTCATTGCCCCTATCATAGCATCTTGAATGATTAAGGTTAAAGTGAAAGCAAATATGAGTAGTGTGCTTGATAAAGAATGGTTGATGTCTCATGCCCCTTGAATACAAGTACTACACCATGTTACTCAACTTGGAAACAAAGCAAGTTCAATTATATATCATTGTAAGTAATAATAGTATCATCAAGAGCGTCAACTGGGGTACCTCTTGTCCCAGATATGGAACAAGCCCATATCAAAATGACAAGACAAACAAACAAATGAACAATCTCAACACCCTTTTTATTTACCATTTGGAATAGTTTTTTATTGCAAGGTGTATCAGAGAAGGTTCACCATAGTATGTAAGTAAATTTCCACCATGAATGATGCATGGCTTAGATTAGCGGCCCAGGCGTCTCTCTAACCATTTATACAAACTCATTTAAACTACTTCATTTCCACTCATTTCACATGATAGCATCCATAACAAAAGTACATGATATCAACTAAATGAGATGAAGAGCATGTTGAAAGCTTGCATGTGACAGCACATATGGGCTAACTCCCAACCAACATTCATCAAGCCACTACATCATAATCTTAATCACAATGGGTCATGTTTTATTATGCAAATAAAAGAACATTGTGCATCAAGTTCGTGAGAGCTATATAACCAATTTTTTCCATTGCAATCAATAACATAAACATTTTCATTCAGAGGTAAGATAACACAAACAACATGTTAAACATACTCGGAATAGCATAAAGCCAATAGGTAGATATGGTGGACTCACTGGAATAACTTTGGTTGAAGGTGTTGGAAACAAGTTTTTGCTTGTTGGAGTTTTTGGGCTAGCAAAAGGGAGAAAGTTGACCATCTAGATGCATGCATGAGTGTCCATAGAACTAACTAATCCATGTTAAACCAAGTAAATAACAATCAGCACCAAAACATGAATAAGTGATAGCTCTACAAAAAGAATTTGCAAACTATTACTCATAAACAAGCTCATGAATCATGCAACTATATGTATCATTAAAAATCAAGTCAAACATCCCTTTTCCCAATCTTATAAAAGCATCCAACATATTTCAACCCATATTTCCAGTAGCTCTCTCATATATAATTGATAGTGTGGTGGTCTCTCAAGACTCAAACAAAAACAAAAACGACGCTCCAAGTTTATGCGATAAAGTGTTTCGATCGAAAAACAGAAGTTGGACGTGTGCAAACCGAGAGTGTGTAGGTCCAGCGGGGTTGTCTTCACATCCCCAAGCTTATGGTCTTCACCATCCTTGGATAGCTCTTGGTGCATCTCCTCCAATCCCTGTGAAAAAACTTCAAAACACCGTTTCTCCCATCTCTTTTCTGTGGGGTGCATTAATAGTGATAAACAAATAGGTTCCTTGCTGCATATAATCCTTGAACAAAAATTCATATGACATGTCCAGAAAGTGTATAATGTTGTATGCCTACTCATAAACTCAATTGGATCAAAAAGATTCAACTTAAAAGCTCAAAGCATGCATCAAACAAAATGGGACAGAATCTGTCCAGAAAAACAGCAGCAGCAAAACGTATTTTTCTACCCTACCAAACTTTCTCGAAAAATTCCGAAAAAATTCATGCATACAGAGGATGAAAAGTTGCAACTACAGTTCAAATATGAGCTCATTCGGAGTTACAGAATAAGAATTAAAAATCATACCGTGCACTGACTCGTGCAGGAATAAAATCTCCGAACGCTATAAGCAACTTTTTCAAACCAAAAAGGGTAAAACTTGGCACTTTATTAAAAACTCCAGAACCTAACTAGACACAAAATCTCTTGTTACAGCAAGAGGACACAAAGAAAAATCACACACAAAAATAACCGGGTTGCCTCCCGCAAAGCGCTTTCTTTATAGCCATATAGCTAGGCTTCTTACTTGTTGTTTTATTGTGGACGAAGCTCATGAGGGAGCTTGAACTTTGGTGGTTCCCTCTTCCTTGGAAAGTGTTCCATGCACTTCTTGTGTGGAAACTGAAACTTTACATTCCCTTCCTTTGAATCAATGATAGCACCTGTGGTACGAAGAAAAGGTCTTCCAAGAATAATAGGACTAGAGGTTTTATTCCCCATATCCATGATTAGAAAATCCACAGGCACAAAAGTCATATGTAACTCTACCATAACATCACTTACTTTTCCCAAAGCATGTTTAATAGAGTCATCAGCAAGTGCTAGTTCAATAGAGCATTTTTCAAGATTTTTCAATTCAAGCACTTCATATAGTTCTTTAGATAAAACAGAGACACTAGATCCTAGATCAAGTATGGCATGGTGTGTCTCTTTTCCAATAGTTACTAGTACCTTAGGTATCCACATATCCCCAAGCTTAGGTGGTATCATAGCCTCTTGGTTGTACCTAGCAATCTTTTCTTTCAAGACATGATTAGCAATATAAGAACCAAAACCTGCTTGGTTAGTGTTGATGGAAGGATCACTTGCAAATTTTTGTAAGATAGATATTAATTCATGCAAGCTACAATTTTCTAAGTCAAGCAAAGGATCCTTGACTTCATTAAGCATTTTAACTTCCTCAACTTCAACCTCTTTCATTACCCCAATAGATTCTTTAGCAACTCTCTCTTGCTCATGAATGTGTTCCCAAGACTTATTGATAACCTCTTGGCAATATTTTATTGTTTCCTCATGTTTTTGGGCTGTAATGATGCTCTTTAATGATGAGACTTCCTTAGTAAGCTGATCTACCCTTTCAAACAAAGCATCTTGTTTTTCAAACTTAGAGATAAATTCCTTATTAAGCTCTTTTTGGGTAGATATAAAAGATCTAATGGTGTTTTCCAAGTCACTAGAAACATTACCACTAGAAGCATATTTATTTGGCACATATGGGGGTTTATTATAAGAGTTATAATTGTTGTTACCATACCCATTATTACCATAGTTCCTAATGAAGTTGACATCAATATTTTCAGAATTGTTTCCAACTAGTTCTTGCAAAGGAACATTTTCAACACTAGGTTTATTAAGCAAAGCAAGAATAGTATCCATTTTAGATGACAAATCATTAGTTTCTTCAATAGAGTTCACTTTCTTAGAAGGATTAGGTGCCCTATCAGTATGCCATTGACTATAGTTTTGTAAAATGCTTTCCAATATATTTTTAGCTTCTACTATAGTCTTACTCATAAAAGCACCTCCAGCAGCAGAATCAAGTATGTTTCTAGACATGTAGTTTAAACCATTGTAGAAAGAGTGTAATATGGTCCATTCATTAACTCCATGTGAGGGACAAGTTCTAAGCATAAGTTTTATCCTATCCCAAGCCATAGCAACATGTTCATTTTCATTTTGCCTAAAAGAAAGGATGTTGTTTCTATTTTGCAAAATTTTAACAGGGGGATAATATTTCTTAATGAAAGCTTCTTTTAGATCATCCCAAGAATTAATACTACCAGATGGCAAGGAATGCAACCACTCTTTAGCTTTTCCTCTAAGTGAAAAAGGAAATAACTTCAGTTTTAGGATATCACTTTCCACATTTTTAAACTTTTGCATGTCACATATTTCAACAAAGTCATGAAGATGCATAGAGGCATCCTCCATAGCACTACCACCAAATTGTTCCCTAGTTATCAAGTTCAACAAACTAGGACTTACTTCATAACTCTCAGCATTTATCTTAGGTGTGGCAATAGCTCTCGTGATAAATTGATCATTAGGAGTGTTTGTGTAGTCACACAACTTAGTTCTTTCTCCCATTTTAGCAAGTTTTTTTGGTATTTTTAATTTTTTATGCAAAACTGAAATAAATATGATATGATATGCAATGACACTAACAAAACAAATAAATTGCTTTGTAAGTAAAGATGGATAAGATGGTGCTCACGTAGGTGCAACCTCCCCAAGCTTAGGTGTTAGCACAAGTTGGTGACGTTGACTTTGTTGTGAGATGAATGCGATGATGCACACCCTTGGATAAATCTCTCAGCTACGATTCCCCGGCAACGGCGCCAGAAAACGTCTTGATGATCCCGAAGAGCAAGTCTTGATGCCTGCACAAATAAACGGGATTAGGTTGAGACTCCAAGTGCAGAGTGTATAGTAAGTGGAAGACAGTTTTCCCCACGAGGGGTGACTCGAGGGTTTAATATCGAACTCTCGGGGAATCTGAAGTGGTAGATTTATCTTCTTATCCTTCTTTTGGTTACCTACAAAACAAGGTTAGATGTTTTGGTCCTCAACCTCACCTGTGGTTGTCAAGCACAAGGTGTAAGAATGATATCAGGATAGTTATGCAATGCAAACAAGAAATAAATATGCAATGATGGTGGATGCAATGATAAATGATATTTTTGGGTTTTTGAATGATGTATGCAAGATGAAAAGTATTTTTGTATTTTCGGATTTAATGATGGCTGAAAATAGAAAAGTGGTATATGGTGTTGGAAAGGTGTTTCTTATGATTAAAAATGGACTGGGGTTCATGGTTTCACAAATGCACTCTCTCTTTATAAAGTGGTAGACAATGGAACACACAAGTTAACATATGAGATTGCAACACAGGGTTTGATAACAAGTTACTTAGATATATGGGCATCACGTCCTAACATAGAGATCTTTTGGTTATTAACCTCTCTTATACTCCACCAAGATGCGAACTAAATCATAACACCTCAGTAATTAAGATAACTCAGAGTATAGCATTAAGTATCATGACATGAAGTGAAAATAAGAACATGCTAGATCTAGTCATGGAGTAGTGGCAATGGTCACGCCCACATCCCCGGTAGCATGGTATTTTAGTTTATCCCTAGTGAGGTAACAAAGTAAGGTAAAGATACCAAAGTGGATCGCAGAACTTTCTCTCACGTTCACTGCACTAGCCACCCCCCGTTACTCCAACTAATGCACACGTTCCCCCACACACGCTCTCATAAACATGCTTGATCAAAACAAGTAGACAAGAACGGGGTACATAATATGCATCTATACTCATAACTGAAACAAACATTGCAATCTCAAACATATATTAACTCATAAAGATCCACCACAAAGGTATTACAACGGTGACCGTAATCATGTTCAGCAGCTCATACGGTGCTAATTAGTGAAGCTCAAGAGAGGAGAGATACATAAGTTACTTCCACAAACCCATAGTCCAGAGGTGGACTACTCCCTCTTCATCATGGAGACGGTGGAGAAGTCGATGGAGAAGATGGAGACCACGCCGGCAGCGCCCCGCCGGAGTTTTCCCCCTCCAATCTGCAGCTCCTGATCTCCGTTTCGGTGTTTCTGTGTTTGTGCGGCGCTCCTTCCAGAGAACGTCGGGGGACCTTTTTTATAGGCGTTTTTAGGTCAAGACGATGTCGGTGGAGAAGATCGACGGCAACGGAGCCACGAGGCCCAAACGGGTGGGTCCCACGCGGCCTGTACTGTGCCGCGTGGGCCATGCTCGTTTGGCCCTCGGGCCTCCGTTTGCTCGCTTCCTTTTTCCGTAGTCCTTCTTCCTTCCAAATATTGACGCCCGTAAATTTCCAGGTGATTTCGTTGACGTTTGGGTCCCTGAAACATTAAAATACAAAACTAGGGTTTTCTGCCTGTGCAGGGTTAATTCCAAATAAATGGGAAAACTATGAAGTATTCCCAAAATCATGATAAAACATTGATATAACCCTTATATGATGCAAATATGATTGGAATATAAGCAATTAAAGTGCAAAGTTCATGTATGCATTTTACATGCATCAGCCGCTGACAGCATCGCCGGCGACCATTGGTAGCAACACCGCCGGCCACTGACAACATCGCCGGCATACACCTTGCAGCAGCACCGCCCCAGGTTGGGAGCAATGCCGCTGCAGCACCCTCGACTGCCGACGGTAGCATCTCCGGCTACCAGGCCGTGCTCGAGGCCTTGACCTCGGCGGCGCCGAGGCCACGTAGTAGCTCGAGCTGGTCCAACTGCTCGCCGCGCGACCCGATGGCCCTCCGCAGCACCGCAGGGTGTGTCGCAGCATCATCGTCAGGACTCAGGCGGGGGCAGCAGGAGGCGGTCGGAGGTCGTCGTCGTAGCCGCCCTTCTAGAGCTGAGGTCGAGGAAGGGCGCCGTCGGGGGCGGGGGGCTGGCGTGGGCGGGGAGGTGAGTGGGAACCAGCGAGTGAGCGGGGGCCGGCGAGGAAGGGCGCCGTCGAGGGCGGGGGAGGTGAGCGGGAGCCGGCGGGTGGCGGGGGAGGTGAGCGGGAGTCGTGGGATGCGGCGGCGAGCAAGAGGGACGCCGCGGCCGCTGGGTCGGAGAACACGCGGGCCCCAGCGACGGTGGCCCAGAGCTCGCCGCAGCCTTCCCATCGGATATCGAGTCCGCGCCGTGCAGGTACTGGTGAGCGGGATGTGAGCGGGAGCCGGCGAGGAAAGGCGCCGTCGAGGAAGGGCGCCGTCGGGGGCGAGGGAGGGTGAGCGGGAGCCGGTGGGTGGCGGGGGAGGTGAGCGGGAGCCGGCGAGGCTGGGCTAGCGCTTGGCGGCGGTAGGTGAGCGGCACAGGTGCGGGAGGAAGGAGAAGGGAACGAGGAAACGAGTGGACGACGTTTGGAAAGGAAGGGATAAGGCAGCGACAACCACGGGGACACGTGTCAAACGCCGGAGGCGGAGGACGCGATGCACGAGATCACCCGGATGGTAAACAGTCTTTTCCTTATTTTATTTTTTATTTTAGTTTTTTGAACAGGGAAAGGCCCCGAAGGGCCTAGAACTGCATTAAATAGACGGCACAATTACATAGAGGACCTTACAGAAAGTGGAAATTGAAACAAAGTCCTCAGACAGTACAAACAGGACACTAGAAAGTTTACAGAAAACACAATCGAGTCCACGATTCCGGCCGTCGTCGTAACCTGACCTCCAGCCGCGAGCGGGAGCAGCGCCACCGGGGACGTCACCACTTGGGACGCCACCACGTTGAACCCCGCGACGAGATCGATGAAGATCTTCCAGTCAAGGAAGAGGAAGCTCGGAGGGCTGATGAATCCGAGCGCGGAGTGGCCACCTTGGCCAAGCATAGCCCCGGCGCATAGCTGCCGGCGTTGGGGATCTCCGCCTTGAAGCGCAGCTCCAGAAGTCGACGCGAGGCGCTAACTTCTTGTTCCCGAAGCAGCAGAGCCACAGGTAAGGCCGGCAATGGGTCGGGTATTGGGCGGGTCGACCTATTCCAGACCCATGCCCATATAACAAATGGGTGAGGGTCTCTGCCCATGACCCTGCCCATGGGTCAGATCTCAGACCCATGCCCGTACCCGTCGGGTCACCAGACCCAATGGGCGACCCATCGGGTCTGTAGGCAGCACATCAATATATAATATTATAGCATTTCAAACAGCAAAATAAGCACAAACAACAAATAGTGATGTACTGATTGCTCACACAAATAGCAAATCAAGTTCCCAGGAAACAACAAATAGCATGGGCTGTGGTCATGTTTTACTATGAGACCCCACATGTCAGCTAATCGGGTTACCCATCGGGTTGCCCATGGGTACACATGTCTGCCCATACCCTACCCACGACTAATCGGGTCACCCACGGGCGAGACCCATGGGCGAACATAGCGACACATACCCTGCCCATTAGGGTCGGGTGCCCGTGGGCGGACGTGCCCATGGGCGGAATTGCCGGCTTGAGCCACAGGAGACAGAAGCTCTTCGTCATCCTCTGCCCCCTCACCACAAGGGCGCCTCCGACAACCGACGAGCTCTGCATCTTGATGCAACTGCCACCAAACGAGCTTATTGAGAGGAGCGCCGCCAAATCCAGCTTGCAGCTTCGTCTCCCGCCATGAGAGACTACCTGCAACAACTGATCCAGGACCCAGACCTTCGCTCGGGGAAGATCCAGCTCGACGCAGCGGCATACGCCATTCTCCACGTAGGGAAACCACGAGCAGCAGCTACTACTTCCTAAAACTACTCTGTACAGAGGGGGGCGGCACCCCAGCCCATCTCGGCCGGAGAGGCCGAAAGCGGAGGGGAACGGTGGACTCTCAAAGCGGCAAGAAAAGGTCGTCTTTTCCTTATTGGAGCCCGCGTGTTCGCCGACGTGTGTCGATCTGGCAGCCGCAAGTCAACAACAAAGCGAAATCGGCCGTTGTGCGCTGATGACCTCGGAGTTGAGGATACCGTGACATACGTATTGAACTTGGCCAAGTGATCCGTTCTGGTTTCTCTACTAGTCGACGCCGCCGTGGAAAAGAAGGTGGCACCGCCGTCCGTCCCCCAGTTGCCAGCCGACGGTGGCCGGTGGAGAACTAGTCGAGACCGTCGCGCTGCACTGCATGCACGTGGTAGTGCTGGCTCCAAGCTTAAGGATTGCTCTATTTATCTTGCGCGTACCGTGATCCCTTAATAATCATGATTCAATGTCAATTATCCCAAAAATCGTGTTGAGAACAGTAGCCGGACATTCCGCTTTGTTTGGTCGGATACGGTTTATAATTCGCCCTCCATTTTATCGATGAGAGTGGTGTTTTTACGCACTCCTATTTACACACATAATTTGTGCGTTGACATCCGTGCGTAAATTTTCTCTTTTTTTCGAAAAATGGAAAAATAGAGCTTGTAACTTTGCTGGTCCATAATATATTCGCAATGCAATGTATAAAAAATGACACCGGATTTTTTTTGGTGCAACGTCGATGTCTACAATGTGGATTTTACTATGTAGTTCAACTATTTTAAGTTTTATAATCCTCAAAAAAATCCGAATCCATTTTTCATACATTTTAATTACGGTATATTGTTTTTATCCACAAAGTTTCAAGCTTATATGCTCTTTCTTTTGGAAGAAACGAAAAGGAAAAGTTTTGCGCCCTGATCTTGGCAAATAAATGGATAGTTCACATAGATGTGTGTACATGTCATGGTGCTCAACCACATTTTTTCATTTATCCATACAAACCGAAAATCACTTGTAAGTTTAGGGCTTCCTTTGTTCTCATTGTCAAAACTACTGCGTGACGTCGATTTTTGCACAAACTTGATCAATCGGCATATTTTCATGGATTTGACTACAGGGCGACGCCGCTATATTCATTTAACCAATGCAAACATATTCTTCTCTGGACGACTGTGCTTTCGAGACAGTAGAATAAAATTTAGATAGAGTAAAAAATAGGGCTTCGCGCAACCAAGTTGGATTTTCCCTTTTCGTGTTGTTATATTACTGTTTTGGTCACCGTAAATAACTTCGTCTCAAAACAGCTTGAATCCTGCAATCAATCGCATATGGTCTGGTGTGGCAATGATCATGGAGTTGGTTGTGGCAACACGTGCACGTCAACCTAAACAAATTGCTTGGACGCATTACCATACTATGAGCTAATCAGTTAAGTGTAATTGCGTAAACAAATCGCTGCACTACCTTAGCACCATGCGTACGCTAACATGATTACTAAATGGAAGCGGCAAGCAAAAACTCAGGGAGTCGAGGCTAAGGAACGGCTATGCACCTGGACAATGGCGTGTTGCTGTGGACACGTAACGCGAATGCACCCGTCAGCTCCTCATCTTCTAACAGAGCAACCCTTCATTTCATCCGGCAAAAATTGTTCACCCTGTCCATATCGGTGTAGGAATTTTACTTTGGGTGTTCAAATTTTGACCAACGCAAAAACACAAAATATAAAGGTGACAAGCTGAAAATTGTCCATGCCATCACGCCAATAAAAGAAATCATGTCCCCGGATCAATCGATGCACACATGTTTATTTATTGCAAAAAATTATACATGCTAAAAAATAGATAGTATGAATTTTTTTTTTGCCATCTACACCCATGACCAAGTGTGGATGTGTCCTGATTGGGGGAGTCTCGACGACATTGCTCACCAGTTGGGAGATTTGGAACGAGCATAATCGCGGATCTTTCACAACTGCTTGTGGGTAACCGCAAGAATAAGCGGTTGCATTTGCAGTTTTTATTTACTTTTACTTGTCAAACTTCTTCTAAATTAATAGATTAGAACAAAAAATTGCACCCATTTCAAAAATAAAAACTTTCTCGTTGGTGTCTTTTCTTCTCTTGAAACAACTTATAACAGAATAATATCTTCAAGGCACACAAATTGCGTTGGCCAGATTTTCATGGAAGAAGCCAAGGGGACGTGGCTCGTCGGGAAACTTAGTTTCATGTCAATATACAAGTGCTTCAACATTTTTATATTTTTTTATTAGGGAGGCGCTTCGTTCTCTTATATGGTTTGGATGACAAGACAAGTGTATGGAATTATGGATATATAACATACCGACTTTTTGCATCTTATATATATTTGGGATCGTGATGTAATTGTAGACATAGTTTTTTCCACACGAGTCGACATGGAACGACCATTGGATAATAAGAACGCACGGCGTTTTTGGACCAACATATCTGAGAGCCCAACTGCCGAGGACACCAAGAAGTTACTAGTCATCGGAGCAGAAAGATGTTTTACTTATACTTAGTTCGTCGACTACATGCATTGGTAATGAAATTGTCCAACTGGTTTGTGTGGACATTATCAAGGTCACACCAACGATGTCACAATCATAGTTGAAGCAGTGACATCAAAATACTTGCGGATTTAATATCCTTTGTTTGCCATGCTGGGTTTCCATAATAACATCAATGTGCTTCAACAATGTCCGTTATTCAAGAGATAAGTAATGGGGAGGTTGTGGCGTGCAAATGCACCGTCAGCAGGCATGACTACGCCATGACATACTATCCTGTCGATTCTATCTATACGTAGTGGGTGGCATTTGTGAAGACTGTATCCAATCTTCAAGGTCACAAATGACATATCTTTACAATTATGCAATAATCTGTTAGGAAGGATTTGGAGAGGGCATTTGGAGTGCTCCAAGCTCGTTGAAGTATCGTGTAGCTGCAGTGATGTGGGATCCATAGACATTGTGAAGGTTATAACTTGTTGTATAATCTTGCACAACATGATTGTGAATGCGAGAGCGAAGGGGACGCCCCCCACATATAATTTGACAAGTTCCGAGAACATGTACAGTCCAGAACAAGATGCAGAGCATGTTGTCAACTTTCTTGAAATGCATAGACAATTTTGAATCAACAGACACATATGCAACTACTTAATAATCTTGTGCAGCATATGTGGATCCATAGAAATCATTGAATTTAGGTTTTAGTTATTCTCCCACAAATTGAACGATTCATGTTTGAATTATGCACACTAATTTTACATTTATAATTTGAACAATTTGTTTCTCTGAATATTTTATAGGTATCTAATATAATCTGCATCCATGTATTGCATGGATTCGAGGTTTGAAAATGGTGGTGTGGTTGCAGAAGCGAACATACATGTGCACAGATATATACAGAGGGATGCTTGTGTCTGAGAGTGGACAAATGAAGGTCGGGCTCGAGAGACCCACTTATCTGAGAATTTTCAAAACAACGTTTCAAAGTTTCAGAAAAATACGAGAAAAAATTGTAGGCGTAGATAATGTTGCATTTTACGAATGAGTTAAATCTCAACTGAAACATCTTGTAAAAAAATGTCAAAATTTAACATTGGAAGTGGTGAACAGTGCAAAATTTCAAAACAACAAAAAAATTCTGATTTTATCATTTTTATATATAGGGATGTCCGTGTCTGAGAGTGGACAAATGGAGCTCGAAATCGAGAGAGAGAGACTTTTATTTGAAAACTTTAAAAAAAACATTGCAAAGTTTGAGAAAAATCTGAGAAAAAAATTATAGATGTAGACAATGTTGTATTTTACAAACACGTAAAATCTCAACTCGAAACATCTTGTATTTTTTCTGTAAAATTGTCAAAATTTAACATTGAAAATAGTGAACAGTGCAAAATTTCAAAACACTAAAATTTGTCAGATTTTATCATTTAGTGTATCCTAGAATATGACTTATTTTGTCTTAAAATTTTGCACGTGGGTAGAGAATGCATCATTGTCTACATGTAAAAAAGAATTCAAAACTGTTTGGAACTTGAAAATAATTATTTCAAAATTTTGAAAATGATCACCATGCATGGAGCTGAGGCTCCATTTGTGGTTCCGTGTCCGATTGGAGATGCTCTTGCTAAGCTCACAAGTCACAACAGGGTACGTCGCACGACGGAATCGTCTTCCCATGCAGGATTCGAGAGCGAGGTGGCCAGGCAGGCGCCGATGTCGACGACGGCGGACGCGTGGACGCCATGTATTTCCGCTCCGACTAGGCTCGTTGGCACGCTGGAGATTATATTAATCTCAAACGAGGACGCGTGTCGGCTAACCCATGATTAGGTTCTCGTCCGACGTCAAAGGGAAACGGCACAAGACGCAGACGGAATGGCGACCCGAGCACCAGAACGAGAGGTCAACATCCCGCGCGCGTGGCACGGGCGGGCGGATGGCCCACATTGTCTTCCTCCGCGCGGCCGCCTTCGACCTCACGGCCGGCAAGCCGGCGCTTGCGGGCGTCCCGGCATCCGCGCCGCTTTCCGTGGCGGCCGCGGCCATTTCGTCGTCGCCGGATGCCGCCGTGGCAGTCTGGCGCGAGGGCGCCTCGCCGCTGGCGCCCGCCGCGGCCACCGTCGTCGGGCTGCTCAGCTCGCTCGACGTCGTGGCGTTCCTTGCCTCCCACCGCGCGGGAGGAGGCACCGACGCAGCGGCGATGAAGACGCCCGCCGGCGACGTGGTGCCGCGGGAGCAGGCCGTCGTTCGGGAGGTTGAGCCCGACGCGAGGTGAGGCGTCCTCTTTCTTTTCGACAGCAAGCTAGCACTCTCGTTTATTCTTCAGCAAAGTTTGAACTTCCAACGAGTAGAAATTCATGATTTTTTTGGCAAAGAAAAGTGCATCGTGTTTGCATCACAGCAACACTTGCCAACATGGCTACATTCTAATCTATCCGTCCCTATGTTTCTCACATTATTTAAATATACCCGGTGAAAATTTAAGATACCAATGGCCAGACACCAATCACCTAAAGTGTCTTGCATTAATTTTTCATAGTTTGATTGCATTAGTTTTTGTTACAATGTGTGTGAGCTTATTTTTTATAAGGTGACAGATATCTTATTTCGGCTAGTCTTTGCTAGCTAGTCTCCATGTAAGCATCCCTTAAAGTTCTTGATTTGAAAAATTACATGAGCTAACTGCCAATTCAATTTCTTTCAAGGTTGATCGAGGTAGTGGAGCTAATGAAGCAGGGGGCAAAGCGTGTCCTTGTCCGCAAGAACATCACAGAAGGATGCACCGTCAACAAGCAACCATTTGCACCGTTTTACAAAGCTCCGCCGAAGATCACCGGAACCGGGACACCCCGCGCTGCTACAACGCAGATAACCAACAGACCATTGCCATCACCAACGTTTGGCTGTGACAAGTACTGCTGCCTGACAAGAGAAGACATCATTCGCTTCCTCATCAACTGCCTTGGTGCCCTTGCACCGATGCCATTGCAGTCAATCTCCTCTCTTGGAGCCATCAGCCGTAGCTACTGCCATGTCGAGGCCCCCTCACCAGCTATCGAGGCTGTCTGGAAGATACCTCCGACCCACGCGTCGTTGCTGTGTGCAGACAAACAACGATGGAGCACACATAATTCTAGGTGAGATATCCGCTCACAAGCTGTGGAAGCGTGATTATGTGGCTGCCGCGGATGCAATGTCAAGGCTGTCAGCACTACACTTCGCCACCGGCATCGACGAGAATGGAGCAGTGCCAGCTTCTACTAGTGGCATCGGTATCGGTGCACGGCGGGTGGACGGGGAGAATGGCATTGTGCCTTCTCCAAGGTCTATGAAATTCAGTAGCAGGAAAATTGGGTTCTCAGCAAGCCTTGCAAGCCAGATGGTGCCAAGCCACCGGAAGAACACAGTGCTGACCTGCACGACTACGAGCTCTCTTGCTGCCGTTATGGCGCAGATGCTGGCGCATAGGGCCACACACCTCTGGGTCACAGAAGGTGGCGACACGGAGGAACCTATCTTGATTGGCATGATTGGGTACGCAGAAATCTTCAATGCAGTCACCAGAGGTGTTCTTCTGGCTTAATCACCGATGCAGATTCATTTCACGTTAAACAAGCTTGCGAAATGGATGAGTTCTTCTGTATACAGAGAAGGGAAAAGAAGTGGAACAAATCTGGTTGCAGCATAGCTATTGGCACTGAGTATGAAGGACTCAACTCAAGCCCTATTAGCTGGTGAGAATACATTGCAAGCCCAACTCCTGATTCGTTAGCTGTCTCAGTGTTTTATGTGTACTCTGTTCTTTCTCCATATTTTCAACAGAGAACGTTCAATTCTGCTGTCCTATGATTGTTTTCTGCTGGCATAACTGAATGAATGAGTGTCTAGGAGGAACTAGACACTACTTCGATATAGTAGAAGCTGAGGATCGAACCCAGGCTGCCTAGACCACCATCCGTGGTGCTAGCCAGTAAGCCCCTGGGTGACTTCTCTCTGCTGGCATAACTAAGTTCCATAATTTACCTGAAGTTCTGAACTCAAGTTATAAGCGAGTCAGTAAGTAATTCAAAATTGTGCGTAGGAAGCAATTTATCATATTATGACAGAATACATTATCTACATAGCCAATCTTGCAACAGTGAACACACAGAAATAAAATAAATCTGTCCGACGAAATTATCACACTACTCGTGATAGAGGCCTATGGGCTGTGGTAGCACGTGATCCTTCGTTATAATGGAGTAATGGTAATGTTTCTTCACAGTTATACCGGTTTACCATGATACTAATCCTTCCTTAGCTCAATGCACTCCCTGTGGGCGCCGGAGCTGTTGATGACTATGATTTCCAAATTATCTCCCTGCAAAATTTCATAGAACAATGGTATTGAATCAGAAGTTTAACGTTTTAGGCACTAGCGATCATTAGCATCCAAGGGCAAGAAGACACCATACAGTGTATATATCTCGTTCTGTGGCTGATGCAAAAACGTCCTTCACCAGATCAACGGCATCCGATTCAGACAAGTGCGTCACTGCATCCTGCATAAGTAGCAATGGCGTTAGAATTCTGAAAATGCATGATATGCCAACAATGATCTAAATCGTATTTTATTGGTGATTACAGATGATATCACACCTTATCTCAATCTAAGCAAGAAATTTGACCATGTTGTCGCCGTCTAAAATCATGGGAGAATTAATGTATTTGGATTTAAAGCAATTTTTCATGTGTCATTGGACGAATTCCACAAATTTCTGAATGACCTTAGTTAGAGTTGCATGGTTAAATGCGGCTCAAAATAAGCCTAGTTTGCCAGACATTATTAACAGTGGAGTTTTACAAACTCACCCGAGCTGGGAGTAGTAGAGGACTAGGAGATTTCAACTGGTTGTCTAAAACAGGCATCATCAATGCTGCACCTGTTCCTTGAGCACTATAGCCGGTCCGCTCATACGATCCAACAGCATCATATGTGAAGACACATCCTTTACCTTTGAAAGGAGAACAAATGCTCAGAGTCATGATTACCACTGATCTATCCAACGTTAACCAAAACATAACCGGAATCATACCTTCGCTGTCCAGTCCACCCAACACGTTGAAAGCATAGTATGGAAAGAATCTCTTATAGTAAAGAGTGTTTGACAGTAATTGCGCCATTGCAGGGCAGCTCATCTTCTTGTTATGGTAGTGTTCATAGACCTACAAAAGCACAAACATGAAACATGATTACCGTGTAATTATATATTATGATTAAGGATCGCTGTGCATACAGTCTCCAATCCCATATTGAACAGATACTTGTTCAGGTACGGAGGCAATCTAGAGCTAAATTGTCATTATGCTAATGATCAGAGGTGAACTAAGAAGGACCTTGTGTTGACACTGATTTTGTCTTTAGATGTAAAGTAAATTTCAAAATATGATAAAATAATTTAATAATGAGATGAATCTTAGAAAATAGGATTTGTCTCATGATAAAAAGGGATAAATTGTTCGACATATAAATCAACGACAATAATTAATATCTTCATGATATTAAATATACTCTCTTTATCAAAAAAATAAAACCATCGACAAATCACCAAATATTTGCCGCCATTGGCGACCCCAGATCTCCATAAAATATAATCAACACATAAGAAATTCAACTGTAAAATAAATATCAGCCAGTCGATTTAGTATTAAAACAAATACTCGTCATCGGATCGATACTAAATTTACCAAATATTTAACCGCAAGATAAAATGTCGTCGTCACTCCGACAACACTGCAAATACGGTCGCATTATATGTACAAAACACAGTATCTAAAAGGAAATTCCCAATAAATTAATATTGGCTAACCATTGTAACTTCACGCCACGCCGGAAAATATATCACACGGTCTCATATACCAGCTGCATGTATCAGGCGACGAGATTTCCGACTAATTAATCACCCAGCCGGTGGCCCAAAGCCATGCATAGCTACATGCGTATAATTAAAGCCCACACAATGATTAAAAAATGGTAGCAGTCGATGTGTGCGCATGCAAAGAATTAAGAGCCTATCTTAGCTACGTAATCAACAAAGTATGGATTGGTGGCCAAAGCCCACGCTCGGTAATCAGACGACCTGCCTCGGCCTTCTCCGACCGATCCAGAGATAAATATATGCAGGCGGATCAAGTCGTACACTCGTACACGAAGAAAACTTGACGCCCAAATTTCCAACTAGCCACTACGCCCACGATCGGCTGAACGCGCGCGCTTCCTCTCGCTGGCCGGCTATAGTAGATATAGATATAGATATAGATATAATAGCGCGTCCATTCTGCGCGCTCTCAGGCCTTCTGCTACTGTAGATCAACAGTACTCACACGCTGTATCGTGCTACAGTAGCTACAGTGCGTTGCTACAGATATTCTTTTTTTTTTGCGAAACCTCCAGAAAATATATATATACGAAAAAAAATCGCGCCGACGAGTAGGTTCCATTCCCGTAATCGATTTCGATTTTGGTCGACTCTAGAATGATAACTACTTATGTCCTAATGCAAACATATTTAAATATTTTAATTCAGTGAAATATTTTGAGAAAATCACTACTATATATAATGGCCCCCTCAGAATAAAAACACGCATTTCTTTTAGGCAAAGGTCCTTGCGTTCTCCAGATATTACAAACTAATTTCAGTAACATCACCACCACATAGTAATTTCAGTGACATCACCACCGCATAACTTTTCCAAAACTAATTTTATTAACACTATTTTTATCAGCACATATATTTCATATTGCACTACAACATTATTTTCTCAATTTATTTCCCATATAAACTAATTCACCAACGTAAAAATAATAATAAAACCACAAAATTTTACATTAATTTCCAAACAATTCATAACTAATTCATAGTCCATCGGGAAAAAAATTGAACATACCTAAATGCTTTCTAAAAAATAAAACCTACTTATTTATATCGAATACACGAATGCTCGAAAAAAACTAACCATGGTTATTTGACACAACAAAATTAAACAACTCTTAAACATACTTAAAATACCAAAACTTCCCCCTAATTCACAATGTATTTTTTTTTGGATAATTCAAACATATACAAGTATATTTCCACACTTCTACCAGCTACAGAATATATTCAAATATATATGACTATTTTCCATACTTACACAAATTACATAAAATTAAATCACCAACGAAAAATAATATTAATACCGCATAATTTTAGATTGATTTCCAATAATCTGTAGCTATGCCAAACTTATTTTCCAAATAAACATAGTTGAATCAACAAACAAAAATTAAAATAGAACATGTTCTAAACAATTTAAAAACTTTTATTAATATTGTTTTAGGATATTTATACAACTTCCAAAATCTACTAAATGCTGCAAAATCAGTAACTTAAACTATAGCCATCAAAAAAAAAATTCACCAACGAAAAATATATTGAATAAACATTAAAAAAAAACCCTGACTATTTATGGCGTATGATTAAATTTCAATTTTAGATATTTCAAACTTTTAAATATCTTCCAAATCTGACCACTTCGCAAAAGTAAACAGAAATCAAATCTAGAAAACACCCCAACATGAACAATTTTCAAAATCTAAACAATTTCAGAACACAAACTTTTCCAAACTTCAAAAATTTCCAAACCTACATAATTTCTAAAATTTTATTTACCGCACGCCGCGCTAAGTTCCCTAGTATATAAAAGACCAGTACTCAACGCTGCCAAAGCTAATTGCAAATCACGAATCAATCATTCATTCCCAGTCCATCGCTGCCTGCTCCGTCCCATCGCTCACACGCTTGCGCCGCATATTCGTCGCCCGTTCGTCGTCACGCCGCCGGCACTCGTAGTCAGCGTTGCTCGCCATCAGCTTCTCAACAGCCACGCTACAATACGTGTTGACTGTTTAGTTGCTGCCGGCCGGCCGTTCGACATACGCGAGTGTATACGCCGTCGTCCGATCGCCCATCGCTACTTCCCTTCGTCTTCGCCGCCAAGGTGAGAAAGGGAGGCCGAAGCTATATTCTCTCATCCTCTTTCAGTCTTGACTATGCTCTCGTTCACATGATGATTGGTTAGCATGCTCAAACGAATTTGCTCCTTGTTTGGTCAGCATGGTGACTCCGGTCCCATGATGATACAAATTAAGGATAGAAATAGAAATCAATCACCCCGCTCCTTGTTTGGTCAGCATGGTGATCCCGGTCCCATGTAGATACGAATCTTTACTATTAAAAATAGAGATCAAACCTCATATTGTTTAGGTCTCATAAAGTTCTACCTGATAGAAATTAGAACATATTTGCTCCATATTGCATACATGCACCCTTGTCCAATTAAAACTTGACCTTGATTTGGTCAGCATGGTGACTCCGGTCCCATGATGATACAAATAAAGGAAATGAACCAAATTCCTAATTAGGCATATATATGGTCCTATGTTGATACAAATTGGGTGCATATAATAAAATACTTCTTGGTTCGGTCACATGGCGATTCCGATCCCCATGTCGATACAAATCAAGAATAGAAGTAGAAATAAACTCCATATTGCTTTGGGTCTCATAAATCCCATCTCGGTAGAAATTACAATATGATTTCTGCATATAAAATAAGTCTTGTTCCCTAAATATTGAGTCACGGTTGCATGTTTGTAGTGCTAGCCATGTAGACATGAAGGAAGCCAAATATAATATTGTTTGCACCTACTTAGCTAACAATCTGGATTAGTATAGGTCAGAGTGGGCAAAAAAATCAAACTCAAATGCATGCGGCGGCCGTGTACTATCAAAACATACATTTACACATGCACCTTGATTAGATAGCAGTAGGTATACACGCATGTGAAACTTGATCAAACAAAGCGAATCTGCACCTCATTTATATATTAGCTTGCTCTGAAAATCTGCATGCTATCCTATTCGTATTGGTCAACCGAATGCATATATTAAATCATGTAGTAAATGATCCCTTTATATGGATACACGTATTAGCTAGATTTTGCACTACATATAACATAGTGCCCCCATGTTGTCAATACCGAAATAAACATGGCAATCAAAATACTTATGCATAATATTTACTCCATGCGTTGTTTAGTCTCATATAAATAAACTAAGTTGATAATTTCCATCATGCCCATGAAACATAGAAATTGATATATACTCTTGCTCCATCCGGTTATGCTACACGTGGGCATATTGCTACGCGGTGCTAGTCATAATACGGGTGAAGTGAAACTGCATTAAAATATGCTCATATAGTTATGCCATTAGTCTCTCATATAAAACTAGTGTCCTAATATGTGTTGGAATCATATTACACCATTAAATCCCATGCGGTTATGCTCATGTCATGCACTCCATATAGGTGTAGGCATATATAAACTAAACATGAGTTAAAATATACAATTGCATGTAAGCAATGAATTCTCATGTCATACGAAAATCTCCCATATAGATTAAAATTAAACCATGCGTTCCTTCATATTGGTGAATGCATCCACAAAATGCCCTATGTCACTTGCACTAAATATAACATAGTGCATCTCATCATCACATTCTCATATAGCTTGCCCATATGGTGGCTTAACAAATTGCTATGAGCATGCATATAAAAAATCTACCTGCATGATAGACTTGGCTCACAAACGAGCTATACCATATGTTGCACACATGCTTGCGGAACCGGCTTATTAACTATAAAAATGTTCATACTATCAATAACATAAAACACTACTTACTACCAAATTTCGGATGGTTAATGAACTAGGTAAAATAGCCAAGTCATGTACGTGTTATAAGAAATCATATGATCAAATGATGAACATTATGCTACCCATATATTAGCATAGACATACTTCACGGCTCCCCGACTACGCCGACGTCGACGACAGCGAGGAGGACTTTATTTTCTACATTTTGTAGTTTTCTTTTCTACACTTTGTAGTGCTCACATGTTGCAATTCTATGTAATAGTTATGTTGGAATTCTTAATCAGGGGTTTTCTCTCCAGAGATGTAATTAACAGATCTTTTATATGTATGTAAGAGTTCTGGAAATAAAGTACCTGCAATGTTTGATCCTTTATTTATTTTATGCATTCACGCATTTAAATTATACTATCTGTCTCTATGACGTGGACGCGTACGTATTTTTGCGATCGGCCCATTTTCCCGTCATCACCATGTAAGCACAAACAATCCTTGACATCATGATGATCCAGGTTAATATAAAAGAAAAAGTGTTGGATACTTGGATCACAATCTCCAGGTAATTTATGTTGGGAGTATTGCAAGTGTGCATTTAAGTCAGTGATAGAGTAGATAACTCTGAACACATCTTATAGAAGGTTCGAGATCTCAGTAAACTATGAGACTTACCAATTCCTTTGCAGCAAGACTCTTCTGCAACATTTTGATATCACCTTGAAATCCAGATGAGGCTAACACACATTTGTCCGCCCTATGGAAAGTAAGCAGAGAGAACAACATGAGCACATTCATTAACCAATCAAATGTTTGGCTTACAGCGTTGTGTTCCAACAGAACTGATATTGTCTAACAACAGTTTCTTGTAAAACTGGTAGCATTCGGGATTAAAAAATGGACTGATTTACCATCAAAGTGACAAAATGGATAATCAAATGATGCTACCACAACTTTTTGATTCGCAGTTGCTGCTAACAATCACAAAAAACGTATAACAGAGGTTGCAGCAGAACATGTACAATCAGTCAATCACTGATTCCTCAACAGTCAACAGTGAGCACGCAGGAATAAACTCACAAAGTTTACCAGACTGCTAAGAATCATGAGTTGATCCATACACAACAAATACATCGCCGACGGAATCCTGGTTAACCCAACGAGCCCAAACTGTAATAGTAATAGCACTTCATGGGAAGGGAAGAGAGAGAGAGCGAGAGGAAGGGGGAGGCGGGAGCACGTACAGGCATGCGATCTTGGAGTGTTCGCGGGAGAGGATGCTGTATCCCACGGAGAGGCGGGTGTCGGCGGCGACGACGCAGTAGTCGGCCCCAGCGACGGCCACGCACGTGCCGCCGTTGTTCTCGTACGGATCGAATCTCGACATGGCGGGCCAAGCGCTCAGGGAGGAACCGGGGTCACCTTGGTGCTCACTGTGGACAGAGTCACACCACCACCACGACACAGAACGCATCGAGGAGGGAGACGCTATTTATGGACGCCGCGGGAGGGAGTTCTGAACTTCTGATCTTCTTGTGCTGCAAGAAGAGATCCAAGGAGAAGAAGGGCAAACCCTATATGCCGCCTGTTTGCGCCCCTTAACGCGCGCGGCGCCTGAAGCGAAGCGTTACGGGCCGGGCCCAATTCGCCCGCGTCACGTCGGCGTTGAAGGAGAAGACGTCGAAGGAGAAACGAGCCGGCGTCGGCGACGCCGCGCCGACCGCGAGGGAGGCGCGAAGGAGAAGGCGCCGGCGAGCCAGGACCGAGCCGGAGCCGGGGCCGACGCGGCCAGCCGCGGCGGCGCCGGCGTAGGCTCGGAAAACCTTATCGGTGGGGGGTGCGGGGTCGGGCTTAGAGGGATGGCCGTGGACGGCGGTGGATCGGCGGTGGGGGGCTGTTGGAGGAGGGCGGAACGGCGAGGCGGTCGCGGAAGCGCCGCCGGCCGTGGGTGGCGGCCGCATGCGGTCTGGCCGACGCCGGCAACGGGGGATCGACGGCAATGCGGGGAAGAAGAAGGGGATCGAGGCGGTTGGGCCGGCCCACGTACACGGCAAGGAGCGAAGCGGGGAGCGAAGCGTGCAGGCGCCGCGAGTGCTATGCGGCGCTAACGCGCGGTGTAGGCTCGGTTCGGTTGCTGTTAAGGCGTAGTGGGCTTGGTTGGGCCGACTTTGGGGACCTGGACCGGGCTGACATTATGTGCTCTTTCCTAGGTTCTGAATGGCCTATCCGTGAAGACAATGGTTCTGAGTAGTTTTTTACAAACACCGAATTTGAATTTAGTCCAAATTTTTTCTAAAATTCTGGAAATTTCAGGGACTTTTTTTTCCTATCGGAGTGGGTGAGAGAACCCGTGAAATGGGACAATTCATTTTCTTCCCCTATCATGCTTACAATTGAAATGAGGTAGAGCGAGAAATGACAAGAACTATTGGAAGAGGAGCATAAACAGGTCAACCTCTCGAGGTGATCTTATTATTATTTTTAGGTTGCACTATTTAAAATAAATAAAAAGTTGCACTATTTAATGGTATCCCTTCGTGCAAATTGAGCTTCATACATACACTGCAGCACGAGAGAGCAACTCTAGCAGATCCTGTAAAAGGTAGATCCTAAAGCAGTTTTAGGGGCAGGCCCTATAATTTGTTTAGGATACACTCTGTTGGCTGACCCCTTTAAACTACAGCTTCTACATTTTATTTTCTTAGATTTCTCACTACTTGTATATACAAATATCATTCCAATTCAAATAATAAATCATAATTCAGAATCAAACACCAATTCAGGCATTCAGCAACATTTCGAACCCCTAACTTTGGAAATTTCTAGTTCAGATTCGAACCAGATTTAACCAACAAATAATACAAAATATGTTTCAAATCGTCCCAAATAGTTCGTCATCGTCTAATCACAACTAATGCTCAAGCACAACCAAAGTGACTGACCGACTCGCCATTTTGGAAGCCAAGATACCATCACGAATCGTCTGCCAAAGTCTCATGTCCTCTCGTCAATCCATGTTGGTCCATGAGCATGATCATGATCTCTTCCTCATTCTTCATTTGAATTTATTTCTTGGCCTTCTGCCTCATTCTCCCATCTTCGAGAGCAAGCATGTACTCCTCAGCATTCGTCTTGCGCTCCGCCATGACCGACATGCGCTCTCTGTAGATCATCTTGCGCTCCTCGTCCTCTTTGATATATTTTTACCTTGTTAACTTCACTTGCTTCCTCTCTGCCACCAAATCCAACTTGGCTTGAAGCGCCTGAGCTGCCAACTCATTCCTTACCTTGAGGATTTTATCAAGCTTCTCCTTGCAGATAGCTCCTTTGTTGTTCTCGTCACTTTCTCCTTCTCCCTTTTTCTTCCTCCGGGCCTCACTGAGGTTGCAGTTGGAATCATTTCTCTAGCCTCACTATATCCACCAGCATCATCTTCGAGAGAGGATAAGTAGCTTACCTCTTTCAATTTGATTGTGCCTCATCATTCCTTGATTTTCTCTTTACATTACTTTTGAGCAATGCCCAACAAAGGTGTAAGACAAAGAGCTTCCTTTGGAGTTGTGCACCTGTATGTACCACTCTTGGGCGTAGAAAACCCGTGTGACATTAATCAATTCACGAGGAAATATGGCTGCAATATGTCAAACACATATGATGATATGAACATGGTACTCGCATGATCCTGCAAAGGCATACATTTGGAGGAAGGCGCTCCACTTGGTCACAACAGCGCCCCCCCCCCCCCCCCCCCCCCAAAGGTTACAACTACGAGCATGGCAAGGAACGGGCGCTGAAGGACCGACGACGTGCCATGGAGCCATGCAGAGGAGGAGGAGGGGTAGTGAGGACGCGTAGGAGTTGGACAGGTGAATGTCTATGTGTTGATCCTAGGTAAAGAAGCAGGGGATATACGGGTGTGTTACTGCCCCTCAATCACAACTTAACCTTTCCCTAATTGGTATACTCTCTCCGTCCCACAATATAATATGTTTTGACAAGTTAAAACAGTTTACCTAAATTTACGTTCTATTATATACACTTTTAGTCCAACAACTTGCGTGTCCCATGCATTTTAGTCCCACAACTTGCAAAACGTGTGTTGATAGTCCCACAACTTGTATAGCCTAAGCAAATTAGTCCCAAATCGCCACGCCGGACGCTGAGTGGACGGAAATCATTTACACTTCATCCCTTAGAGAATAAAAAATGCAATCAAGTCCCTCCGCTCGCGGCAGTTAGGTTTGGACGGCATTTTGCACTTTAGTCCATAAAATCTGGGGATTCTTTTCTTTCCTTTTATTCTCTTTCTTTCCTTACCTGCTAACATGCTGGTACTGGTTCTGCAGTTGAGCAGCATGATTCACCTATCGAGCAGAGCACTGTCAGCTTAACTGTCGACAAGAACATGCAGAGCAAGCAATCCTGTGCAAATTTCTGAAATCAAATCGAAGCAAAGCAACCAAACCTGTGCATGAACATGAGGTCTTCTTGTTGTCGTCGTCGTCGGATTCCAGTACACCTCACCGGTCACCGTGGCCCATGTGTCGCCGTCGTCGGGGCTCATCCCGCCACCGCCCCTGAAGCCACCAGTGAGCTCTGATTCGAGCCGCCCCGAGCTTCGATTCGTCCCTATTGGACCACCTCTGTCTCCCTCCTACGAATCGTCCCCATCTCACGCCTCCTCCTTCCGTTCGACGGCCTCGCCGGTCACTGTCGCCACCGAGAGAGCCAGCTAGGGTTAGGGATTGGAGAATTCAGTCTCAGTTTCCCTTTTAACTGCTGAGGGACGTATATCTGCAATATTAAAAGAGTCCTGGGGGTTTTGCGCAAAATAATCACGTTACAGCGTGTGCAATCAGCCACCGTGGCATCACAAGTGTCAGCATAACAGCGATTTGGGACTAATTTGTTAGGTCTGAACAAGTTGTGGGACTACTGGTGCACGTTTTGCAAGTTGTGGGACTAAAATGCACGGGACGCGCAAGTTGTGGGACCAAAAGTGTATATGGCCCAACCATGACATCTAGTAATTTTCTTTAGCCTTCAAAAAACAAGCAAGTGCTTTCCTTTACTATGAACTTTAGTTACCAAATTTACCTTTGCCTCCGACGTCCGCGAGCACGCATCATCCATCGCTGGTGTGCTGCATCTGTGGCAGCAGGACTAGGAGGAGTCACCACTCACCACTACTAGCTAGTGCTTCATACATGGCTTCGCAGCTCCTTTCTCTCTCTGATTCCATGGCCGTCCGTAAGAAGACACACGTCTAAAACTAATATACTACTCCGTAGTTGCTAACCTTGTACTCCAGTGCATGCATGCATGGAGGCCACTCGACATTCTGCAAAAACAATGGGCTCGCGCGTCGTGCTAAACAAGGTGTTGATGGCTGGAGTAGGAAAAGCGCGCAATATAAAGGTCTTTGGAACGGAATATTTATACAGGCTTAATTTGCTTACGTGGCTCCACTCATAAAGAAAAAGGAAAAAAGGGTTAAGCTTACGTGCCTGAGCACCCAGGAGAACAGGAACTCGGAATATGTTTCTTCTCGTTAACTGATGACACGCGCTGCCACGGGTCCAGAACTCCAGATATGTGCCAACAGAGAGCAGCTCGACTGTTTTCCAGTATGCTCACGCTCGAATTTTTCTCTTTTTTCTAGGATACACCCCCAACAGGTGCATCAAATACATAGAAGAAGAGGCCGGTACCACGATACAAACACACACCACGCCAGACGATATACAACACACTCTCTACAACGACCCGACGAAGTGAGCTCGCCATGCCCAAGCTCCTACTAAAGGTGAGGAGATGGGGCACTAAACAACCGGACCGCGTCACAATCAAAGCAAGACACCACCACCGTACGACCCTGACTCCAAGACTGCCCGGATCAAAGCACCACTCCTCATACGCCTAGAGGGAGATCGGCGAGAAGTTGGCACGATCCAACCGGACTTGAGGAAGATGTCGACGAAGAGGCGCCCACCATGATGTACATTGCTGTCGAGGTGGTATCACGGCAGATGCCATAGGATGGCTTATGTTGGGGCCGATAGACGCTGGTGGAACCGGGGAGGGCTAGCGCGCTAAGGAGCGCACACGGAAAACACTAGCACACGCACAATATACCCAGGTTCGGGGCCCTCGTGAGAAGGTAATACCCCTACTCCTGCCTGCCTCTCTCTATATGTCGGTATCTCACAAGTACAATGGTGCTCCTTGAGCTGTATCTTTGCAGCTATGGCAATGAGCTCTAAGGAAGAAGATGAAGTTAAGGGGGGAAATGTCTCTCTCTCTGGGCGTCGTCCCTCACGCAGGAGGGGGAGGGCCTCCTTTTATAACTAGCTGGGTGCAACGGTCAGCTCCGTACCGGCACTGTGGCCACGCACGCCCGCGTCAGCCGTCGTACCGACACTGTAGCCACGCACTCTGCACCGTCATGATTGTACCCTCTGTAGGAGACACGACGTGGCTTGCCCATACCCTGTCCCATGTCTCTGCTCCCACGTACAACCTTGGTCAGCGGCGTCCTTCTCCTGTTCCCACGTCCGTCCTTGGTCAGCAGAGGTGAGCCCGGTCACCTCAAACATGCGCCATACCGCACGCCATGCTCCCGTGTCAGACGGGATGCGACAGCAGCGCTGACCTCCGTCCGACATAAGGTGCCTCATCTCTATAACCCGGCATGGATATGTCGGATTCCCTTTCCTGAATAGCCTCCCCTGCACATAAGAAAACACACAGGATACCGACATATATATGTCGGTCAGCATGTCTCGGATCCCATATCTCGGTCAGTATAACTCGGTGAGTATACGTCGGTTCCCACCAACATCATAACTCGGCCTCCTCTGGGCCCGGGTATGTCGGTTTTTTGTACCTCGGTCCAGACTTGGACACAGCTTATACCATATCATGACCCTACCCGGGGGTAGCCCCCCGACAATTGCGCCCCCGAGGCTCATGTCCTGAGCAGCGACCAATACCAGCAGCACCACACTCCCCCACCACATCTCCAGTCACATCAGCCTCACTCCGGATAGCCTTGATGACATCTTCAAGAAGATCACGACGTGGTGGCGCCGCCGTCGCCTGGTCCGATGGACCGAACCTAGGGTTTCCCCTGGCACACCGGAGGAGAGGAAGGCACGTTCCAGGGCCTAAACCACGCCTCCAAGGAGGTAGCGTCGCCCGCAGGCGTCGTCGTGGCCAGCATCGGCCGCCGCCGAGCTGGGCTTTCACCCGGCCATAGTTCGTGCCCCCGAAACCGCTGGACTGGAGTTGGGCGAATGAGGAAAGGCGCCGGCTTGAGTCGTCACAGCAGGAAGGAGAGAGCACCGCCGGTCTCACTGTCGTGGAAGAGAGGCGTTTCACCACCGGCTCCACGGCCAAAACCACCATGGGCTCGGAGGAGGAGGCCCCCCATGGCAGCTGGCCATCCTCGCTGCTACGCCCACGCTCCGGAGCCGAAACTCCCGAGCCGTCCGCGCTCCCGCGCGCCGGCAGCGCGCCCCGCGGCCGCGCCCCGCGCAGGCCCGCATAGGCCCAGATCGGGCCCAGCCGCCATTCGCAACCACGGGCAGCAGGACACGTCCCTTGCAAAGCAGCCACCACCGCCACCATGCGCCATCGCTGCGCCGCCATGCCGTCTTGAACCACCGCCGCCGCCCAGGCCGACGGCCCTCGCGACAAGGCGCACGAGCGAGAGAGACCCCGCCTCCGCCGTCGGCGGCGCGAGCTTTGCCCGGCCGCGTCCTCCGGCGGAGGCGGAGGGGAGGGAGGAAGAGGGGCGCGGCCCGGCGGCGGCTAGGGTTTGCCTCCGGTTCCGCCCGGGCGGGGGCGACACGGGAGGGGAAAGGGGAGAGCCTCAAAGTTTCGTGGTTTTTTTTTCTGTTTTCACGCTCGAATTTTTCTCATTAAATATTTCCTCTTCCCCTGTCTCATTCTTCCTTCAGAGGTGGCAAAGTAGGAGCCCTACCGCGCGGGGACATACAAGTATGCCTCGTTTGGCCCTCACTCCCTAAGCTCTCGAACTTGTTAAACTCGAACTCGCTAAGCTTGTTAATTTTAGCGAGCAAAAAGGTCAGCTCGGATCATGTCTATATAGTCTGATTTGGCTCGTTAAACTCGGTAAAATTCATTAAAATTGTAGCAACAACTATGGCAAAATATGAATAGGCCACAATAAACAATCTAATTTCATAATCTCTCAAAAAATATTTAAAAAATTCACAACAAATGCTCAATCAGTTCACAACAATATTAAGATGTCCGGATGTGGGCCTGCGGCTTATTCTTGCCTATGGACTGGCCGCTTGTGGCTTATTCTGGCCAAGTGCAAAGAGTTTCACCCGATTGTCTCAAGAGTGGCTCGTTAGCTCGGTCGTTAGGCTCGCTATTCTTACCGATCAAAATGTGTGACTGGACTCGACTGGTTAAGCTCACGACTTCGAGCTTAATGAGCCAAGCATTTAACGAGGCAAGTCACTCACGACTTTTGAGTTTTATTTCCAACTCTACATAGAAGGGGTGTTGACTTGAGCGGGAGGAGGTTTAACAGAAGGCTTGATGGAATTGTGGAAGGAGGGAATGTCCGTGCCCAACAAGGAAAGTATATGGATCGACGCTGGTGAATGTGAGATATCGATTGTTTAGTAGCAAAAGTCACTTGCGGCTCTCGAACTCCAGTGATCTTGTTTTTTCCTTTTCTTTTTGAGAAGTTCATTTTTACATCTCCAAAAAAATTAAGAAAAAATATACAAGTGTTGGTAGAAAAAAATGAGCTCAATTTTGTCTTTTCAAAGCCACAATTTTGTGATTTTATTTAGTCTACAATACAACGTCATGTTTAGAAAAACTATGCTGATACGTAGGTAACATATTACATATGTATGTATCCACATTTTTTTGGATTTTTTTGTAACTTCGTAATGTCATTTTCGTTTTTTAAAACAACAAGATCATTGGAGCTCGGTAGGCAAAACATCACTTTTGCTTAGTAACCAGTGTCAGACATGATGAGTTCATATAATGTAGCCGGGTTCGGTAGCATGTATACGTGAAGACATGCTGAGCTGAGTTCCTCCCCTTCTCTATAACCACACCCTTCACCAGCGCACATCCATTCATCTCCTATCATTTGTATCTAACTTATGGTCCAAACTCCAAAAATCCATGAAGCCAAACCTAAAATTGTCGACCATGAACTAGGTTGTCCATATATGAAATAGTTGGGTATGCAACCTCTTCAATTCACACGAAGGAATCGACAACACTCATATGCATGCTCTAATTTGTACTATAATTTATTTAAACCATGATATAAAATAAACACGGTGCATTTGAACTTTAGAAATGCCTCCATTCCAAAATACAGTGCATTTAAGCTTTCTTACTTTTGACAATTGATTAGCAAAAAGCTTCGTAGGTATCCTTTAGTTTATAGGGTAGAGAAAGTGTAGGAATAGGAATGCTATAAAATAGGAATGACATGTCTAACTGAGTCTTATGGGAAGAGTAAGTTGTTTTGATTGTGGTCAAGGATTTTTTCATGAGTTTAGACCTTGTGTTATTTTCCTATGAAGTTTACAGTAGAACTTTTTTATGGGATTTGTTTTCATACGGGATCTAATCCTATGAATTAAACGGCTTCCAAAGGAAAAATTTCATAGGATTTCAATTCTATACAAATAATTTGAAACCCTATGAATCAAAGTAGACCTTAGATTTGTTAACTAAATTTTCATTATTATATTTATCATGAAAAAGCTCCACAATATATAGCTATTGTATCTTTATTACCATATACTACCTGCGTTAAAAAAAGGACTATTTTTTTGCCAAAGTTTACTAAGATTGAGCAAATATATATAAGAAATTTTTAACATTACTTGAATAAATATATTATGAAAACTATTCATGGTGGTAGATATTCATTTGGTATTGGAGATATTCATTTGTATATAAGGTTGGTCAAATTTAAAAATCGCTGACTTTGACATTGAACCCGTTGATGAGCTCTATTTTAGCCTATCATGCATCAGTCAATTATACACCACTTACGTCACGTCAGTTATAATCATGAGGACCAACTCGAGCCCACAGCCCATGCAACCCTCTTGATGTATAAGCAAACCCTAATCCATCTCTCTGTTGCCTAGTGCCCCTTCCATTCGATCAAACCGCTGCTCCTAATTCCTTTCCTACATCCACATCTCCAGCCTACTCCTCTAACTTCTTTCCTAGTTTGTCCAGAATCCTTCCTTCATGCAAGCGGTGAAGTGGAGTGGTGCAACATCGTCGGTCACCATCTGGACACGTCATGGAGGAGCGATGTGACAACCATCACACGAAAGCCACACCATGAGCACCGAAAACTACAGTGCAACGCCTGGGAAATAGCCTTACGTATTGCCTTACGATGCTTGGTGTTTTTGCGTCTAGAATTTACAAACCCTAGCTAGGTCGATCAGGTCTTGGTGGCTTCTTATTGCTTGATCTCTACCATAGTGTCGTGGTTTCGTCACGGCAAATGCCATCGGGGGTGGCTAACAGAACGATGTGGAGCTGTTATAATCGATAGCAAATAAACGACGAAGAGCGGAACGATCAAACCAAAGGGGACACGAGATTTTAACGTGGAAAACCTCTCCAAACAAAGGAGAGGAAAAAAAATCACGGGCGCCAGCCAGCAATACTTCACTATATCGGGTGAGGTTACAAACGCCGTGGGTTTACAATGTGTGGCTTACCCCAACCGACGGCTTACAAGAGGAATATATGGTGGCATAAAACCCTAAGTCAGCTGCAGTGACTCCGGCCCAAGCCTCCGGCGACGGGCCTCCGCTTCGCTCCGAAGTTAGCCTCTCACTTTATATCTTCATATGAATTTGGAACACATCAAAATAACACTCCACCTTGAGACAAATTCCATCTTGTAGCATGAACGAGAACTTCACCCTGAAACAACAAAGAAAACACCTTCGGCGCCAAATAGCCTCTTGGGCTAGACAGTGATACCAACTAAGCCCGAGCAAAACTCGAACTTAGTAACAGGAACTGGCTTTGTCATCATATCAGCAGGATTATCATGAGTACTTATCTTACATACCTTCAGTTTACCTTTTGCAACAACATCACGCACATAATGGTATTTGACGTCAATGTGCTTTGTTCGCTCCGGCCCAAGCCTCCGGCGACGAGCCTCCGCTTCGCTCCGAAGTTAGCCTCTCACTTTATATCTTCATATGAATTTGGAACACATCAAAATAACAGGAGCTAGGCAATGTAGGAGATTTCGGGGACGAGATTGACACAACACGCTGTACTCAGATTCGACCCCTCGTGTTGGAGGTAAAAACCTACTTCCTACTTATATGTATTATGATTCGAGATCGATTACAAGGTGCACCAACGGTGTCTGTCTTGTAAGCTAGATTGCGTGAGAACGTACCCTCCTCCCTCTGGGACTTATATACATGTCCGGGTTAAAAGTAAAGATCTATCCCCGGTTGGTTCGGGTGCGGGGTCCTATTGGGATTCAGCTACTTCTTCTTGCCTGGTACGTCGAGCCTTGTACGTAATGTTCTCTGCAAACTCCTGTTGGACCTGACTTTAGTGAGAGCCGGTCTAGACTTCTTTGTGTAATCCCAAACGTAAGGGGCGGCCGTAAATAGGCCATGTACCACCTTCGGTTTATGATATAATCTAGTAAATTTTGACTTTTGACTAAATTTATACATCATATATTTCGAGACGAAACACGCACAATGAAAGATATTTTCGTAGCTGCTGCTTCATGGTAAAGGTAAGAACTTGTTGCCCTTTGATCGCAACGGAGCGCATGAGAACACCTCACCTGTCTCTGTTTTGGCCGATGGAGGCAACCAGAAATGACATGCTTGTCTTTTCCAATTCCATCTTCTCTAGCTATACAGTATTGTTTATTCTCAACAAAAAAAAGCTATACAGTATTGTGGAGCATATAAAACCGCGGCCATACTATAGCACAGTACTGCACACCAAAAACTCATTCCAGAGCTACCTACGCACACTGCTCCATCAAGTAAGATGATAGCGTGGGGCGATATCTACAAGGTGGTGGAGGCGATGGCGCCGCTCTACTTCGCGCTGGCGCTTGGGTACGCCTCGGTGCGCTGGTGGCGCTTCTTCACGGCGGAGCAGTGCGGCGCCATCAACACGCTGGTGGTCTGCTTCTCCATGCCCTTCTTCACCTTCGACTTCGTCGTCCGCACCGACCCCTTCGCCATGAACTACCGCGTCATCGCCGCCGACGCCGTCGCCAAGCTCCTCGCCGTGCTCGCCGCGGCCGCCTGGGCGCTCTGCGCCAGGGCCAAGGCCAATTCCAAGGCCGGCGCGTTCTCGTGGTCCATCACGGGGTTCTCCCTCGCCTCGCTCAACAACACGCTCGTCGTCGGCGTGCCGCTGCTGGACGCCATGTACGGGAAGTGGGCGCAGGACCTCATCGTGCAGATCGCCGTCGTGCAGTCCATCGTCTGGTTCCCGCTCGTGTTGCTCGCCTTCGAGCTGCGCAAAGCAAGGGTCGTCGGCGGCGGCGTCGTCCCTTCTTTCAGTTCGGCCAACGATGACGGCGGCTCCACCACCAGCGGCGACGACAGAGCGCGCCGCGTCCAGCCTGTGTCGATGGAAAAAGACGGCGACGTCGATATGGACGTGGAAGCGGCACCGCCCACCAGTGGCAGCAGGAGGATCAGGGTGTGGCCGATGGCGAGGACAGTGGGGCTGAAGCTGGCGAGGAATCCCAACGTGTACGCCAGTGTCCTCGGCGTCGCCTGGGCGTGCATCGCCTACAGGTACGTACAAAATCCGCCGCCTCGTACCTGTCGAACCACCGTACCCGTACGTCCGTTACGCGTACGTGTTATACCGGCGGCCAGTTTGGAAAGTTGATGAGTGTTTTGTTTGCAGGTGGCGCATCGGCATGCCGCGCATCGTGACGGACTCGCTGCATGTCATGTCCAGGACCGGCACGGGGATGTCCATGTTCAGCATGGGTACGTTCATGGCGCAGCAGGAGAGGGTCCTCGCGTCCGGCGTGGGCCTGGCGGCCCTGGGGATGGCGCTGCGGTTCGTCGCCGGCCCGCTCGCCGCGCTCGCCGGAGCCGCCCTGCTCGGCCTCCGCGGCGACGTGCTACACTTCGCCATCATCCAGGTATACTCCATGGCTAGCTTCTCCTCCCACCTGGCATTGCCAACTTTGCTGACTTCCGAGAGACGAAATTAATTTGCAAGAAGAAAAAAAATATATCGATCGCTAGAGGCGAAATTAATTAATTTGCAAGCTTCTATATCGATCGATCGATAGAGACCAATCCATGCGCTGTCTCGTCAGTACAAGTGTTGCTGTTGCCGCTAGTCTGCTACGACTCGGCTACAACAGCTAGCAGGATCTTCTTTTTTGTTTTTTGCGTATAGATGGTGATGAGCATTTTTGTTCTTGTTTGGAACGACGGAGAAGCTAGCGAACTAGCTTGTTCGGTTGATCAAGGAAGCTTGTCTGGCACTAAGTGCTGATTTAAATTACTACCGATTTCAGAACTGACGTGTCTGTGGAGAGCGTAACTGCATGCAGGACAAAAACACTAAAAATTGCCAGCCAAACATTCATAGATGAGCTTGTCTGGCACTAAGACAAGACAATGTTCTCATAGTTTGTTCTCTGCATGCAGGCAGCCCTACCACAAGCAATCGCCTCCTTCGTCTTCGCAAAGGAGTACGGGCTTCACGCTGATGTACTCAGCACAGCGTAAGCACCTCGTCTCGTCACTACTAATTATCATTTGTTCCGAGTGTTATATATGTTCAAGAAATGACTAACTCCTGACGAAGATGGTGAATGCCCATGCATGCAGGGTTATATTTGGAACGCTGGTTTCTTTGCCGGTGCTCATCGCGTATTATGCACTTCTTGACATCGTGTGACGAGAGAAGAACTGCTAATCACAACCTCGGCTGAGATGTAGTGACAAATGTGTCATATGTTTTCCTTTTTGTAGCCCCTCACTAGGACTATACTTCAGGGAAAAAATAGTAGTAACATATCATCATTCACAGTTTTCAAGGGATTTGCAAGTATTGGCGAATCCATATATCTGTATGTTTTTAAGAAACGGACAATATTGCCTTTTTATTTTATTATAAGAAGAGAATTGATCGGTTAATAGGAGAAACACCGGCCTAAAATCGATACATTTATGTTAGGCCTCATAGGATCAAAACCTTCCGCAACCATTGGCAATCAGCAAAGCAACCACCGTGATGTCACAAGTCACATACAACTCATGGTATATTTTAGTGCAGTGAGGGTCCTTTGCTTTCGATCGCTTTTTTTCTCCATCAGTTCCGCGCATAGGGGAAGAGACTGAACATTTTAGACCGGTTCAGTCCCTTTTACTCGTCGCTACTCGCTAGTAGAAACGAGAGAAGCATTGCTAGTGGTGTGATATCTCGAAGTTGTGTTGTTTGTATGCGTCAACTTGGCCATGTTCATTTTCAGAAATCGTCACTAAATTTCAAAGGCCCGTAACTGAAAAGAGGTGGATCTACAAATTTTGTCTCATATTGCTAGTGGAGGGGGAATGAGACCACCTAACGTAGCGGAATCTACTCGTACTACTACTTCGTGATGGAGTGTGCAGAGAACACCACATGATGGAAAGTGGAAGGATGTCGATGAGGGTGGTGAACATGTCTCTGATAGTGATTTCAGTGGCAGTCCGCCCTCCAATTTTATCTCGGCAACGGTATGCCTTTCTATGTTTTCGCCTTTAGCCTTCTGACCTCTCTCTCGCAGCGAGATAAACCCCGTATTAGTAAGGCAGTGATTTTACAATTGTTGGAGTCCGTCGGTAAAACCCTAAAGAGGCGGCCATGGGCCGGTGAGCCCTGAGTAGGAGCTAGGCGAGGATGGGCCTAGAGCCGCGCACAAGGGGCAGGCCTTGTTATGGGGAACGCGTCGGCTGCCCCCTTTCACAAGTCCCGTTGTTTTGCTCGACAACAAACTTCTGAATTTCCCCAATTTTTCCCGGCCTCTAGAAGGGTTGTAATAATGTTGAATAAATAAAAAGGTTTACTATCTTTCCAGCGATTATTAACAATTTAGTCCAAATTAATAAAAAATAGTAAAACTAAAATATGATACTAAACTGCAAAAGGTGCAACTTGTATGATTGACGAGACATAAAAATGAAAAAAAAAATAGAGCCCTAGTTGCACTTTTAGAAATGTACAAGTGCAACAACACAAATAAAAAACATTTTGATATGCTGAAAAGTGGATCGTATAAGTGATCAGACAAAAACATTGAAATATACATATACAAATGCTTGTTGTACTCTTTCACACATAAGTAATTCTCGGTCGTTTTAGAACTAAATCGGTGGAAAGGACAAAATGACATGTCCACGCCGAGAGGGCACATGTGGTTGGATGTATAGGAAGATGGTTGTATCTCACCCACCAGAGTTTAAACCACAGTTTTGACACATGTGTATGACATTAAGAAGGGTTAGTTTTTTAGTGAAAGGCGAGATTCTGTCAATAGCGAACATATGCGTGACTTTGTCAATATCAACACTCGACCCACCTTCTCAGTCTTTTGGACGTTCCCATAAGGGTAAGATGTTTGTGTGTTCATTCATAGCGGTGAATGAACGTGCCGTATATTTCAGTGTTTGCATTTGTACTGTGCTTCTTAAAAAAAATCTAACTTGCCTTCGGTGTGCTTCCACTAGATCCAGAGAACACGGGAAGGTACTTTTGATGAGAAACATCGTGGCGTAGTTTCAGTTGCAACATGTATTGGTATTCATTTGGTTAAATACCTCGAAGTAGCAATCTGTTCGCTGATCACCGATTACTTAGCTTTCTTTTCTTTTTCCTGTAAAAATAACAATTAGACGAGTAACGATTACGAAGGCGCTCTTAGTGTCGTCCTAGGATTCATGCCACACAAAGAATTCGGAGTAAGGCCACTACAAGAACTCCGACTCCGACTCTTACCGTAAGTCAGTTCTGAGTCGACTTGAACAACGTAGCGCCGAATCATGCAGGGACACGAACTCGTAGCCGCCGCGATCGCTACAAAAGCACGGCCACACCCCACGAAATCAGCCAACGAAATCGATCGAGCCAACACAACTCCGGCGAAACAAGAGACCAGTAGCTAGCGAAGCAAATCGACATGGCGATCGGCACGAGGGAACTCGCAGCGGCGATCTCGCTGGCCGTCCTGCTCTTGTTCCTCGTGCCAAGCAGCGCCGCCGCCGCCGTCCCCAGCATCGACGCCACGCGGACGCGCCACCTCCCGCTGCCCCGCGGGCTGCTGCGCGGCCCGGAGAGCGTCGCCTTCGACGCCAAAGGACAAGGCCCATACAGCGGCGTCTCCGACGGCCGCGTCATGAAGTGGAACGGCGACGCCCTCGGGTGGACGACCTACGCCTACGGCCCCGACTACAGCAGCGAGGCATGCACGGCGACTGTCCTCCGCCCAGAGACCGCCACCGAGAGCCACTGCGGGCGGCCGCTTGGCCTGCGGTTCCATCTCAAGTCCGGTACCTGTACATAGCCGACGCATACAAGGGGCTGATGAGGGTCGGCCCGGGCGGCGGGGAGGCGACGGTGCTGGTCACCGAGGTTGACGGGGCGCCTCTTCGGTTTACCAACGGGGTGGACGTCGACCAGGTGACCGGCGACGTTTACTTCACGGATAGCTCTATGAACTACCAGAGGTCGCAGCACGAGATGGTCACCAGAACCGGCGACTCGACGGGCCGCCTCATGAGGTACGATCCGCGGACGGGAAAGACCGTCGTGCTCAAGGCCGGCATCACTTACCCCAACGGCCTGGCCATCAGCGCCGACCGGACACACCTCGTGATCTCGTCCACCGGGCCGTGCAAGTTGCTGAGGTATTGGATCAAGGGCGCCATGGCCGGGACAATCGAGCTATTCACCGACCTTCCGGGCTATCCCGACAATGTGAGGCCCGACAAGAGAGGAGGATATTGGGTGGCGCTTCACCGTGAGAAGACTGAACTCCCCTTCGGCGTCGATAGTCACCTGCTAGCCTTGAGGATTGGAGCCGACGGGAAGATACTGGAGGAGATGCGAGGGCCAAAGAGCGTGAGGCCGACCGAGGTGGTGGAAAGGAATGGCGGCCGTCTGTTCGTGGGATCTGTCGAACTTCCTTACGTTGCCGTAGTTCGACGCAAATAGAGATCAATTTATGATATAAATTTTCGTAGGACATTCATTTTTTTCTACTGCTGTATTCTGCTTTTGATTTCTGTTTAATAATTGTATTTTGAATCATTCAGAACAAAATATTTTGTCAGACAAGTCCTGTGTCGAACGAGGATTTTGTATTTCAGACGGGCTGTTGGTGACAAACCGCGATGGCTTGCACTCCCTCCCAAACCCCTCTCTCCCCTAAACCACGATGGCCCCATAGCAAGCTCGACAACGCTAGTTTGCCGCTCCCTCCCAAACCCTTCTCAAACCTAAACCACGACACCGGAGCAGCACACGAGGCAAATCAAAATCCATGAGACGTGCACGCGGAGGACACGCCCACAGGGCTGCTGTGCTGGTCCTGGGACCTGAGCTCATGGCGCCACGGTCCAGCATCAGTGCGCGACGCCGACGGGCTCGCTGCGACAAGCCGTGCGCAGAAGTTCTGCATCTCAAGAGACAGAACTGAGTGCCTAAAAGTCATGTTTCCAAATAACATTCTCGACACTTCAGAGCCACAAGTACAGTACAGGTACAGCAAGGTTCATTTAACTGTTGCATACTGCAGAGACAAAACATGGCACCACTCAACCTTCTGGCCATGGACGGACGGATTGACAGCAGGACACAGGACGAAAGGCAAGCAACCTTACGAAGGCCTCGCTGGTCGGTGATTCCCTCTAGGAGAGCAAGGAAACCAGCGAAACGAACTCTGAGATCGCCCTGCCCTTGCACTTCGTGTTGATGACGAAGTGCTCCGGGTACTTCCTGAGTAGCTCCAGTAGCCCGAACCATGGCCTCCCCTTGGCTATGATCGGAGACCAGTCCTCTGCTGTCAGATACTTCCGCACCCTGGTGTGGTGCCACACGTTGCCAAACTGGTCCACAAGCTGCGAGTAGTCAACAAGTTAAGAGTCTACACTGATTGTAACCGTGCAACAAACTAACACTGAGTCAAGAAAAGGGAGATCATCAGAAAAGGGGAACTGCAAGAATGGAGTTCTGAACTTACACAAGGAACAATAAATGGTCAATCATAACCAGAACAACATCAATAATGATAACAATAATGTAGAGAGATGGTCAGAATAGGGAAGATATGCCAGTCTTTAGCACTAGGGATCAATCAGGTTTTCAGATAGGTACAACAGGATATACTTGCAAGTGTTTCCCCATACTTGTAAAAGATTATGCAACTATCAGTAGAAAATCTTACATCACGAGTCACAGCTCCACAAGTGCCAACAAGATTCAGAGGCAGAGGCCATATGCATCATTTTGATGCAGAGGCTGGGGCTACCCCATTTCGAAAAAACAAGTGCTAACAAGATTCAGTGCAAAACATGTTCGGAGTGAAGTGAAGGACGCTGGCAGACAGTCATGCACTGACATGCTAACAGTTTTATAGCCTGCAAGCCTAAAACTGCATGCCTTCAAGGATTTACATCATAGTTTTGAGAAGTCGCCGTACATACATCTACAGGCTACAACTAAGCTATTAGACAGCCAGGGATGCTAGCACCTGGCTTCTCCCTAGATAATATTCTCTGAATGTACGGTCGCATGTAAGTTTGTGTTGCCACACTTTCGAATCGATGTCCTTTCTTATATAGTGTTGTTAATTCAAATGATATTCTATTACCAATTTTAAACTGTAATAATATGGTCCATCCCTGCAATGTATAAACACAGGAAATTTCTTTTAGTAGATTTAACTTTTCTGGATTCAGTTGTTTCACTCAAGACAGTTTGGACTAATCAGGGGTAATATAATACTCCCTCCGTCCAACAATAATTGTCTTAGATTTGGCAAAAAGTGGATGTATATAGACATAAAACATGTATAGATACATCTACTTTTGTACAAATTTGAGACACTTATTTTGGGACGGAGGGAGTATAATTTAGCCTCAGCATAGAACTTCGAAAGAAAATATGTGTGTTTTCCATGACAAACCTCTGTATGGAGTTTTCTCATAGGCATCCATTCTCCAGGACCACAGAGGTCAGATAACACGGTTGCAACAGAAGACACAACTTCCTTCTCTTCTGCTTGATGGATTTGCTGGTTGTCCATATCCCTATCACCCCTAACTCTTATTTCTGATCTACTGTCTGCACAAAACAGAAGCCATTTCAGGTCAGATGAAACAAGCATTTGACTACACGTGGTAAATATCAATGAGTTTGGTCTTTTAACGAACAGAACAACAAACAAACAGAATACAGTAACAGCTTTTGAAACTGAAGGTCCATAACTGGAAACAGCAATAAAGTAGCAGTTTTGGGACTTACAATATACCATTTACAAATTTATAGTTCTTGGTCGTATGTCTGTTGCTATAGTGATAGAATCATAGAAATAGCCTAGGTAATGTACTTAATTTATATATAGAAACTAGGATTGAAATATGTCAAGACATTCAGATTGACGCATCTTGATGCGCAAATATAACCGCATTCCTAAAAGGTAAAGAACCTAAGTGATGCAGTCATATTTACACATCAAGAGTTACACATCATGATTTGCCAATTCAGACATAAAGAACACTGTTCTTACATAATAGCACTTGCGATAGCAACTAATAATTGTATGTTCACTTGCAGTAAACATATGAACAGAGTTCCTAAACAGAACTATAGAGATAAATATTTTCCTATAACTGTACATTTGTGTTAAAATGTGTATTTTCTACATACTTTCTGCCTCCAATATGTGATGTTGACATATCATCATATCCTACTTTTGTTTCCATGAGTTACAATATGCAGCTACTACAAGAAAAGGTACAGCTAGATTGAGTAATTGAACAAGCAAAATCATCATCAACTCAACTTTTCTTTTATTTAGAGGAAAAACAAGAGGATGAAGAACGACAATTATATGCAGTAAAAATGCAGAGTTAGGATTTTAGGAACTACCTTCACCCATTGTTCCTATTGGTTCAACATTGATTCGGTGCCCACCATAGATGTCCAAATCTCCAGGAGACTTCTTGGTTTTCTTCAGCTTGCCCTTCATTCCACTTTCACCGACACCATTCCCAATTTCACCACTGTCCCGGCCATAATCACCTTCAGAGAAGCGGTCATGGAAATCGGACACACGAGGGTGGCCTGGCCGCGCATACGACGGCGGCGCCATCTGTGGCGGAATCACAGGGACTTGTTGAGCTGCGGCAGCAGCAAACGAGGCGAAGATAGACCTCGTGGGCAGGAGGAAGTAAAACTTCTTGTCTCCGATCTGAAGGAGGTCCTGCGAGTCAAGCTTGACAGGAGGGTTCCCAGGGAGGTGCAGGACACCCTCAACAAGGCAGCCGTTCTTGCCGATGACATCGAGGGCGAAGCGGCGGCGCTGCAAGTCATAGAAAATCCGCGCGTGGTGGCGCGAGATGTTCATCCCCCCACCAAGGCTGGAGAGATCCACATCCACTGTGGATTTCTTGCTGTTGCGGCCCAGCATGATCGAGTAGGTCTGCATGTAGTACTCGAAATCCTCGCCCTGCAGCTTCGCGAACCCCGCCTCCACTTCGCCATCACCGACCGAAGATCCGGCGGGCATCGCGGCAGCACCGGCGGAGGACTTAACGTGGGGCATATGGGATTCAGTTGAACCTAATCGAACCATGAAGCAAATAAATCGGCGATTAGCTGGACGGAAAACAAAAAGATCCGGATTTTGATTTTGATTGCTCACAGACGCAGCAAAGAAAGAACCCCCAATTACCAATGCACGCGTCAAGCTAGGGTTTCCTTACCCCAGCAAAAGAGGAAATTAATCAAGGATACTCATGTGGCAGTGGGTAGTTGTCCTTTGCTTTACCGGCCGTCAGCCCGGCAAATTGCGAGGAAGAAAAGAACAACTAGTAAATGAGGGAGAACTTGCCTGTGGCAAGATGGTTAGGTGGGTGGTTGTACCCCCAGCCCACCAGAGTTCAAACCCCAGGTTTGACGCTGGTGTTTCTCATTTAAGGCGGAATATTCTTCAGTGGGAGGCGACGTTCCCGTCGACAGCGAGGCGCCCGTGGTGACTTCGTCAATCTCAAGACTCGACCCGCCGGCTCAGTCTCTCGGAGGTGCTCATAGGGGTAGGGTGTGCGTGCGTGCGTTCATAGGGGTGAGTGTGTGCGCGTGTATATGAGCGCTTGCGTTGTACTGTGTTTCGCAAAAAAACTAGTAAATGAGGAAAGGCGTGTTTGAGGAGAGAAATCAGTGAGGAAGAATAAGGGAGAGGGCGGACTTGTTCTTTAGATGACGAGGAGGAAGAACGCTAGCGACATGGAAATGCCAGAATTTTAATTGGTGCGCCATCGCCTATTTAGCTGATCAAAGTGCTCGCAAGAAAAATACAATCTGGCTAGATTTCTTGGAACAGGGACTCAGGGAGCGATATTTGCTGGACAACCATGGAGACGGTCTTTTGTCCGATAATAAAGGGGGGAAAATATCGCGCCGAAACGCAACTCATGGATACGGTATTGTTGTTTATTATACTCCGTACAAGTTTTGGCAATAGAATGAGCTAGGAAAAAAAAAGATACTGTAATACTACCATGAAATAGAACGATATATAAGTCTTAGGGGCAAGATGCATGCATGATCCATATGTTCACGATCTTTCTGCGATACTAACCCGCAAATATTCACGGTTTTGAGACTTTGGTGTCCATCGTGAAGTGACTCATCTTTTCAACAATTCAATTTCCCCCTCTTCTACCCGTTGAGCTCGAATACGTGCCCGTACCATAGAGATGCACATACGTCGAGTATTTGACAAGATCTCTTTAGCTCTCAACCAAACTCATAAAAAGTTCAAAGCTGTCTACATTTAAATAAGGAAAATGTAAAATTATTTCTCACAAACAAACCCAACCTCAAATGTATAAACACCATTCAACGGATAAAACTCAAACTTCTAACCACAACATTCGAACTTCAACTAGTCCTGCTATATAGTGCGGCGATCTCGAACAATGGTGTGCCAGCTCATCCATCGGAAATGGCTACCCACTCCTTCTCATTGCTCATACATGTGGGCCACGATGGATTCATTGTTCGTATTAATATTTTTTCTTGGCTTGAGTCGATATTACTCTATTCATGGAACATTTATAATTTTTGTTTAAAGACGGTCAATTGAAAATGAGTAATCACGAGATCTAGCACAATTAAGAGCATGTACCATCAGTTGTAGATGGAGATACAAGTTTGGGCACCTCAACAAAAAATATAAAACATATATACACAAGGTTTGAGCAATAGAAGTGTCAAAAAAAAGTTGAAGCACTAAAATGTGCAGTAACCACACAAAATATATTTAAATAAAAAGTATCAACACAACTCATAACAACATTAATTGCCAATTTTTCATTTAAAATAAAATTGCTTGACGAGGATACCCATGAAAGGCAAAACTACAAACAAGCCAGCACCATGCCAGACAGCTATCCTGCCAACCGACCGCCTCGCCAGCTGGCACACTCCGTCAGCCGACCGCCCAAAAAACAAGCCAACGGGCCAAAGTCCACGCTTCGTACGTGGGCTAGTGGCGAAACGAGTTGGCGGACAAGACATGTTGGCATGGCCGTCTGCAGGGCCGTACCTTGGTAGGCCTCGCTGAGCTCACCCACCGTGGGGTCAGGTTCCATCCCGAATAATCAGGGCTGATCTCCGCTGAAGTACCATATATGACACATCGAAGTCATTCGCTGACGGGCCGCACTATGGCTAAGCTCCTTTTTATACCGCGTATGGGCAAGCCAACTGGACGTCGGCTAGAGCTAGTCACCTAGTAGATTTCATCTCATCACAGCCAGTACATGGGCCTATAGTGTCATATTGTCATGTCTATTAGGTTGTTGTACGCCCCTATATAATTGCGAAAATACAAGCCGAAGTAAGATACATGTGAACACAAAGTGGACCTCATAAGGTGAAGGGGTGAGTTATGTGTTTTGTTTCGACCGCTGGCACGTTCACCCGGGAATTCAGCAAGAGGTGACACCAAACTATGTCATATAAAAACTAGGAATTTGAGTTACTTTCTTGAATAATCGTTTTTCATATAACACATTTCGGGGCAGTCGCTACACCATTCGTGCAGGTCGCTACTTATGCAACAAGGAATTTCGCTACCTTAGGACAGTTAGAGTTACTGCCGTCGTTTACCGGGCGACTGCTAATGGCTGTTGGTCACGACTACTACAAAAAAAGTGAAGATGAATCTTTCTATTTCACAGTTCTTCTCCATCAGTGAGTTGCAATGGGAGCATCTCAACATCCTCTGGTAGAATCTATGCAATCCAAGCCTTCTAGGACATCATCCACCCGCAACCGCTTTCTCTCTTGCAGCTCTTTCATAGCAATGCCTTTTCGTCCACTTCATATCATGTTTGTTTTGTCTGAACTCAAGTGGCATCATGCTCTCAGACATTTCATCAAGCACCTCATGTGCATAAGGAAGACACAGCCGATAGGTTGTATCGACCGACCCGAAAGGCCTCCCGGCCCTCTACGAGGGGCCAACATTCAATGAGAGAATTGTTTTCCTGTAGCGGAGGGAAGAGGAGAGCTTTCCCAACGGTCTTCCATTTATTCTCTTTTCTTTTGTTTTATCTTTCTTGTGTTGCGGTACTTTCCTGTTCCAGTTGTTTACTGTTTGAAAGTGCATGTGTTGCCCCATGCGTGGTTTTGGTAATTAATGACAATCCTTATGGACTAATGTTTGCATTGAGGTATTCTTGTAGATCTTGTCCATAGGAAAAAATTGAAGTTCATGTGTTGGACTCTAGAAGATTACATGATGATCAATGCTCTATTCAAGGGTTTATATGAAGAATGGTCATGTGTAGAGTTGAGCATATTGCAAGTATGTCTTGAATCCTTCAAGACATCATATTTGTGAAACGGAGCTTAGCGAGGCTCTCCCATAATTGTGTATGGGGGAGCATTTGGAGAAGTCTTCATCAAGCATGTGCTAGCAAGCACAATCAAGAAAGGTGTTCCAACTCGAGGGAGTCAAGATCGTCACCATCTAGCTCAATTGGAATGCGCAAGGAAAAGGTATGACTTTGATAGGGTTTCTATTTTACCGGTCTCGTGGTGTTAGTGGGAGACCGGGTTGTAGGATAGACGGCGTACTATCAAGAGGGGCTCTCAAGTAAGTAACTTGATCGCATCTTTGTGGAGAGCTCAAACATTTGCATATTTGGCATATCATCTTTCTTGGTTCTTTTTGGCTTTTACCTATGTGAGAATTTAGAGCTTGTGTTTATCTCCATACCAAGCTCTAGTTCATCAAAAACGGATTTCATTTGAATATCTTGTGGTGTTTTTAATGTTGGAGGTTTTACCTGTTCGTCTCTTGTAGAGAGGTCAAACTCTCCTCTTGTGTTATCCTTCTCACATGATGGACTATGATGTGTATATGCATGATCTTGTAGTGCTTCTGATTATCTTCGGAGCAAGACCAAGATCATAGAAAACGGAGTCCGGATGAAAAACTTGTTGCGTTTTCTTGTTGGAAATATTATCGGTTTATCCGTGAGGAAAGTTCCACACCTTCCCATGTGTGTCAACTTAACTCTATTTATGGTTCTTAATATTTCCAACAAAATTGGAAAGCTCTTGTCGTTACCTTTCCAACAAAATTGGTTTCACCTGATTTGGAGTTTGGACGAAAAAGTTATTGCGGTTTTCCTTATATGTTTCTGCAGTTTCTTCTTAGGCCGGTAGTACCGGCTGAGGCCCGGTACTACCGCTATTCAGGTCTTTTCGTACTGGCATCGTTCTGTTAAATGCGGTACTGGTCCGGTAGTAGGCTGGTACTACCGGTGGTGCGGTACTACCGCGTGACTCCGGCCGGCACTACTGCTGAGGGCGGTGTGCGAGGGCCCGTTGACCATCGTCGACCAAGTCTGATCCTGCGCCGGACGGTAGTACCGGCTGTGGCCCGGTACTACCGCTGTGGCCTTTTTCATCTGCAACGGGCAGATTTTTTAGGGGACCTATTTAAGGGGCTTTCTTCCCCAATGGTTCTCTAGCCTCTTGAGCACGTTTTTCCCCTCTGTCTCCTCCATTGTTGACCTTTGAAAAGCTTGCCCCCTCTCAATCCCTCCCATGATTCTTGAATATATTTGAGGGAAAAGTGAGAGGAGATCTAGATTTACATTTCCACCAATCTATCTCTCCACTAAGTGAGAGGAGATCTAGTAGATCTTGATCTTGGAGTTCTTGGTGTTTCTCCTCCATTGTTCTTCCTCTCTTATTCCCCCATAAGCGTTTGTTGCTTTGTTGGAATTTCAGAGTGAAGGACTTGAGCACTTCTTGTGTTCTTGCCATTGCATTGTGTTGCATCGGTTTGCTCTCTCCACGAGGATTCGTGGAAGTGAAAGTTCGTGAACTTGTTACTCTTGGGTCTTTGGACCCTAGACGCCTTTGTGGTGGTTGAGACCTTTGTGGTCACTGATACCCGATGACGTAGGTACCTGCATCAAAAGAATATGGGTTAGGTTAAGACTCCAAGTGCAGAGTATGTAGTAAGTGGAAGACGTGTTTTCCCCACGAGGGGTGACTCGAGGGTTTAATATCGAACTCTCGGAGAATCAGTAGTGAAGATTTATCTTTCCTATCCTTCTTTTGATTACCTACAAAACAAATTAAATGTTTTGGTCCTCAACCTCACCTAGTGGTTGTCAAGCACAAGGTGTGAGAATGATATCAAGATAATATGCAATGCAAACAAGAAATAAATATGCAATGGTGGTAAATAAATATGCAAGGATGGTGGTAGCAATGATAAATGATATTTTTGGGTTTTATATGATGAATGCAAGATGTAAAAGTGTTTTTGTATTTTCGGATTTTTAAATGGCAGAAAATGGTAAAGTGGTAAAAGTTGTTGGAAAGGTGTTTCTTATGATTAAAAATGGACCGGGGTTCATGGTTTCACAAATGCACTCTCTCTTTAATAAAGTGGTAGACAATGGAACACTAGAGTTGACATATGAGATTTCAACACAACAGTTTAATGACAAGTTATAATTATATGGGCATCACGTCCTAACATAGAGACCGTTTGGTTATTAGTCTCTCTTATACTCCACCAAGATGCGAACTAAATCATAACACCTCAGTAATTAAGATAACTCAGAGTATAGCAATAAGTATCATGACATGAAGTTAAAATAAGAACATGCTAGATCTAGTCATGGAGTAGTGGCAATGGTCACACCCACACCTCCGGTAGCATGGTATTTTCATAACTGAAACAAAACCATTGCAATCTCAAACATATATTAACTCATAAAAAGATCCACCACAAAGTTATTACATAGATGACCGTAATCATGTTCAGCAGCTCATACGGTACTAATTAGTGAAGCTCAAGAGAGGAGAGATACATAAGTTACTTCCACAAACCCATAGTACAGAGGTGGAGACCACGTCGGCAGCGCCCCGCCGGAGTTTTCCCCCTCCAATCTTCATCATGGAGATGGTGGAGAAGTCGTTGGAGAAGATGGAGACCACGCCGGCAGCGCCCCGCCAGAGTTTTCCCCCTCCAATCTGCACCTCCAGGTCTCTGTTTCGGTGTTTCTGTGTTTTTGCGGCGCTCCTTCCAGAGAACGTCGGGGGGCTATTTTTATAGTCGGTTTTAGGTCAAAACCGAGTCGGTGGTGGAAAGATCGACAGCAACGGAGCTCCGAGGCCCAAAAGAGGGGTCCCACGTGGCCCAGGTACCTGGCCACGTGGGCCCACTCAACTTCGGCCTCCGGCTTCCTTTCGTGTGCTTCCTTGGCTCCTACGCTTTGTTCCTTCCAAAAACTGATGCCCGTAAAATATTAGGTCATTTGGACGTCGTTTGGGTCCCTGAAACATTAAAATATAGAAAACAGGGTTTTATGACTATGCAGGGTTAATTCGATAAAAATAGGAAACATACCAAATCTCTACTATATAATATGAGTAAACGACCGTGGTACGTCGCGGCATTTTTTCACTTTAGTCCCTCCGTTTTGTAGAAAACAACCCGCAGTCCTTATGCCTTCGCTACGTTTTACTTTAAGCACCCCGCTTACCTGTTCGTTCGAAGCGAAGTCAACGAACCAAAACAGTTCAGGAGCACATAGGCGATGTTTCGCCGGCGGCCGGCCTTTCGTCCGCGGGGGCGTTCAGGGACGCGTCGTCGTCGGCCGGACAGTGGCGCACTGCCGCGACGAGAAGAGAAAGGATCCACCGTTTGCTTTCCTCCTGATGCATCCGTCGCCGCCGGGGAGAGGAGACAGAGGGGTGTCGTTCTTCCCCAATTCGCCCCCTATCCATCAGATGAGTGCCGGGGAGACAGATGGCCGGACGGATGGGAAGTTGAGGAAGGGAGGACGAGCAGTTCTTCTGGTGGGGTGCAGGGATGGAGAGGAAAGGCGAAAGTGGGCTGGGGAGAAACAATGGCGAAGGAAGGTGGAGCAGGGAAGAAGCGATGGAGCCGGCCGGCGGCTACTTGTTGTTTTGCAGCGACCGACTGAAGTAGAGATTGTTTGCTACTATTGTTGTTGTTGCAACGAGAATTCAACCAAAGAAACAGAGATTTCTTCCTGTTGTACATGCAGCCTAACGAGCAGCCCAAGACCCTGCCATGGCCGATCTTTTAATATGCAGCAAACTCTACTTTTCTTTTCAAAAATCGAACCCCCATGCTCTGCTGATCATGCACATACTCTGTATCGCCGCTGGTGAGACTCGCCGGCGACACTGGCCGGCGAAGCAATCGTCCAATTCGTCGCAGCCAATGTCCTATGTTTAAACTGAACAGAATTCTCATTTCGTTCTGAACCTGATCCGTGCAGTTCTCTGATCAGCCTATTTCAGTCTAGCTGGCATTAACTTTTCTCCACGAGCCCAATCCAATAGACAACCACATGCCAAACCAAAGCCTGGCCCATCAAATGTAACGTACTCGTGTGTGATATTATTCCGAGACTTTCAAGATAAACAAAGCAACATGGTTTATTGACTATTTATCATTTTATTTATCTGAATTATTCGGTTGTATAGAGTTGTATCAAATGTTTGTGTGTATTTTTTTAAATTTGGACCCATTGCAATGCACGGGTATTTTGCTAGTATTTCCAAAATCATTATAAAACAGTGATATAACCCTTATATGATGCAAATATGACTGGAATATAAGTAAAATAATGCAAAGTTCATGTATGCATTTTACATGCATCAACATCCCCAAGCTTAACCTATACTCGTCCTCGAGTATGAAGGTGATAAAACTAACATGGACTTTGCATTTTAATACTATCAATGGATATCAAAGATGATTACTATTGCTACATAGAGTCAAATGATTCATTCTTAAAAGGAGTAGCAATATGCAAGATAGTTTATGAAGTGATATCAAGTATTCAATGCAAGGATGTTCAATGATAATTCACAAAGTGTAACATAAAAGAAAGTACTATGGACCACATGTATGCATAATGAAAGAAAGAACATCCTATAATGGCATAGAGTATTGATGAAAATCTGAATATAAAAGGTGGACACTTTGGAAAGATATATATAGAGTAGAGTAAAGCATGAATAAGTTTCATCTAACTTCTGAACTTCTCTACTTAAGTTAATGATTGTAATGTGGTAATCCTTGGTGTCAAGCTCTCATTCCCCTATCATAGCATCTTGAATGATTAAGTTTAAAGTGAAAGCAAATATGAGTAGTGTGCTTGACAAAGTACAGGTTGAAAGTCTCATGCCCCTTGAATACAAGTACCTACTCCATGTGTTACTCAACTTGGGAAACAAAGCAAGTTCAAGTTAAATATCATTGTAAGTAATAATAGTATCATTAAGAGCGTCAACTGGGGTACCTCTTGTCCCAGGATATGGAACAAGCCCATATCAAAATGACAAGACAAACAAACACAATGAACAATCTCAACACCCTTTTTATTTACCATTAGATAGCTTTTTATTGTAAGGTGTATCACAGAAGGTTCACCATAGCATGTAAGTAAATTTCCACCATGAATGATGCATGGCTTAGATTAGCGGCCCAGGCGTCTCTCTAACCATTTATACAAACTCATTTAAACTACTTCATTTCCACATTTATTTCACCCATGGTAAGCATCCATAAACAAAAGTACATGATATCAACTAAATGAAATGAAGTGCATGTTGAAAGCTTGCCATGTGACAGCACATATGAGCTAACTCTCAACCAAAGACATTTGTCAAGCCCACAACATCATAATTTTAATCACAATGGGTCATGTTTTATTATGCAATGAAAGTAAAGTGTGCATCAAGTTCGAGAGAGCTCTATAACCAACTTTTCCCATAACAATCAACAACATAAGCATTTTCATTCAGAGGTATAGATAACACAAATATCATGATAAACATACTCGGAATAGCATAAAGCTAATAGGTAGATATGGTGGACTCACTGGAAAAACTTTGGTTGAAGGTGTTGGAAACAAGTTTTTGCTTGTTGGAATTTTTGGGCTAGCAAGAGGGAGAAAGTTGACCATCTAAATGCATGCATGAGTGTCCATAGAACTAACTAATCCATGTTAAACAAGTAAAATAACATTCAGCATCAAAACATGAATAAAAGATAGCTCTTGATAAAATACTTGCAAATTATTACTCATTAACAAGCTCATGAATCATGCAACTATATGTATCTTTTAAAATCAACTCAACATCCCTTTTCCCAATCTTATAATAGCATCCAACATAATTCAACCCAAATTTCCAGTAGCTCTCTCATATATAAATGATAGTGTGGTGGTCTCACAAAATAAAAATCAAACAAACAAACAAAAAGACGCTCCAAGTTTATGCGATAAAGTGTTTCGATCGAAAAACAGAAGTTAGACGTGTGCAAACCGAGAGTGTGTAGGTCCAGTGGGGTTGTCTTCACATCCCCAAGCTTATGGTCTTCACCATCCTTGGATAGCTCTTGGTGCATCTCCTCTAATCCCTGTGAAAAAACTTCAAAACACCGTTTCTCCCATTTCTTTTCTGTGGGGTGCATTAGTAGTGATAAACAAATAGATTTCTTGCTGCATATAATCCTTGAACAAAAATTCATATGATGTCCAGAAAGTGTATAATGTTGTATGCCTACTCATAAACTCAATTGGATCAAAAAGATTCAAGTTAAAAGTTCAAAGCATGCATCAAACAAAATGGGACAGAATCTGTCCAGAAAAACAGCAGCAGCAAAACGTATTTTTCTACCCTACTAAACTTTGTCGAAAAATTCCGAAAAATTCATGCATACAGAGGATGAAAAGTTGCAACTACAGTTCAAATATGAGCTCATTCGGAGTTACAGAATAAGAATTAAAAATCATACCGTGCACAGATTCGTGCAGGAATAAAATCTCCGAACGCTATAAGCAACTTTTCAAACCAAAATGAGTAAAACTTGGCACTTTATTAAAAATTCCAGAAACTAAACTAAAACAAAGTCTCTTGTTACAGCAAGAGGACACAAAGAAAATCACAAATAAAAACAACCGGGTTGCCTCCCGTAAAGCGCTTTCTTTATAGCCATATAGCTAGGCTTCTTACTTGATGTTTATAGTGGACGAAGCTCATGAGGGAGCTTGAACTTTGTGTCCCTCTTCCTTGGGAAGTGTTCCATGCACTTCTTGTGTGGAAACTGAAACTTCACATTCCCTTCTTTTGAATCAATGATAGCACCTGTAGTACGAAGAAAAGGTCTTCCAAGAATAATTGGACTAGAGGTTTTATTCCCCATATCCATGATTAGAAAATCAACAGGCACAAATGTCATATGTAACTCTACCATAACATCACTTACTTTCCTAAAGCATGTTTAATGGAATCATCAGCAAGTGCAAGTTCAATAGAGCATTTTTCAAGATTTTTCAATTCAAGTATTCATATAGTTCTTTAGATAAAACAGAGACACTAGATCCTAGATCAAGTATAGCATGGTGTGTCTCTTTTCCAATGGTTACTAGGACTTTGGGAATCCATATATCCCCAAGCTTAGGTGGTATCATAGCCTCTTGGTTGTACCTAGCAATCTTTTCTTTCAAGACATGATTAGCAATATAAGAACCAAAACCAGCTTGGTTAGAGTTGATGGAAGGATCACTTGCAAATTTTTGTAAGATAGATATTAATTCATGCAAGCTACAATTCTCTAAGTCAAGCAATGGTTCCTTGACTTCACTAAGCATTTTAACTTCCTCAACTTCTCTCTTTCATTACCATAATAGTTTCCTTAGCAATTCTCTCTTGCTCATGAATGTGTTCCCAAGATTTATTATAACCTCTTGGCAATATTTAATTGTTTCCTCATGTTTTTGAGTAATGGTGTTCTTTAATGAGGAAACTTCCTTAGTGAGCTGATCTACCCTTTCAAACAAAGAGTCTTGTTTTTCAAACTTAGATATAAATTCCTTATTAAGCTCCTTTTGAGTAGATATAAATGATCTAATGGTGTTTTCAAATCACTAGAAACATTACCACTAGTAGTATATTTGTTTGGCACATATGGGGGTTTATTATAAGAGTTATAATTGTTGTTACCATACCCATTATTACCATAGTTCCTAATGAAGTTGACATCAATATTTTCAGGATTATTACCAACTAGTTCTTGCAAAGGCACATTTTCAATATTTTGTTTATTAATGAAAGCAAGAATAGTATCCATTTTAGATGACAAATCATTTGTTTCTTCTATGGAGTTCACTTTCTTAGAAGGATTAGGTGCTCTATCAGTATGCCATTGACTATAGTTTTGCAAAATGCTTTCCAATATGTTCTTAGCTTCTACTATAGTTTTTCCCATAAACGCACCTCCAGCAGCAGAATCAAGAATATTTCTAGACATGTAATTTAGACCATTGTAAAAAGAGTGTAGTATGGTCCATTCGTTGACCCCATGTGATGGACAAGTTCTAAGCATAAGTTTAATCCTATCCCAAGCCATAGCAACATGTTCATTTTCATTTTGCCTAAAAGAAAGAATGTTGTTTCTATTTTGCAAAATTTTAACAGGAGGATAGTATTTCTTAATGAAAGCTTCTTTTAAATCATCCCAAGTTTTAATGCTATCAATAGGTAATGAATGCAGCCACTCTTTAGCTTTTCCTCTAAGTGAGAAAGGAAATAACTTCAGTTTTAGAATATCACTTTCCACATTTTTAAATTTCTGCATGTCACATATTTCAACAAAATCATGAAGATGCATAGAGGCATCCTCCATAGCACTACCGCCAAATTGTTCCCTAGTTATCAAGTTCAACAAACTAGGACTTACTTCATAACTATCAGCTTTTATCTCAGGTGTGGCAATGGGCCTAGCAATAAATTGATCATTTGGAGTGTTTGTGTAATCACACAACTTAGTTCTTTCTCCCATTTTAGCAAGTTTTTATGTGTTTTTTAATTTTTTATGCAAAACTGAAAATAAAATGACACTAAATGATGCAAACCGAAATAACAAATGCAACACAAAATGCAAAACTGAAAATAAATATGCAAACCGAACTTAAAAATGCAAGACAATGACAAAACAAGATAAATTGCTTTGAAGGTAAAGATGGATAAGATGATGCTCACGTAGGTGCAACCTCCCCAAGCTTAGGTGTTAGCACAAGTTGGTGATGAAGTTGACTTGGTGAGATATCCTTGGATAAACCCGGCGCCAGAAAACAGAGCTAGTGCAGGGGACCCTTGGATAAACCTTTCAGCAATGATTCCCCGGCAACGGCGCCAGAAAACAGTCTTGATACCCGATGACGTAGTTACCTGCGTCAAAAGAATATGGGTTAGGTTGAGACTCCAAGTGCAGAGTGTGTAGTAAGTGGAAGACGTGTTTTCCCCACGAGGGGTGACTCGAGGGTTTAATATCGAACTCTCGGGGAATCAGTAGTGAAGATTTATCTTTCCTATCCTTCTTTTGGTTACCTACAAAACAAAGTAAATGTTTTGGTCCTCAACCTCACCTAGTGGTTGTCAAGCACAAGGTGTGAGAATGATATCAAGATAATATGCAATGCAAACAAGAAATAAATATGCAATGGTGGTAAATAAATATGCAAGGATGGTGGTAGCAATGATAAATGATATTTTTGGGTTTTATATGATGAATGCAAGATGTAAAAGTGTTTTTGTATTTTCGGATTTTTAAATGGCAGAAAATGGTAAAGTGGTAAAAGTTGTTGGAAAGGTGTTTCTTATGATTAAAAATGGACCGGGGTTCATGGTTTCACAAATGCACTCTCTCTTTAATAAAGTGGTAGACAATGGAACACTAGAGTTGACATATGAGATTGCAACACAACAGTTTAATGACAAGTTATAATTATATGGGCATCACGTCCTAACATAGAGACCTTTTGGTTATTAGTCTCTCTTATACTCCACCAAGATGCGAACTAAATCATAACACCTCAGTAATTAAGATAACTCAGAGTATAGCAATAAGTATCATGACATGAAGTTAAAATAAGAACATGCTAGATCTAGTCATGGAGTAGTGGCAATGGTCACACCCACATCTCCGGTAGCATGGTATTTTTTTTATCCCTAGTGAGGCAACAAAGTAAGGTAAAACCCAAGTGGATCGCAGAACTTTCTCTCACGTTCACTGCACTAGCCACCCCCCGTTACTCCAACTAATGCACACGTTCCCCCTCACACGCTCTCATAAACATGCTTGATCATGACAAGTAAATAAGAACGGGGTACATAATATGCATCTACTTTCATAACTGAAACAAAACCATTGCAATCTCAAACATATATTAACTCATAAAAAGATCCACCACAAAGGTATTACATAGATGACCGTAATCATGTTCAGCAGCTCATACGGTACTAATTAGTGAAGCTCAAGAGAGGAGAGATACATAAGTTACTTCGACAAACCCATAGTCCAGAGGTGGAGAAGGTGGAGACCACGCCGGCAGCGCCCCGCCGGAATTTTCCCCCTCCAATCTTCATCATGGAGACGGTGGAGAAGTCGTTGGAGAAGATGGAGACCACGCCGGCAGCGCCCCGCCGGAGTTTTCCCCCTCCAATCTGCAGCTCCAGGTTTCTGTTTCGGTGTTTCTGTGTTTTTGCGGCGCTCCTTCCAGAGAACGTCGGGGGGCTATTTTTATAGTCGGTTTTAGGTCAAAACCGAGTCGGTGGAGGAAAGATCGACAACAACGGAGCTCCGAGGCCCAAAAGAGGGGGTCCCACACGGCCCAGGTACCTGGCCGCGTGGGCCCACTCAACTTCAGCCTCCGGCTTCCTTTCACGCGCTTCCTTGGCTCCTACGCTTTGTTGCTTCCAAAAACTGATGCCCGTAAAATATTAGGTCATTTGGACGTCGTTTGGGTCCCTGAAACATTAAAATATAGAAAACAGGGTTTTCTGACTGTGCAGGGTTAATTCCATAAAAATAGGAAACATACCAAATATTCCCAAAATCATTATAAAACAATGATATAACCCTTATATGATGCAAATATGACTAGAATATAAGTAAAATAATGCAAAGTTCATGTATGCATTTTACATGCATCAGTCACTTGTAGCCTTTCGGGAGCCCCCAATCCATTTGTGGGTTGTGCCTCGGATTGTTGTTGTAAAGGCTCCGGATTCCGCCTTGAAGGATTCCGATAGTGGAAGGTGAACCAAACCTTAGTGGTGCGGTTCATCGGAGAATAGGGTGAGCCTTTGTGGCATTGAGATCGACCTTTGTGGTGCCTCACACCTCTCCAACGAGACGTACTCCCCTAAAAAGGAGGAACTCGGGAATACATCCTCGTCTCCGCGTGCCTCGGTTATTTCTATACCCGAGCCTTTTACTTATGCACTTTACATGGTGATAGCCTTCGTGCTTGAAGTATTCTTGTTGCTATCACCTTGTTGCTTGTCTTGCTTAGCATAAGTTGTTGGTGCACATAGGTGAACCTAGTTTACTTAGGTTGTTGGCTTGTTAATTTAAACACCTAGTTTTATTCCGCAATTAGCAAGCCTAAACCGGAAAAGTTTTAATCGTCTATTCACCCCCCCCCCCCCCCCCCCAAGGTGACATCCTTGTCCTTTCACTGTTCCTTAAGGAGTTATTCATGAAACTTTGCGTTAGGTACTACGTTGTTCACGGTGACCAAGTGATGTGCACATCTTCTTAGCCTTTCCCTTTACACCTCTTGCTCCATCTCCGTTGGGGTAGTCTACGCGACAATGTTTACAAGGAGACATATATTGAATATTTGACCAAATATGTTTAGAAAGTAACTCTCAAACAAATTTGGCACAATTATTTATAACTAAAATTAAAACCATTTCTTTCACGACCATATATAACCTTAATGGGGTAGGCAAACAACACTAAACGGAAACAAAACTTAACCGGAATAATATCTAACTTTCAATTCATTAGGTACGAAACTAATTCACCATATCTAAAGTCAACTCACTAGATCTGAACATATAACCAGATGGACTTCAACATCCATCCAAAAAAGGAAGCATCCATATTCAACAACAATACTTGCAATAAAAAAACAAAATTGGTATCTTATAACCGGATTTAGTCCCTACCTCATCTTATGTGTCAGATCTGGCAGTGCCAAAAGACTACGAGTGACCCTATTATGGAGAGAAGAAGAAGTTGCTACAATGGGTGGAAATGGGGAGGGGGAGAGAAGCAATAGAGGAGCGTTGTTGGGTGAATATGGATGAGTAATAAGAAAAGAGGATGCTCAGAAAAGTCAAGCGGAAGTAGGAAGCACATGAACACATAGTAGGATGGATATGTAGTTGTGTGTTTTGTTTCGAGCGTTGGCGCATTCTCCTAGGAATTAATCACAGGGAGAAAAAGTTTATCAAAGTAGGAAATTGAACTACTTTTTAGAAAAATGGTTTTATGTATAATAAAATTATTCAAACTTTATGGTAGACATTTTTTTGTTTCTCGGTGACCAAGTGATGTGCACCTCTTCTTATGCATTCCCTTAAAACCTCTTGCTTTATCTCTGATGGGGTATTCTACACTAATATGTTATAGGGCCACATATAGACTGGGTTTTGACTAAATATGTAACAAACATAACTCGTAACAAAACTCATAACGATGTTAAACATGCCAACTCTTTATTAAAACATAAATCCATGTCCATCACAACCAGATCTAACCTTAATGAGACGCACAAATAACACTTAATAGGCAACAATCAAACTTTTAACTAATATACGATATAACTTACAATTCATCATATTTGAACTTAATTCACAAGATCTGAACTCAAATAACCAGATCTTGAGTTCTTTCAGGATTGATTTAACATCCAACCCAAAAATAAAGCATCCATGTCCAAAAAATAATTTTAACTATAACAAAAATTGGCATATTTTAATCGTATTTGTTTCCTTCTGCTTCTTATGTGTCAGATCTAGCAGTGGCAAAAGACAATGGTGACCCAAAGGTTGAGAGAAGAAGTAGATGTACCTACAATGGGTGGATAAAGTGAAGGCGAGAGAAGCATGTGAGGAGCGGAACGAGCTCCTCTAACATAGCTCTTGCAAAGTTAGGCCAGCGGCTACAGTACCCTAACTTAGTGTGTTCTTAACCGTTGGATCGTGAATTTAACGGATGAGATCGAACAGTATAGTACGTGAACAATTCAACTCTATGGTGTTTATCAACAATGTTGTTCCACAGTGTTTCATCTACAGGATAGAATCTTGACCTCTTGTTTTAGATCCAACAGCTATGTTAGCCTAACTTAGCAAGAGCTAAGTCAGAGGAGCCGGTTCCGTGAGGAGCGGGGTCGGGGTGAATATGGAAGGGCAATATCAAAGTTAAAGTAGCAACCTATATAGCTTAGCGTTGGCCTTTTTAAGCCCATGTGACTATTTTAGCGCGTGCGTGTATAGGTGGTGTTATTCTATTTAGTGGTTTATAGAAAATAGGGGAAATACTAGGAAATTAGGCATCAAACCATGATTAAAACATGATTTTATGCAGCCACAAAACACCGGTCGTCGAAGGATTCATTAAAAAAGCACTCCACCATTCACCTAACATTTTTTAGTGAATACTATTGAATAAAGAACAAAATACAAAAGCGGGAAGAGAGTACGCTTGCCTTGCACCAGAGCCGAAAGGGACTAGGACATCGTGGCGTGGTGGGTCACAACCCGTTGACACACTGCCGCTTGCTTTCCTTGTCTTCCATCACGGCCATTGCATTACTGCGTCATGTGTACAACAACTGGTAGGTCGCACCGGTATAGGTGGCATTCCTGTCCTTCGTTGCCTGCCTCCATCGTCAGATTGAAGCGCCAGTTGCAGCGGCAGCCACAACAACAATTTTATTTTGGAGTGGATGGGAATGTGGAACAGTCGATTCAAGATGTTAGGGAAGGCTGGGCCACACGCGCGATAATTTAGGGCTATGGCGCGGGGGGGGGGGGGGATTTTGAGCCCAATTTTTTGGTTGGCATGAGGTTTAGGCTCCTTTTTTTCTCTTCAGATTTAGCGTTTTAGCAGAAATAGGGCACGGCATTTTATTTTAGCGCAAAACAGGCATAACATTTGCAGAAGATCCATGACAACGCTATAACGAAACTATAGCCCACTATTTTAAAGTTTGCCCAATATGAAGGGAGGAGGCTTTCGGAAAGCTGAGCCAAAATAAATAAAAAACTTAAAAACATGAACATGGATTGGAGCTCGTAGGGTTGAGGGGTAAGTTGGGTGGTTCGATTCGACCGATGGCGTATAAAGCATTGGAGCAAAAAAATTGAAAGAAAATGACGCCATATAACAATTAGTAAATCGAATTATTTTGTGAGGAAAACGGAAATTATGTATAAAACATTTTATTCATGAAACTTTAATGGTTTGATGCACAAGTTTGTTCTCATTCTGGATCACTCTGATTCTCGTCTCTGTATCTCAACACCATGATAACCATTATTTCCCAAAATTTCCCACAGTTGAGATAATATTTGGCAATAAATATATCTTCCAACTACATTTGCTTCAAAATTAAAATACATGCCATGTGGGTAAAACACAATAACAAATCCAAAAGTGCTCATAGGCCCCACCTCGGATAACTTCATGATTCATGGGCGCTCTGGAATCATGAGGGGATGTAGCAGAATTTCGTGATAATGCAAGGTCCCATTACCGTTTAGGTATCCGAGGAAGGAGAGGTTTTAGCACATTACACCACATGTTGGGGCCTTTTTTGCACCAAACCACAACCACCAACATTTTTTGCAGAGAACACCACTATTTGGGGTAATCTATTGCACGGAACACAAAGCTTGTAATTAACCGGTTTGACAAACAATTAGGCAGTCAGGCCCACGGTACACTGTGGCTGCTCTGCTCCAAAACAGATCGAAGGAACCGCTCCTCGTCGGTCCGATTCCCCGCCGCCGTGCTCCTCAGGACGTCCTCCTCCACCCAATCGCGTTGACCAACCGTTCGGCTGCCAATCACCGACGCCGTCCGTGATTCCATGCTCAGCGCGCTGCTCGACTCTGTGCGCTGAGAACGCCCACGGCATTTGTTCATGCCGCCGTCGGCGTCGCCCGCCGCACGAGTCAGTAGCCCTCTCCGAGCCCCGGCACCTTGCCCATTAGCCCCTCCACACCTTCCCTACCACCCCTGCCGAAAGAGTCGACCGCGGACACTCTGTGGCACCGGTGCCGCGCTCGTCTTCCTCGTCACCGGTAGGTGGTCGCCGCCATTTTGTTCTCCTCCGACCCCTCGTCGTCTCTCGGTTTTCCTGGTGCTGGAACGCCTCTTCCCTGTGCCCGAGCTGCTCCTTATCTCCCTCTTATTCTCTGTCGTGCACTCCTGCCTGACTGCTTGTGCCAAGCGCCGCATGCCGCCGCCGCAAAAGCTCGCCGCCAGATAACTCCCAACACCCGGACGTTCCTGCGCCGCTCCAGTTGACAGGCTAGCCCTTTTTCGTTTTCTTCTGCTGCCATCTGCAGCTGCCGCACCGTTCCCTGGGTTGCCGGCGTCTAAATGGCGGTGTGGAGCTCCCCAGTCAACGCAGGTTTCTAAAAGCCATGATTTAGGTCACGTACGGTGGCCCCAGCAGGGCTAATTCGGTGTCAAAGATGCTAACCACTCTATTTGTGTTCTGTGCAATAGATTACCCCAAATAGTGGTGTTCTCTGCAAAAAATGTTGGTGGTTGTGGTTTGGTGCAAAATATGCCCCAACATGTGGTGTAATGTGCTAAAACCTCGAGGAAGGAACACGGCTACACTGTGTCACGTCCTGCGCTACTCCCCTTCCTCTCGGCACGAAGCCAAAGCACGAGAGGAGCCAGCCAGCCACCGGTGGCTCGAGGGCAGCGCCGCCCGAGCCCCGTACGCCGGGAGCCGCTAGCCGGAGGAGGGAGGCAGAGCGGCGGCTTCGGATGGGGGTCCTGGGCGACGGCTCGGGGTGGTGCTTCTGCTCCGGCGGCGGGGCCAAGCTGGAGCGGATCAAGTCCACGCTGCTCGCCGCCAAGGGCCCCGCCGTCGCGGCCGTGTCCTTCCCCCGCGGCGGAGAAGGAGGAGGAGGAGGGAAACGCGGAGACGGGTTCCTCATCCACCGCGGCCTCCTGCTCACCACGCACGGCACCGTCCCATCGGCCGCCGCGGCGGGCGCCGCCGAGGTCCGGCTTAGCCAGGGCCGCCTCCTGGCCCGCCTGGTGCCTCAGAGGTAACAAAACCCTTGAGACATTGCTTGGATTTCTCTGTTTCGGTCCGCTAGCGCGGTTGTTTGGCTGAGGAATGCGGTGCCAAATGGTTGCATTTTTGTGTGGCGAGTTCGCCCAGGAATCGATTGATTTTGCGCACCGCTCCATGGAATTTTTTTCTTAGGCGGCACTTTGGCAATTTCTCTGCGCTGCACTCGTCCTCGGATTCTTCATTCGGCACCGTGGTGGAAGAAGATCTAGTTTCCTTCCTTCAATATTGGGGAACCTGGTAGATTTCTGTAGCAATTCCCAGTTGCAATGCTGTTAGAAATGACTCAAGCTTTTGGCAGATTTGTGGGTCAGTGCCATATTAGTTTCTCAATTTCTGCATTTGAGCGAAAAACGAAAGATTAAGACTTTGGTGGGGTTGACTTCCTTATGGTCCAGGGAATCATTTGAGCTTCTGATCATGGACCTCGACAATCTTGATGTTATTAATGCATTCAGTTATTGTAGCAACCGTACGTGAAGGGGGGACATGATTCCGGTTTGTTGGTTATTAAGGATCATATGCAACTAGTAGTATATAGATTAAAATATAGGATTAATATTACGCTCGTGAAAGTGAAGATCTAATACAATTCTGGACAACTTTGAGCTAACACATTACACCAAATAAGAATGCTTGAACCTTATGTAAAGGCATGGTGGCTTCTTGCCATCTAATGAAGTAGTACGAAAGATTAAAGTTGGTTTTTCTGTCAAAAAAAAAGATTAAAGTTGGTTTTGTACAATACTACTGTGCCGCATAGGATCATCTCACCTCTCTGTACAAGTAGGCATAAATTCTATTGAATTTTGGACGCTGGCTAGACAAGAATTAAGTGAGGTAATATCTGCTGAAAGTGGTCCGTGGTTTCATTTATTCACTAGATTGATGGGTATAGGACATGTTGTTAATGCATTCTTTCTCGAGATGGGCTCAATCTGGATTTTCTATAGAAAACTTTATTTGCTAAGAGCTCAACAACGTTTGTGCGCTGTGCACATTAATGGGCTAGTTCTTGTGGAGGAAAATGTACCGCGCTGTGCACATTCTCTTTACTAGTACTAGAGATGGAATAAGCTTAGCACATACTTATTTTAGTGGTGTATTTACTGTAAGAGCAGTGGTACACCTCTGAAGTTTTGCGCCGACGTCTGTCCGACGGATGGCATCCGCTCATGAACAAAGAACGTCGTACGAGAATCGGACAAGCAATGTCAGACACAAAGCGATATTGTTACTGTAATGAGCCTTTAGTTTACATGCCTTTGCTATGACATTTTACCAGTTTTCATCTTTTTCTTCCATTTCAGGTTCTTCATTACCATTCCCATTCTGGACCTTACATTCGTCGGGCTTGATGTCATGGATGATGGCTCAGATTCGCATGGGCAACAACCTCATTTCCTGAAAACCTGCTTGAATCCCAGCTTGGACCTTAGCAGTACAGTTTTGCTCCTGGGACACACAGACAGAAGAGATTTGGCGGTAGGTGAGGGAAAGGTTGTTATAGCAACGGATAACCTTATAAAGTTTTCAACAGATGAAGTCTCATGGCGACCTGGATCTGCTGGCTTTGATATGCACGGAAATCTAGCTTTTATGGTCTGTGATCCAATGAAGCTTGCACCTTCTACACCTGCAGGGTACGCTTCTGCATCATCAACTGCGCTCCTTGCATCAAAGAAGGATGTGCCTATGCAGTTTGGGATCCCCATCCCCGCAGTATGTGAATGGTTAAAACAGCACTGGAGTGGTAGCTTGGAAGATGTTAGCAAGCCAATGATGCCACCTGCCCGATTAATATCTGCTGGAGAACGAAGCGAACCTTCTTCGCTGGGTCATCTTCAGTATATTAGGACCACGGAGCGGGAGGGTGCCGGATTATCATCATCGCAGCTGCCATCAAGGCCGACACGGCAGCATGAATCATGCAGTTCAGCATCTGCTAAGATTTCGTATGGTGAAAATGATTCTGTTAATTCACACTCTTTTCAAGACCAGCGGGATCCAACTTCACAGATCTTCAGACCTAAGAATGACCAATCAGGTTCACTTAAGGATATTAGCTTTCCTACAGGACATGCAAGATCTATTTGCTTACCACCTCCTCTAAAGCAAATGATGCCGAATGAGAGTAAGATCAAACCAAACTGCTCAGTTTCACATGAATCACGGGCTAATCCGCGGATCAACTGCGATGCTCTGCACAATGTTGCTTACCAGGAAAATTGCTGTAGTGAAGCACAGTCAAGTTCCTCACCACCGGCGATATCAGAACAAGGAGACAGGAGGGACGATTTTAGCAGTGGGGAAGAGACAATGTACTCGGCGGAAACTATGGAGAGCAGAAACATTCCAAGTCCAAAGGAAAAGAGGCCCCAGCCAGTTGGTAGATCGCAGAGTTTTGCGAATCATAGCAAATGGGATTCACCTAAAAGCGTCGAGTCTTCGAAAGGCCCCCCGTCAAGGTCGCATACATTCATTCCCTTGAGAAAACCGCATTTGCAAGCCGCGGCAATTTCACAGAAAAGCCAAGTTTATTTCAGCCCTACCGTCTCCTCGAGCATGAAAAAGAGGAACATGTCGCGTATTCCGATGAAACCTAGGCAAAGTGCTCAGGTTACCTCCAAGTGGATCACCTGATATGAGCCCCCACTTCTCTCCAGACCATACAAAGATAGTATCACATTTTCGGTTAAGTCGGTTCCACTAATCATCTCTTTTTGTTTGTAGTTTTATCTTGTAAATGTATACTAGCTGTAAACTGCTCCGGTGATTCTTTTCAGTTTAACATTAGCTAGCATTTTTCCTTTTTATGTTTTCCTCTAGGAGTAAAACGAATTGGCACGAAAAAACAGTAGCATTTTTTCTTCAGTCAGGCAAGATGTTCAGGATGTTGGGTGGAGGATCCTTCAGCTGCCCAAGATTCTGTGCAGGGAGTGATGCTCATTGTTCAGGAATGCATTGGCACAGACAACCAGACCTGGATTACTTATGATTATGAAACTGTCAAGTAGTGCCATTTTCTGAGCCGAGTAAGCCATTCTGTTTGCTGAAGTGTGCTCTAAGAGCATCTTCTCCGGTCCCTCTAAAAATGACTCGCAGAAACTCGTATTTAGGACAGGAGCGAGATATTTTTTGGAGGCGAGATGTGCTCTTCTCCACCAGATTCCTTAAGGGCGCGTTTCGCAGGCTGCATCCAGCCCAGCCAGGCCCTCCAGCTGCAGGTGCTCGTGTTTGGTAGCCCGTTGGTGGTGTTGGGTCTGGCTAGCACGGTTTCTAAAGCATTCTCGGGCCAGGCTCCACGGAAACGGCCGAATGTGCTCGTGTTTGGTAGCCCGTTGGTGGTGTTGGGTCTGGCTAGCACGGTTTCTAAAGCATCCTCGGGCCAGGCTCTCTAGGAACGGCTGAATCGGCCGTTTCCGTGGAGCCTGGCCAAGTGGAGCTGAAACGTGGCCAGCGCGTGCACGCGTGGAGAAGACCCCCGCACCCACGCCTCTGTCTCACTGTCACCGCCCTCATGTCCCGTCCCATCAGTTGTCACCGCCCAAAAAACCCCAATGGCAGCTGCTCCTCCTCCTCCGCCACCGCGTGTCGGGGTTCCCGCCAGCAAGCTTGCTTCGTGCAGCTCAGCGGCGCGCGCCGTTCGGGAGTTTGAGACGGGGTCCTCCGGCGGTGCTCGAATCGCGGCGGCGCAGATGGACCCGGCTCGACTCCCGCCCCTAAATCGGTCGAGCCCGACGTCGATGGCGGAGGCGCAGACGCGGATGGTCGCGGAATCGGCCCGGCAAGCCCAAGCGGCGGCGTTGGCGGCGCATGCAGCCGCAGGGGGAAGGACGCCGCCGGGTTTCCCCCTTCTGGTCAAGGTCCCGAACTACGTGTGATTGCATGTGCAGAGCCGAAAACAGAAACAACATGCAGCCAAACAATGGACCAAAACATACTCGTTTTCAGCTGCGGGCTACCAAACAACTCACACAACATGGCCCAAAGTGTGTTGTACCTCAGCAGTGCCCTCCACAGCCTGACCGAGCGCAGCGCCGAAATGGAAACGGGAACCAAACGCGCCCTAAAAAATGCCTCCCTAAATCTTTTTGCTCTCATCTCCATCTCTGTATTGTTGAAACGCCAACATTCGGGTAAGTATTGCAACGTACTCCCTCCGTTCCAAAATAGATGACTTCTATTTGTCCAAAAATACATGTATCTAGACATGTTACGTGTATAGATACATCCACTTTTTGACAAATGGAAGTCACGAAGGGAGGGAGTACTAGTTTATATCTCCATCTCCCTAAAATGGGTCCGCTAGCGATGCAACAATCATTAATAGTACGTTTGTCCATGTGCGGCCTAGCGAGTTTTATATATCTGCTCCATGTGCGGCCTAGCGAGCTGAAAATCTCCAACTACGCCAGTGGATTTGGCCTCTCCAATCACCAAGACAATAACATGAAGATAAATAAACAGAAATTCAAATCGGCTCCCGATCTCTGCTGCTACATGATGAATAAAAAATAGCAAAACATTTCAAAATATTTTTTTATATCACCGATTTTGTTTTCTTTGCATAGAGCACTACGAATGTCATACCACCATGAAACTTGGCACGTATGTAGAAAACTTGTATGTGTTCATCACTAATTTGTTTCATAATTATTTAAAATGTTTTAATATTTTTGTTGATTTTTTATTCAGCCAGGAGCAGGTGAGCTCGGAAGCCAAAACGCCTCCCTCATAAATAAACAACAACAATTATATAACTTGGCGTACTAGATAACCACACTCATAACAAATATTTACTCAAATAAACATATATAGCATGAAAAAGGGGTTTAAAGCGTGATTACAACAATCACAAAAATCGTGATGGGAAAGGAAGGAGTGGTGAAGATGGTGGTGATGATGTCGGTGGCGTGGCGGTGATCGACATATGGGTGGCGCCCTGGCGGTGGCGTCTCCTTTAGTGTTTTCCTTCCCGACTTTCCTTCGAGGTTACAATGCGTGGAGATGTATCTTCGTGGGCATGGCTATGATTGGCGTGTATCTCCTCTGTGTTGATGTATTATGTCTTGATGTGTCCGACGGCTAGGCTTGGTGTTGATTATATAGACGGCTTCGTAGTGCCAACTCCATGGATGCTTCTCCTCTCCCTTGATCCAGTAGTTCTAGATGAGTTCGAACGTATCGAAATATCTTCAATATCATTCAAGGAAAGTATAGGAACAATCATAGATGAAATTGGTGGAAATTCTCGGAAGTTACAACGAACTTCCTTGCCGGAATCACGCGGTACAATCGCCCATAGGAGCGCTGCACGGTCGTACCGCACACCGACAAATCTTTTGAGACGTTATTTGATCATAGGATCTCCTGTTTAAGCATTCTTAAGCTTCTTGGATTCCTATGGATGAGCCTGACAATCTCCTTGCATTGGATATTAAATTTGGTCTCATTGGGAAATATCATTTCCTCAGACTCTCAAAAATCGTTATATATGGTGTTCGTAACTTCTCTGGATTGATTCCAACTTGGGTCATTTCATCTTACGCGAAGGTACTACATTCGTACGAAAAATGAGAGTAAAATTGCACCAATATACTTATCAGTCGCTCCCCCTATGTAAAAGAAAATAGTTTTATGAAATTTATAGAAGAAGGATACCAACATATGAAATATCAAATAGATACCCTATACTGTTTTTGTTCGATATTGTAAATAGAGGCACTTTTTTCTACTCCCTTCAATCCGGAAAGAGTGTCGCGGAGAAAGCCCTAACAAAGTGCAAATGTAAAGTACAAGTCACGTCATTTAATTAGGATCAGAGGGAGTAATATAAATCTGGTCATACTTACAAAAAATTAAATTGGCACAAAAGTTACACTTGCTTATAATTCGGAAAGTATTTTTTAAAGGAATATATTTTTGGCAGCAGTGAGTACAATACTCCCTCGTTTAGGTGTATTAGGCCTCTTATGAAAATATATTTGTTCAGAAACTATAAGGCCTGTTAGGTATTAATTGTCCATTTTAATGCTGCATGCACAAATTACTTGCACCTAATTGGTTGTTAATGGGGACATGCAAATAGCTGCAATAGCCCAATGCATGCACAAGGAAAGTGGACCTTCCTATTTTTTCGCATCCACTCGTTGCCCGCCTTGGTCACGCAGCCAAATGGTAGAGGCCTTTTTTTTTTTTTGACTAAACTACTTGTATTCGAACTGAACAAACATCCATACAGATACGCATACAAGCAGAATACAGGACGAATACGGCCGCAGACGCAGCTGCAACAAACTTACATAAAAGACCTTCTAAAGAACAAAAATAGCACAAAGAACCCCAAGGTCTTTCTTCTTCCTCACGACCACGGAGCTGGAAATCTTCAAGATGAAGCCGCCGACGGAGACAACACCGTCGCTTCCAAGGTCGCTCCACGGCGCAGAGACAGCTTCTCGCCACCCGACGTTGATGAACCGCAATAACATCTAGCTCGAAGAAGCTAGAACTCAAGACGAAGAAGGAGCATCGGTCGGGGACCTGCCCCAAGCTTCCCCTGCGCCAGATCCGGGCCCAGCGGCACACCACCTCAGAAGAAGCGGCCGGATCCCTCTCCTTCCTTCCCCACAGACCCGCAGCAGCGACGACGAACCAGCACCTCCTGCCGCATCGACACCTCCCCTCGCCACCACGGCCGGCCAGCGATGTCGGAGCAGCAGAGCACCTTCGTATCCCTCCAAACCACCTGCACCTGTACCAGCAACCAAGCCACCCGGTCAGATCCGGAGCCCAGCCGCCGCACCCCCAGATCCTCCACACCAGAGTCAGAGCCCACTCTGCTGCGACGAAGCAAGGAACAAGGGACAAAAGATCCCTCCGCCTGCCGACCGCTTCGCATCGCCGGCCAAGCTGGGAGCACCACCGCTCACCAGATCCAGAGATCCGTGAGCACCAACCGCTAGCAGCTCGCCGTCTCCGCCATAGGCGTCGCCGGGAAGGAGACCGAGCATCAGCACCTTTATTCCGACGCAGCGCCCCCAACCCCCTCACGGCGACGCCACGCAGGACCCTAAACCTAGTATCTACACACCGGAAACACAGGAACGGGGTTCCCTCCCTCTCCCGCCGCCGAAACGGCCGGCTGAGAGGAAGAGAACCACCGTCCTGGCCGGCGACGGAACAAGAGACCGAAGTCGCCTTCCTTTTCGCCTCTCCCGACACTGTAGCAAGGGATAAGGAAGGGGACGGTCACTGAGATATTATTATTAACCATCCAAATGGTAGAGGCCTAACACACCTAGGAGTACTAGACTTCCTGCGTCATAAATTCTTTTATCGTGCAGCACGTACCATTTGCACGATTTCGATGTGACCTGTCACGAGGTCCGAGTGCATTCTCGTTCCTGCTTCTCGCCCCTCTCCACGTTGGATCCGAGATCGTGCGGCCCACCGCTCTAGCCGGCAGCGTTAGCAGAGGCTGCGAAGACCCCGAGACGCGGATCCACTCCCTCCGGCTCGTCGTCCCTTCCCCCGCGTGCGTCCGACCTTTTTTTTCGATAAAGGGAGTTTTTATTACTTAAAGAGTTTTAAGCATTACACCCGGCCTCTGCACACTAAGGTGCACACAGCCCACAAGTTCAACCGTCACGCCATAACGAAAAAATAAAAGGCGAGTTACATATCATCATGAGAAATTGTAAGAACGCCTATGCTGGAGGAGGACATATCCGAAGATCATGTTGCCATCCATTGAGCGAGAACAGCTCCCTGGCCACTCTCTCCAAACGCGCAGCCGCCTCGGAAACCAGGTCCCGATGCTCCACCCGCAGTAGTGGTAGCCAAGAACGAATCATCGCCGTGCACCGGTAGATAACCTGCATAAAGGAAACAACTTTGTCATTGAAAACCTTGTCATTTCTACATAGCCAGAGCGACCAAATAACGGCAATCGCTCCCATCCTAATACGCATCTTAAACCTAGGATCCACACCATTCAACCAGCTCCCGAAAATATTCGAGACACTACGTGGAGGGTATAAGGTAGAGCCTATCTGGATGGCCGACCATATAGAAGAGGCAAACTTGCATTGAAAAAATAAGTGTTGTATAGTCTCGTCATGATGACAAAAGACACACTTTTTACTTCCATGCCAATTGCGCTTTGCAAGGTTATCTTTTGTAAGAATTACTCCGCGACGAAGATACCATGCGAAAACCTTTGTTTTCAGCGGGATCTTCATCGTCCAAATTTTATGATTATTATCTACCGGTATATCAGGTTGGATCAAGATTTTGTACATGGAGTCAACCGAGAACTTGCCATTCTTGGTGAGATTCCATCGAAATTTATCCGGTCCTGCGTCAGGTGGATAGAATCCAGCCGAGTTAGCAAAGCATTCCAGGATGCTAGCCTGGGACCAAATAGGCTTCTTCTGAACGAAACATCAGGTGGAGAAGTTCTCAACACTTTAGCTAGTGTATCACCTTTATATCTCACAATGTTATACAAGCGGGATACTGTTCGCGGAGTGGAGCTCGTCCGAGCCATTTATCCTCCCAGAACCTAATCTCAGATCCATTCTTAATAGCGAACGACCCATGTGGAAAGAAGAATTTTTTCGTAGCCATTAAGCCAGCCCAAAAATGCGAGTCTCCAGGTTTCCACACAACTTGGGAGACCGCTTTCGAGCCCACATATTTTCTTCTTAGGAGGGTTTGCCACAGCCCTTCTTCAGAAAGGAGCTTAAATAACCATTTACCAAGTAGGGCTCTGTTCTTGATCTCAAGATCATGAATACCAAGCCCCCCTTGGTCTCTAGGCCGGCAAACCACACTCCATTTGGCTAGACGATATTTTCTTTTCTCACTATCCCCTTGCCAAAAGAATCTCGATCGGAAATAATCCAACCGTGTTAGAACTCCTTTTGGTACTTGGAAGAATGATAACATATACAGTACCATGTTGGTTAGCACTGAATTGATGAGGACCAATCTTCCACCCAAGGATAATAATTTTCCTTTCCAACTATTTAACCGAACTTGCAGTCTCTCCTCCACTAATTTCCACTCGGCATTTGTTAATCGCCGATAATGAATCGGGATGCCCAAATACTTAATCGGAAACTGGCCTTGTGCACAGCCGAATAAATCAGCATACAAGGAAGCTGGTTTTGAGCCTCTCCAAAGCAAAACAATTCACTCTTATGGAAATTAATCTTAAGACCTGATAATTGCTCAAAAGCTGACAAAATCAGCTTAAGATTCCTAGCTTTCTCAATGTCATGTTCCATAAAGAGGATTGTATCGTCGGCGTATTGGAGAATGGATAATCCACCATCTACAAGATGTGGAATGATCCCCTCAATTTGACCATCGGATTTTGCGCGTTCGATCATGACTGCTAACATATCAGCCACTATATTGAATAGTATAGGCGATAATGGGTCACCTTGTCTAAGTCCTTTTTTGGTCTGAAAGTATTTGCCAACGTCATCATTGACTTTAATGGCTACACTTCCACCCGAAACGCAACTATGAATTAACGCACGCCACTCCTCAGAAAAACCTTTCATTCTGAGGGTTTGCTGAAGGAAGGACCATTTAACCTTATCATAAGCTTTTTCGAAATCAATTTTCAGGATCACCCCGTTCAACTTTTTGGTATGTAGTTCGTGAACCGTTTCATGCAAGATTACCACCCCATCTAGGATGTTGCGACCTTTCATAAAAGCGGTTTGAGAGGGACGTACTACATGGTCGCCACATTGTTCAGCCTTAGCGTCGCAACCTTGGTGAAAATTTTAAAGCTAACATTAAGTAAGCAGATAGGTCTGTATTGTTGAATCCTTTCTGCTTCATTAATCTTAGGTAATAAAATTATTTCACCAAAGTTTAGACGAAACAACTCAAGTTGTCCGTCATGAAGACAGCTGAACAATTCCATAAGATCTGACTTGATAATGTCCCAAAAATTCTGATAGAACTCCGCGGGGAAACCATCTGGGCCAGGGGCTTTGTTGTGTTCCATTTGGAAAACCGCCTTCCTTACTTCATCCTCCGAGTATGGAGCAGTAAGTAGGTTGTTTTCCTCAACGGAAACCTGGGGGATGTCGCTTGTTCTAGACTCATCCAGAGAGAAGTTTCCTTCCTCTGGTGCCCCGAACAAGCCTTTATAGTAATTAGTAATGTATGACTTAAGCTGATCGTGGCCCTCAATCGTTCTGTCCTCATCTAAAAGAGAGTAAATACGTTTCTTCCGATGTCTGCCATTTGCAATACTGTGGAAGTATTTAGTATTAGAATCTCCTTCCAGAATGAACTGGGCTTTGGAACGTTGATACCATTTCAGCTCCTCTTCACGCAGAAGTTTCGCTATCTGCGCATTGGATTGGCTCTTAAGCTCAATCTCCTGTGCTGATAGGGGGCGAACCTCTGCTAACGCTTCAAGAGCGTCAATAATAGAAGAGAGTCGAATTTTTTCTTTTTTAAGTAAGCCTGTTGTATGTCGTGCCCAACCCACAAGGTGTGTGCGAGTAGCACGAATTTTATTATTCCACCTCTGAATCGGGTTAACACCTGCCACAGGCCTTTCCCAGATTCGCTTGACCATGTCCTGAAACCCGTCTCGATGCAACCACCCAAGTTCAAACTTGAAACGGTGGTTACCCGGTGGTCTAGGCAAGCCAGTGGTCAGTAATATGGGAGCATGGTCTGACAAACTTCGATACGTTCCAGCGCCCGTACCGAAACCATTGGAAATCTTGATTCCCAATCGGTGTTCATCAGTACACGATCTAGTTTCTCGTACGTGGGTTCTGGGAGGCTATTTGCCCAAGTAAACTGCCTCCCAATCATCGACACCTCTTTCAAGTCCAAGCTTTCAATTACTGCGTTGAACAAGAGTGGCCAACGATCATCAAACCGACCTCTACTTTTCTCGAAAGGGAAACGAAGCAAGTTGAAATCCCCACCAATAATAAATGGGTGTGGGTTGTCCTTTGCTAAGTTTACCATCTCTCGCAGAAAAGCGGTTTGAATTCCGCTTGGGCAGGTCCATACACAGCGACAAGACTCCAAATGAAATTATCAGCTTTATTCCGGATATGCAATTTAATATGAAAATCACCTTCCGAAACAGCCAACACATCCATGGTTTCCATCTTTACACCTAGTAGGATACCGCCAGAGCGTCCATGAGGGGGACGAGAGTGCCACTCAAAGTCAATACCGCCAGAAAGACGATTTAATTGACTTTGCGAGAAGTCCGTCTACCCGTCTCAGAAATAGCTAAGAAATCCAAATTATGGTCCCGAACAGAATGAGCAAAGTGCAAGTATTTAGCCAAGTCACCAAGACCTCTGCTATTTGCGAATAAGCCATTCATTGGGAAACTATATTAGATTTGGAGACCTTAGATCGTTTCACGGACCTTTTGTTAGAGTTAGATTTAGATTTTCGTCCGGATGATTTTAACTCATACAATGAGCTCAACCCGTCGTCATCCAATCCTATCTCCAACACTTCACCAATTAGATGAGAAGCAAGCTGACCGTCAGAGTCATTAGCTTCTTCATCATCCACATAGGTGGCGGTCAACTTGGTCGAAGCTTTCGGAATAACCGTTGAACGGTCAAATTCCATATGCCTCAAGACTCTAGTTGACACATCAATTTGATCCTGATTACTACCAAGTTTAATTCCTACACTATTTAGCTTTGCAGAAATTGACGGAGATGAAAACGAAAGAAAAGACTTGGAAGTCGAGTCGTTACCATGTGTGTCCAAGTTTTGTGTCGCTTTACGCCGCATAGCTCTCATGAGAGAGTCCTCGTCCGTCGGGGTGGCACCATCCGCCATGGCCCCAAACCTCTCACTCCGCCGTGGAGGAGTGGCAAGGGTCACGGTGGGCGGTGGTGTACATGTCGAAGTAGAGACGACGCCGTCGGCCGCCGGAGGCTCCAAGGGAGAAGCCGGGGTCAGTAACGTCGGCGTAGCAACTGACCCGGCGATCCCCAAGCTCCCGCAGCACTCAGCTCCAGCGAAGGGGTCATAGGTGGTGGAGAGACCCCTCCCGCTGAAACAGTAACCAGCCGAGCATCCTGGGGAGGCAGAGGTGACGTAGCATCCTCCCCAATACTCGGCCCATCAGCAGCTGCAGCCGTCGGCCCGTCCTGGAGCATGGCCGCAAGCCCAGCTGGGCTGCTGCTCCCGGCCTGCACTGGAGCCGAGCCAGCTGCAGCCCGAGCGACGGATAGCCCCATGCCGCCCTCGGCAGCCGGCGCCCCCGGCCCGCCAGCGCCATGCTGCTGCGTGCAGTGGCCCAGAAACATTCCCCCCGCTGCAGAATTCAGCCCAGCAGTCTCCAAAGCAGAAAAAACACCCCTTTTCTTAATTTCGGACCCATGAGCAGAGGACAGAAGACCTGGACTAATGGGGCGCACCAAGGCAGGAGCGACCTTGCGGATACCATCGACAATAGCCCTTGCATGAGGAGTTTTAGGACTATGATTATACGGCGTTACCGCCATCACCGCAACATGCTCAGAAGCCACTGTTTTGCCATGTTCTGCACCCCCGGAAGACGGAGTAACATCCATCTCCATGTTGGTCACCTGTGAACCTTGAGTGCCATTCGACCCAGGGTAGGGTCCCAAGTCTCCCACATTACCCCCAACATCATCATCAGCATCATCCCCTTTGCGCCTCCAGAAAAAAGGAACAAAGTTGGCGTCTGGGGCAAAGTCCTGAGGCTCCCGTCGGAAGTAGAAAGCAAATTCCTTAAGTTTAACCACACAAGCCACTCCCACATAACTACCCAATTCGCTATCCACCCTCTTCTCAAGAACCTTGGAATCAATCATACCGACCTTAAGCCGCACAATGCCACGGCTCCTGAGAGTGACCAGATCGACATCCAGAGTAGACCCAATGAGAGAGCCGACAGCCCAAATACCCAAAAAGTGTCTCAACGTATATGGAACTCCCTGAACATGTACCCAAACCTGCTCCAACTCTCTCGTGGGAGCGATATCCTGTGTCTTCCATATCGAGATAGAAGCCTGAGACTGATATGCTGGAATACACAACTGGAGACCATCCATACGGCGTAGGTCCTCGAACGAAGGAAAACCTATCAGGAAAGCGTTCTCGCCATGAGGTAACGCCTCCCAAGTCCATGACGAACTCGAGGAGCACATCCTAGATATCAGACTCTGGATAGCCACCGCCGGAACCGCAGCCCCAGTCACCGTGATCAAAGCTGTAGGAGAACTCGCCGGTGCCAAGTGAGCCTTGTACACACTGTCGGGCAGCTGCATAAAAGCTGTGTCATCTGTCCCATCGCCTGAAGTGAACGCAACCGGCTTCGGGAGCTTAAGTGTAGGACATCTGTGAGTCGGGTGTGCACCATTATCACATACAAGACAATAATACTGGACCGGGCAACCCGCAGTAGCATGACCATCAGCGAAGCACTTCCGACACTTAGCTGGTTTCTTGGCCTTGGCTGCAGCCGCAGCTGCATCCCCCACCGCAACCTCAGCCTCCCCCTGTGTCGCCGCCCCCAGAGACACGGGAGGCGCAAGAGTAGCTTGGTTGATCATCCCCTGGTACACCTGTGGCTGAGCATAAACGGGCGGCCGAGTTGTCGGCAGCTGCTGTACTGGCTGAACCAGAGGTTGCTGCCCATACTGGTAGGCAAAAGGCCCCGCTGTTGCGGCTGCGTAACTCTCTTCTTCTTCCTTCTAGGCTTGTTCACGTTCTGCTGCACTGCCGGCGGCTGCGTCATATTCTGCATGGTCGGGAGAGGCATCGGCCCAGCAGACATCGGCATCATCCCGCTCATCGGACCCGTGTACTGGAACTGCTGGACGCCGGCGGGAGGTGCGGGCATGTACGCCGGCGGCCCCGGCTGGCGCGACGGCTGCTGCAGCGGTTGGGTCGGGAAGGGGAACGGAGGGCGAAGCTGAACGCCCGGCGGACCCGCAAGGGGCGCCGTCCCCATCCCCATGGAGCCTCCTGCACCGGCAGCTTGTACCGGGAACGAAGTAGGCGACGGTGGCGGAGGCCGAACCGGCCCCATCCTGGGACCTCTCGGAGGCGGAGGGCGCTGCGGATGCCCAGCCATCGTCGGCTGCGCGGAAGCGGCTACGACGGAGGCGAACGAGCGGCGGCGAGTCGAAGGAGTCGGGGGCGGTGGCGAGAAACGGCGGCGGCGCAGAGTAGCGAAAGGAGTCGAAGAAGTCCCAGGACGACGCCGATAGGTTACAAGCTGACGGCCGAGATGCGCCCCGTCGTCAGGACGGCTCAGATGCTCCGCGTGGGCCCCATCCTGCATGGCCCGTTCAATTTGAAAATCCACGATCTGTTCCTGATATCCCGCCGCGGCGAGCGGATCAGCCAGCCCCGCCATCGCCGGAGTTGGCTCCTTGATCGACGAGCTCGACCGCGCAGCGAAGGCCTTGTCAATGAAGCTCCCAATGGCCGGCATCGGAGAGACACGGCGCGGCGGCAGAGGACCTCTCCAAGATCCCATGCGTGGAGGTGATCGCGGAATCCGCAACCCCGCCGGCGATGACCGCCTATCCGATCGACGCCGCACCTCCACCATCTTGCAAGACCTGTCCACACTAGCAACGTTAGTAATTGAAACCGCACCTTGAGCCGACGACGATCCTCGTTCCCAGACGCGGCTGGCCGGTGACGGGAAGCCCGCCTCCGCCAAAAACTTTTGAACCATCTCCGCATCTGACGTAGTAGGGCAGCGTGCGACCGGCGAGCGACTCGACGGCGGCGACTCCCCCACGTCCATGGCTGTCTGGACGGCGACGTGCTCGCCATCAAGATCATCACGCTGTTCGTCGAGGCCAAAGTCGCCGGTGGTTTCTGCTTCAAGATCCCCGAGGCAGGAGAAACGAGTCCCCGAGGCCCCCCGCGCCCACGCAGCCGGTGCCAAAGTCCGGCGCCGGCGGCTCATACCGCCACTCCGGCGAGGGACGCGTGCACAGCGCCCGTCCGTCCCAGATCGCCCCGTGTTAAATATTTATATTCTCCGACCTGCTCGTCCGCCGGCGCGGAACCAACTAGCCGCCGGCCAGTCGTCCCCGCCGCCACCCGCCGGCGATCCGGTAGCTATTCTCCCCGCTCGCCCAGCTGTCTACCTGCCTATGTCTCTATGTTATGCTAACGTTTAGGGCTCATGGCGGCAGTAGAGCAGAGGGATCCGCGCGCGACCGGGGGACGATGCGGCCGCAGCGGGGCGGGATGCGGAGGGAGCCCGGGCTGATGACGAGGGCCGTGGAAAAGGTCTTCCGCTTCGTCCGCCTCGCCGAATTCGAGATCCTCTTCGTCCTCTTCTTCCTCATCGTCTTCATCCTCTTCAAGGATCTCGTAAGCCCGAACCCATCAGTCTTCTCCCCCCGTTGAGCATTTCGCATCTACTATCGGGTCAAATTCTGGTGCCGTGCCGTGCCGTGCCGTGCCGTGCCGTTCCTGCCAGTAAAAGGTCTTGTAGGGTGGTCTATGCCCAATTGACATCGTTCGCTTGCGTTTGTGATGATTGAATGGGTTACACAGAAAGAATCAATTGAAATCGTAGAGGGTATGGTAGACAGTTTAATGCTAGCACTCCCCGTGGCTTGGAATTTTGATGTAGCAGAGATAGAATTGTGCCACTGGTGACCACGGTTACTGAACGAACTGTGACTGTCAACCTGATAATATAACTTGGAGGCAGAGCTGTTGCCTAGAGATAGCTCAGTAGTAAATCATGCCTGTATGTGATTTCGTGGTTTTCTGGAATTTGTTATCCTCCACTAAGAATAACTGAATGACTTTTGTAATTTTGTTACAGATGTCACGACCAGAGTACAACCAGATCTTTGTCAAGAAGCCTGATCTAGATGACCGCTGGCCTTAGAGGGTAGGAATTATGAAATGTTCTTATCGGAGTGTAATCGTGTTTCCACTGTATTGCATTAATCACATTCCATAGACACTTCATACTTGTGACTACTTATTCAATACTTTGAAGAAGTTTGCTGACATGTCGCGGCCTCCAGTATTCTGAAAGAGTCAATTGCTCACCATTGCGTATGTGGTTGTTTTGGTATGAGCCTTCATTTTCCTGTTCTGTACAAGCAAACTACCCCCTACCGCACTTTGTTAAGTGAGTCTAGTGAAGCTACCAATATTTCTTGTCCACGGCATGTTGTTCTCCATTTATTCTGTGTGAGTGACATCCCCATGAGTTCTGAGTGAAGCCTGTGTCAAACATTGACATTGAGGTTTGGACTCAGACGGTAATCTTTTTTATTACTTTTTTTTTAGAATTTTTTTTTTTGATTACTTAAGCCCTTCATGCTTCTTAGTCACTCAAATCTTCAATATCTGGACGAGAATATAAATATTTAGCACAGAAGTGTATATGTTAAAATGCCAGTCTTATTTTGGTTACCATTTGATAATGTATCTATCTTAAAGGTTCAAATGGCTTTCTTCATGATCATATGACAATTTCAGTCATTGATAGCTCTAGCTTATAGAAAAAATGGTGTGTATATGACTAGAATCAGATAATTGAGTCTGGTGTCCGTCATAATATCCATCATACAGATACATGGGAACATGATTGTTAGATTTTTGCTCCAGCTGTTTGAATCCAACCTATGATGCTCTCTAAGAGAAGAAAATCAAAAAGCCAGTTAACATGTTTACCAGGACAAGTTTTGTCCAGCTTGGCTCTTCGACTGGATCATTGGTGTCTCTTAAAATGAACACAATGATTTTTATAGAAAAAGGACTATGACTTCTGTACGCATATAAATTCCTTTTTTTTTACCACTGGACATTTTGGATGTATCCACTACTAGATATAGCATTATTCTCATACTAAACGAATACTCCACTTGTTTTTAATATAAGGCGTATAAATTTAGTAAGAAGTCAACGTTTTGTAAGTTGACTATGTTTTCTTTTGACGAGAATATGAACATGTACAAAGCTGAAAGATCCACCATAAAATATATGTTGATAGTGTATTTATTTAACATTGTAAGATGGATATTTTCTTCTATATATTTTCTTAAATTTAACTTTGGACTAAATTTATACGCGTTATATTTTGAAATAGAAGTAGTACTTGAATAATATAGCAGTGAAGTTTTGGGGGTCTAACTTCTGTGTGGCACTACAACATCTTGTACTTTTGGATACGACAAACTTCTATCTCATCTCCTCATCCGTATCTCACCTTGCACTCTATTTTTTCTTTTTTTTTGAGTACAAGGGAATACAGATCACAAACGAAACCGAACCAGCAGTACAACCTCAAAAACAAGGAAATCTAACCTAGTTCTTGAAGGTCCAGCTCCACCGACGCCGTCTCACCACGGTGACCGCCGACCGCGCGCTGCCACCGCACTCCACCCGAGCGGGCGCACGCAGCGAACCGCGGCCAGGAAGCCGCCGACGAGGTCGCCGTCTTCAGTCAACCGCCTGGGTCTTGGCGGAGGCGACGAAGCTGGAAGACCACCAGAGCACGTCATCGCCTTGGATCTACGCCACTGCTCGACGCCGGAGACGCCAAAGCTCGACGGAGAAGACGACTCTGTAGATCTGACATCCCGATCTCCTGCACCCCCAAAAGCCACCACCGGCGCCTGAGAAGAGCACCGGCGCAGCGGGGACGCCCTGCAGCCCGCCAGCACCGTCGAAGACGCCGCCGTGGAGGGGAAGCCGCAGAGCATCAGATCACGCCGGCGTCGCCCTTCCCACCATGGCTCCGCCGCTCGCAGGCCCCGAGCTACGCACCGGAACGCAGATCTGGAGAGTCCCCGCTCTCCCGCCGCCGGAGCGGCCGTCGGAGGACGGGATAGCATCTACCATTGATGCATCTACCCGACCTAGGGAATAGGGATACAACAACACCCCTTGAAGTCAAGCCGCTGAACCTTTGATTGACCATCCACTGTTTGAGAAGAACTTCACCGGCACAGAAATGAAACACAAGAAAGCTTGACACTAACATTGTTGTCACCACTGTCAAAAGCTATGGAAACGCCAAACGGTAAACCACAAGATGTAAGGTCGACGATGTGCGAAATCAAAACATCAGGACGGAGATAGATTCATATGAATTTTATTTTGTGCGATATCAAATTCTCCATCAAGACACCGTCGCAAACACATAAACTTAACATTGAAAAAAAAAACGCTGGACCTGGTGGCGGCTAGGCCGGCGACCTGACCAGATGCAATCGGCCTTTAGATCGACCGGCAGTTGGATCAGCTTCCGGACCGGCCCACCCAGCGACAACACCAGAATCGTCTGGCCCATGATCAAATGACTACAGTAGAAGAATCTCCTCCCGACGCCGCCGCCGCCTCGTTTCTGTCGCTGGTGGCTGGTCGAGCAGCTTCAGGTATTCCTCCAAACAAAGCTAGAGCCTGTCCTCCATCCAGTTTGGTCTGTAATTTTTTTTCACGCGTGATTCACATCTTTGACGGCACCGCAACGCAACACAGGGTTTGTGGAATTAAGAGTCAATAGCAATCCTCCGGCGGCTCTAGGTTAAAAATTAGGAATTGGAGTCTCACAGAATTTGATCCTGCTGTGCTGCTGCAGGTATGAACTGATCTGTTTCTTGTAAAAAATATAAATAAAAGACGCAACTTTGAGACATCTATGGAGTAATCCTGATATTAGGATCTCACATCAGTTAATACTGTTGCACTACAAAGCACCGATACGGCTAGACGGACACGGCGATACGGATACGCCGATACGGGATACGGCAATTTCAGAAAACAGCAATACGGCGATACGGCGAGTATATATATAAAAATAGTAAAATGCCATGTAATAAAGACCAGAATAATTAAATGCGTGAAATGAGATTAAAATACTGCCCCATTTGTTTCCTTTTCAAGTTCTCAATGAAGGAATGATCATCAATTTCCACACTCCAAGGATTAAAATAGAAGATACTTTTGATTTGATTGACAACCCCAGCCCCAGCCTCTTTACAATCAGCACTAGTAGTGTTGCTTGATCTTCTACTAACTGAAGACTGTCTGCCTGCCATGCCAAAGCAGAGGAAGTGCAACATTCGTGTGGCAGAACAAAGGGCGGGAGGAGTGTACCTCGTTGCTGGTGACGGGCGGGGATGGAGGCGACTCCAGGCGGCAGAGATGGGTGAATCCGGGCGGGGCGAGACGAATCTGGGTGGCAGCGGCGCTATTCCAGCGACGGCGACGCGATCCCAGGTGACGACGGCGCGTGAGGTCGACTCCAGGCGGCAGCGGCCGTGCTCGATCCAGTGCCATGCCAAGGAAGGAATAGAGAGAGAAAGCGCTTGGGCTGTAGGGTTAGTAATGGGCTTCGACCGGATGGGCTCCTCGCCGTGTCCTCGCCGTGTCGCCGCAGTCCCCGCCGCGTATCGGCATTTTTTTTCTTTTTTTTTTTAATTCGAAAAACTAGGACACGTGAAGGACACGCGTATCGGGGCGTATCGGCCGGATACGCGTATCGGATACGTACGGTACGGGGACACGTTGAGTTTTGGAGTATCGGTGCTTCGTAGCTGTTGCATGTCTGTCTCTTTTCATTAGTCAGGTTTAACTCGAGTACTAGTTGGGTTAATTTGGTGAGGACGATGGCTCGCAAGTTCGTGAACATGGTAACTTACAACTTCGGCACTGGTGTCTATTCTCTGTGCCGCATCGACCACTCCAAGCACCTCTTCTTCCATAAAACAAGAGAAGCAGCAGAGGCAGCAGCAGTGAAGAACAAACAAGGGTTGTTGTCGATGACCTCGAGCTGTAAGAGTCTACCTAAGGCGGCGGTCAACTTCAGAGTACCGGCCAAGGACGCCTATGCATGCTCTCGGCATTTCTTCTCCCTACTGAGAGAACTGGGAGAGGGCTGCGTCTTGTTACAGCCGTTCCTAGTGCCTACTCTCCCAAGCCATTCGACTCTATCTCCCTGTCCATGACCCGACCTGGTGATGAGAGTATGTGCGTGGAGGAAGAGCACCGCCTCTACGTCTTGGGCAAAAAGGATGGCGTCTTCGAGGTCTTCACCTACTCCAGTCCCGGTGACTCTGAAGACGACCCAATTTCTGAAGTCTACTGGGGCTGGGATCGTCTGCCACCGCCACCACCGTGTCAACTCGCCTCAAGCAGCTGGCCTGGATATGAGAAGAAACTGTGACCTCCCTCCGCGGCCGCGGTGGTCGACGATACGACGATATGCGTGTCATGTCCGGACGCCGGCACCTATGCCTTCGACACTGAGAGCAACCAGTGGAGTGAAGCTGGCAGCTGGGTGCTGCCCATCCGAGGGGCAGCGGAGTATGCCCCTGAGCTTGGCCTCTGGTTCGGCCTTCATAGTTCCCACCGCCACCACTTGTGTGCTTTTGACCTTGAGTTTTGGCCACCCGAGGAGCATCATTCTTGGGATTATCTCGGCCATGTGCCTGACGGCTTGTACCCCTCATATCAGCACTCGCTGTACCTTGGCTCAGGCAAGTTTTGCATCGCCACTAGCTTCCGCATTGTTGTGAAGCAGCAGATCGCCACTTGTTCTACTTGTGGTAAATCGCGAGGGTGGTCAGATGATGACTCGGATATCATAGACGAAGAGGAGCTTACTGTCTTGACTGGCGTGGAGGTGGTGCGTGATCACAACGGGCTCCGGATGATTAAGCACAAGTCTAAACGTTTCAGGTTTCCAAACATCACACTCCAGTGCGTGCTCTGAAGGACAAAATATTGTGGGATCTCTGTTAGTTAGTCCGTCCATCATGTATCACTGGATTGATATCTGAACACCCATCTTTGTATCACCTTGTTATCACTGCAAATTTTATGAGAAAACAATAACTTTGGGTTAAATTGTTTCGGAGAATCAAATCTCAGTTCACATTGTTTCTGATAACCCGGGTCCACAAGTCAGGTGCCACGTGACAGAGGAGGTGTTTTCCCTCTGGTTTTCTGCATACCAAACAAGAACTGGACCTTACTTGAACCGAACCAAGTGTTTTTGTATTTTTTGTAACTTTCGACCCATTTTTTAAAACAAACAAACTTGTGGTTCCAGATGGTGAAAACGCCCCCTCTGCCATGTGCTACCTAAACTGCGGGCCAGAGTTTTAAAACGGGTGCCAAAACTTACAAATCACGATATTTGGCTTATATGAAATAACTTAACCCAAAAATTGCAATATTCTAGTAATTTCATACGGTTCTGGTTTTGTGAAACACTAGCCCCCGTAATGCGGTTTTGTGAAACATGCTCACAGTATTATAACCTACAATATTCTGGCTTGCTGACGGGGCGATTCGATGACATATAAAGTTTAGGGCATGTTTCGTTTGTATAATTCTATAAACACATCAATAGGGTAAATACAAGAAAATGATAATAATGCATGTATAAAACTAAGGTTGAAAAACACGTGACTTTGTGTAAAATTGGTTGTCCCGCACACATGAATAGGAAAAACACATGATTCCTGATAAAATGGTCAACTCAAAGTCACACCACATGAGAAACTACAATTAGGATGTTACTATGCCACTAGAGAGCTCAGTCTCGTTCTTCATGCGTAGGAATTTGAAAAGAAGATCCAAGTAAATTGTAAAATTTATTTGTTTTCCTTAAAAACTGAGGTAAAAAAATCACACGTTTTTCTTTTGCTTATTTTTTCCGAACTAAATGAATGAATAGTGCTAACATAGTAAAATTGCGTATTCAAATGTTATTCCTCCTTTTTTATATCTTTGAAGCAAACAAGTCCATCGCCAAATAAAGATGAAAATTGATAGATAATAGAGTTGTTTGACATGATAACACAATAAAGTATGCATGGCACGACATTTGGAGCTCCGAGTGAGATATGAAAATACATGTGGGCAAAGATACAAAATGTTGGTGTCAATCAAAGCCGCACAGTGCGCACCAGAGTTCTATTTTGAACTTCTAGAATGCAAAACCAACCTCTAAAAAACATGTGGTGCTATGAAAATCCGATAAGAAAAATAAAATAATGTATTGATAAACTTAAAACATCTTGAAAATAGACATATTACTATATGTCGGCATGGACAACCCGGCCCGCCCGAAAATCCTGGGCCGGGCACAAGCCTTATTTTGTAGGCCGAAAGTCGGACCGCGCCGGGCTTGCAAAAATGCAATTTAGGCCGGGGTCGGGCTTTTTTGGGCCCGGCTTAAAAAATGCTCACGTCTATGTCGTCGCACTTACCACATATTTATTCGTAAATAATGCAAGGTGAGCACCTACCTCAGTTCTCCCATTGAATTTATTAAACCAAATATAAAGGTCAAGTGTCGCCCATTGTTTGTTCTCATATAATCGTTGATCAACTCCCAAAAAATATTATAATATCTAATTTCTGGTATATTGGTGAGGCAAGTCTATGCCATATAATATTTTTTATGACGACTGTAAAAAGTGACCATTAGGCGATAATAGATTTGTGTGACATAATAACACAATAAAGTATGTAATATACAGCATTTTGAGCCCATTGTGAGATACAAACATTCATGTAAGTATTTATATTTACTAATGTAGGAGTAGATGGTAACACAGGAATGTAGGGCTCCTTTGATTCATATGACCGCGATTAATCGATAAGAAAAGCAGAGAAGACCGCGATTCACTAGCTCTGACGCGCGAATCAGCGTAGCTCGACCAAACGGAAGCGAGCAAGGACGGATGGAAGTCCAAAGAATTTGGTGTTGGAGTGGGGAGTCGGGCTGAATCCAACCCGACACAAGCGTGTCCTCCATCCCGGACGGCGACACCCCGGAAATGAGAGGAAACAAATCAAACATAGGCTGATTCCTAGGAAAATTCACGCGTTCCCATACGACGCCCGCCGGAGTTGAACCTGCGCTTGGCGTGACACCGGCGGCGAGGTGGGTGCACGGCGCGTCGGCGACACGGGCACACACGACAGGGGCGGGCGAAACAGAGTACACGGCGCGAGCTGGTTCCGTCTCCAGTAGTCCAGTGGCCGGTCCACTCGGTGAAGCGGGCCTGTTCTGTTTTCAACTCGCGGAGCCGCCCCACGCCGCACGCGGGCTGCCCAGATCCCGCGGCCTTCACCTGCCGACGACCCCTCCTCCTCCCCTCGCGCAACCCCCACACCGATCCGATGCCTCGGCGCGCCTTGACCCTCCTCCTCCTCGCCCTCGCCCTCGCCGTCTCCGCCCCACTCGCCGCCTCCGCCGCCGCCGGGGACCAGGTCAGCGCTCCTCCCTTCTCGTCTCTTCCCCGTTGGCTCGCCCGCCCTGTAACTCAAGAGGGTTTTGGCTTCCTTCTCTCCAGGCCGTGGACGATGGCGCCGCCGGCAACGCCACCACCACCGCCCGCCTCGACCGCCGCACCAAGGTGAGCCCACACACACTTTCTGTGGTAACCCCCCCTGGTGGATTGGGTTGTTGTTAGTCTCTCACGCCAAGCCGCCGCTGCTTCGCAGATGTTCGTCCACACGGAGCGGGACGCCAGCGGCGGCGGCGCGTGGCCCCAGGAGGAGGCGGAGCTGGGCCTCTTCGACGCCTTCTTCGCCAGCCTCTCCATGATCCTCGTCAGCGAGGTGTGCTCATATAATTCTCGGATCTAGATACTCCTTACTCCACTGTTCGTGCGTCTGCTCTGCTGCCCCCGTGTACTCATAATATGGGTGCTGCGTGTTTATTACGCTTTGCTGCCTGAAGATTGGCGACGAGACCTTCATCATCGCGGCTCTCATGGCCATGCGGCACCCCAAGTCCATCGTGCTCTCCGGCGCGCTGTCCGCGCTGGTCGTTATGACGGTAGGTGGAACTGCACCAGCTCTTTGCAGTAGTAGCTTTGGTTGGCTAAATTGTAGCATCACACTTTGTTCTTGACTACTCCTGCTGTTGTAGGTGCTGTCGACTGGGCTTGGCAGGATTGTTCCCAACTTGATATCGAGGAAGCACACTAACAGCGCAGCCACTGGTAAGACTAATCTGATTGGTTACTTACTGTCCGTTTCATGGACATCTGTGGTGTTCATCAAAACAAATGGCGCAGTATGCGGTTCCTAAGGCATTGATAAACGTTTTACATCAAGATTGTGGAATACTGATCCTTATAATTGCCTAAAATAAGCATTAGATGGTCACATTATCAGATGTAAGTTCAGAGGTTTGATATTTGCACCTGTAGTGGCTAGAATCCTTCAGAATTAGTATCTATACAAATACAAGCGATGAAAATGCCCGTAAAGCTGTAATTGTAGCTATATGCCTTTCCACAGTCCACATGTTGACTTATTTCTCCGTGAATCTAAGCAAGCTCTAATTTAGGTAGAAAGGTTGGCTGAGAAACAGACTTCTATTTCCTTTCTATCTTTATCACAAATAGTGGGTACAGGTACAGACATTTTGTAGATCACATCCTCTTCTTTGTGGAAAGAATGTTCGTGACCCTGCTTTATCAATATGTAACAGCTCACATTACATTACTGGATTTACCAGTTTATATTTTGAAGCAAAGCGCCAAACATGAAACCAGGAGTGACCACTCCAAGGTCCACTTATTCAAAACCACAGAAAGGGATTCCCCTGACACAACATCAGCTATTTTACTTTAGCTTGCTAATCTAACTCTTCTACAATGGTTGCAGTAAACCATAGGGCCTGCAAGCAGAGGCAAAACCAAATCAAACATTCAAACTTTAATTTCATCAAATAAATAGATCTTCTTCTCATGCTCTGAACACTTATATTTGATAATGTGAACGTCTTCTAAAAACAAATGCCCTGGGGGACGTCTTCCACCCCACAGGTCGATTTTTGTAAGTTTTACACGAGTTTAGCAAACTGGGATTGAGAAGGTAGTGAGCTTCCATTGGTCTTGTCATGCCATAATAACTAGAAAGATACCCCGTTGCAGTGGAACCTTAAAAGAAATTATAGTATAAAAGAAAAGATATTTGATGCATGAAATGGAAAAAAAATCTCGGGAATATGGAGGATTTGAATAGCCACAATAGTCCAAAATCTAAAATTAATTAATATGAAATGTTAGTAATTTAATAAATATAGAATAACTGATGATGTGCAAAATTGTATGGCTAAAAGAATTTATAATGTGAATAGCTTTCATGTATGTATGAATATCATTAATAAATATGGAATAACATGGATAAATGAATACATGTCTCAAATAGTTGATGATGTGGTGATGACATGGATAAATAAGTAGCTCAAATAGTGAATGATGTCGACACCTTGCATGTAGAGATAGACTAATTTAATGCATGTTAGTGGGGTTTTGTCTTATAAGAAGTATAGATAGATATACTTAATCATAAGTATATATTTTATTGTACTTGTACCTCACTAGCACACAACTAATTTACCGGTTTGTCTAATGTCTAACATCCTCCATTTGTGTTTGTGCTTCAGTCCTTTACATGTTCTTTGGGCTTCGACTGCTTTACATTGCTTGGAGGTCAGATTCCACGGCATCACAAGAAATAGAAGAAGTATGTTCCTTTTCTTACACTACTCTTTACCTGTACCGTCGTAAATTAGCATAGATTTGTTTGTTTAACACGTAAATGCAAATCATATGAGATTCTTTTGGATTGCAATTCAATTTCTCAAAATATTGAAATAGACTGCTATAGAATAAACGCAATTTTGGTAGTCACTTTTCCTTTTGTGTCAGTAGCGGTTTTAGTATCATTCCCTTAGAAAAATAACTCAATCAAAATCCAATTATTTGCTCTACAAGAATGAAATGCTTGTTATGCCTAATATACTTAGTTTAAACTGTATCTGTTTTAATTCTGTTCTTTATCCGATTAGTTTTTTCTTTGCCAAATTGCCCGAAGCTTATGCTATTTTCAACCCAATCGTTTGGATATGCGTACTATCTATTGCTGTCGGCTCCAACCTATTTTTTAAAATTGGGAAGCCCTGCTTTTTTTTAATTATTTCTTGTAGTATTTTAACCAGCTTAGAATATTTTTATTGCTTGATTAACAGGTACAGGAAAAGCTGGAAGCAGGCCAAGGGAAATCAACATTTAGACGCATCTTCTCAAGGTTCTGTACTCCTATTTTCTTGGAGGTACATTTCCCATCCTATTCTCATCTGCAATTTATATGTTCCCCAACTGTGTTTTCTAACATCTGATTTGAGATGAAATTATATAGATCGAGAAATTTTATATTTCCCTTTTGAACCTGGCAAAGTATATTCTGTTCACACCAATAGTTAATAGTATACAATGTTTGATAAAATATACTTTCTGTGACGCTGCAATAGTGCTAGTGTGATGCCTATGAATGGATTGACATGGGACTTCTTTTTTATGATCCAGTCATTTGTGTTGACCTTCCTGGCTGAGTGGGGCGACCGGAGTCAGATAGCCACAATCGCGGTATGGCTTATTTCTCTTTCTGAATCAACTTCCCAACCTGTCAGTTTCCTAGCATATCCATTTTAACTTGTAGCCTGTTTCGAAATGCAGCTAGCTACACACAAGAATGCGGTAGGTGTTGCAGTAGGAGCAACGTTGGGGCATACCATCTGCACGTCATTTGCAGTGGTGGGTGGCAGCATGCTGGCGTCGAGGATATCTCAGGGCACAGTAGCCACCATCGGAGGCCTCCTCTTCCTAGGCTTCTCAGTATCATCGTACTTCTACCCACCGTTGTAACCGCACTCTTTGCTTCTTGCAGCAGTTCTTTTGTTTGTTGGTAAGATCACGCTCCCTAACCCGCAGTCTCCTCGTCCTATTTACCAGCATATGATGCTTGGCATACCATTATTGTTGTACCACTATACACAGTAGCCACCATTGAATCCTGCTAATATATACAGCTTGTCACGATTCCCAGAAATGGGTATCCCGAGTCCTGATTGCCTTTATCAACCTGAAAGAATTTCGTCAACAGCAATCTGTATAACTGTCGGTTCACCACTGTATAATATTGGTGTTACATCTAACTAAATTCTTAACCAACTAGCAATAATGGCTGGCCGGCGAGCTAGTAGTTAAACCACCAGCGCCACCGGCCGATGATCTTGCCGACGTAGGGGTGGTCATGTTTCTTGTAGTGGCACATTGATGGGAACACGCCAAGGATGTGATTGCAGTCTCTGAGCAGCACATCCCCGACAAGTTTCTTCTCCCGCCGTTGCAATGGTGCCTCCTTGGTGGCGTGCTTCCCGGTGACGAGGAACATGTGGCCATCTTGGAGCAGGTAACGGCATCCGCCGGCGTCGACCCGGCAGAATGGTGCGTAGGACGCGCTGCTGTTGAAGACGACTATGTCCTGGAGGAAGTTCCCCATGTACCCCCACTTGCAGAGGATGGCGTAGTGGTCGGTCTGTGGCTGGAAGAAGGCGTGCTGCGGCTTGTAAGGATCCAGGATGAAGTAGTGGAAGTACTCCCAGTTGCCTGAGAAGGCGGCACGGCAGCTCAGGATCATCTGCCCGCCGGTCATCGTGCTCAGCAACCCCACCGTGTGGTTCTGCTCCGGCGACGCCACCGCCACTTTTGGCTCTGCCGCGTGCGGCGACAGCATGCCAACGAAGATCACAATGGACGGGATGGCCACGAACACGAATGGAATGGAGATGATGGTCAGTCGACGGAGCAGGTCCTTCTTCTTGTCCTCCATCAATCTTCTAATTAACTAATTTGGGTTAGTTCTCCTCTTCTCTTCTTGATTAGTAATTCCTCTGGGTGAACGTGTGGTTGATGAGGCGCTGCAAAATATAGGAACTTGCCCTGCACAAGAACGTGCAAACGTGATGTATTTGTCGATGCTCGCAGAGTGGTGCTTAAATTTAGAAGAGGGGAATCTATTATTAGGCCATGTGTGCTTGAGAGAAAAAAAAATGTTTGGCTCCCTCAAGGTGAACATAGCATGATGGAATCCTAATTCAAAGAAAACAATAACAAGACTGATCGACGACAAAAAGCAAACCATAAGCCGCATTCTCTCTTTTCCGCGATGGTTATTGATACCTTGAACGATAGTGGTGACAAAGTCGATTGCATCTTCCAAAGTATTCTAAGAAAAAAACATTACATTTTCCAAAGTAGCAACTAGCACTCATGGAGATATGACAATATATGCAAATTCGCAGTTGATGAAAACTGATGCAAGAGCCTGAAGCATGCATCTACCGTGCGTACCTGCAAATTGGATTCGCCCGGAATGGAACACGCACACCCGGTAGCTCTCCCTGGTTTGTATCTCTGGCGGCCCGATAGCGCAATGCAGAGGATGGGAACAGGGGCTCGGAGGAAGAAATAGGGGAATGAAGGCGACCCGGGAAGAAGATATCGTCGAAGATATCGTCGCTGGCGTTGTTTGGAGGGAGAGGAAGAAATGGAAGCGTGCATGGAAAAGAAATGGTATTTATATATGCTGGTGGCTTGGCTGCGTTGTAGACACCACAGTTCGGGCAATGCGAATTTAGGCTTAAGCTGTTTAGCTGTTCTCCTTTTCCGAAGCCAACCAACGGAGCCATTACTTTTTTTTTTGAATTGAACGGAGCCATTACTGTTTGGCTGCATGCTGTTGTGGACAGGTTTTTTGTTTTGTTTGTGAAACGGTGTTGGATCTTGACGTGGGGTGGCCACGGCAAATCCCATCGGTAGTATACTTAGGGTTTCGTATGAGGAGAGAAGTTGGCGCGCTGGTAGTTCCGTCGGCTGACAAGCAGGGATTTACCCAAGTTCGGCTCCTGATTGTGAGGTAAAGACCTACTCCTGCTTGTCTGATTATATTCATAGAGAATTACATGGTGGCCGTAATGGCGATTGTGGTGAGATGAGATCTCGCTAGGACTATGCCTATCTGTTGTGTGCCGTATGGATCTGCCTATGGGGGTGCCCCTGCCTGACTTTATAAAGGAAACCAGCTGGTAGGGTTTACAAGAGTCTTAATAGACTACGACTTTGAGTCATTGGGTTGTGCTTGAAGTAATAGCCGGTCCGCCAGGTGGGCCTTCGTTTGGGTCGCACCAGGTATACCAAAAGTGGGGGACCCGAAGGGTATGACCACGTCAGTAGCCCCGAGTGTCTGGTCGATTCATAGAATCGGGCAGAGACTTATAGCAGCATGTCGAGCAGGAGTAGTCAATGCATCAGGTGTGTTGATGATCATGTGATGAATGTATTAACCATGCCTTGAGAGTTGAATCATTTATGAGAAATCCAGTGTAGGTGTAAGAAATCCAATAATAGTAATAAATCCGATGCGATCTATAGAGAGATCGACTTTGAGAAATCCAGTGCGGGCTGTAGAGAACCCGACTTTGAGAATACCGATGCGGGCTGTAGAGAACCCAACTTTGAAAAATCCGACGCGGGCTATAGAGAACCCGACTTTGAAAAATCCAACGCGGGCTGTAGAGAACCCGACTTTGAAAAATCCGACGTGGGCTGTAGAGAACCCGACTTTAAAAATTGTGTAGCACTCAAGCCGGCGGCGAGTGCGCTCCCGATGGGAGTAGTCAAATGAGATTTGAGTTGTCCAAGGAGGTGCTCAACTTGGGCTTAGTCCTTGCACGCTTGCTGCATTGTCGGGTATTTTTGACTCTGTAGTACGTCGGGTGCGCGTCCAGCGCTCTCGATGGGAGTAGCCCCCGAGTGTCTGGTCGATTCGTAGAATCGGGCAGAGACTCATAGTCGAGAATTCATCGGGTGCCTTTAAGAAGAGGTTGTTAGTCGGAAGTACGTTGACTCATGCCCGGTTTTTATTTGTTTGATAGTTGTGAGCTTAGCAGGCCCAACGCACTTGACGGATCGGGGCTGGCTAATTGCTCTAGGGCAAACACCTTGCTAGCTACCGTAGGCTGGGGAAGCTTGGCTCAGGCCGCGGAGGTCTTATAGAGCCAAACTCCAGCATTAGTAAGATAAGTACCCAACGCGTCCGTCGGGATTTTTCATCATGTCGTAGACACGGAAATGTACAGGGTAAGCACAGCCGGTGCGGTCCCTGGCCCTACTCGACTGATCGGTGGGTCTTATCTTCACATCGTGGATGCAGCATCCAGGTGTTACTTGCAGCGGATGCAACCCGGGCAATAGTGGAGGTAAAATTCTCCTTTGTAAAAGTACAGTGTATGACTGCTTTAATCGACTCGTAGGAGGATTTGTCTTGTGGACGTTGTCGAGTGCCTGTTGGCATGATTAATCTCGGTCGACTCCAGAGAGGACCTACTGAAGTAGTTCGTCGGGTGTGCTTTTGTTGCTGTCGAGTATCTAGCGAGTGCTCCTGTCTTCGCATCTGCTGGCGTAGATATTTGTCCGGTGCACGGCACTCGAGCCGACGGTGAGTGCCAGCCCCCGAGTGTCAGGTGTGCAGCCCCAGTGTGTCGGGTGCAGCCGAGAATATTTTGTAGCCCGTATGGCGTAGCCCCCGAGTGTCGGGTGCGGCCAAGGTAATTTCGTAGCCTGTATGGCGCAGCCCCGAGTGTCGGGTGCGGCCGAGGCAAATTGTGCGGCGTTTAGCCGGAAAAAGTAGACGCGGCGGACCGGAGTCGACGTGGCGGAGGGAGTCGACGCGACGGACTGGAGTCGACGCGGCGGAATCATGCGGTGGAGGTAGTCGACGTGGCGGACCGGAGTCGACGCGGCGGAGGCGTGCGGCGGACCGGAGTCATGCGGCAGATGGAGCTCCAGCCCCCGAGTGTTGGATGCAACCGAAACAGGTTAGAATTAATTGAAGAAATAAAATATGAAGGTGACTTAGCTGTTCATGAGGACATAAATCTGTAGAATGTCGAGGTCGACTCGTCAAAGTGGTTGTAGAAGTTTGTCGAGTTATGGACGTCGTAGTGGACGGAGTCGACGTCGCGGAGTTGTTGAAGGCGTCGGAGTCGCCTTATCGTGTGGAGCGACGAAGTTGTTGTTTGTCGTTGATGACGAAGCGTCAGCCCCCGAGCCTCGGGTACGTGTGCATACGCCGCCATCTTCCCGAGTCGACGATTGTTCGGGTCCGTGTGGTCCGGCGACCGATGCGCCGTTCCGCCGACGCTGAACGTTGCCGAAGATGGCGATTCTTGTTGTGGAGGGAGTCGACGCGGCGACTGCAACGCTTAGCCCCCGAGTCCATCTTGTCGTGTCGGCGAGGCGGAGCCGACGATGCGGAGTCGAAAAAGTCACGAGTGTCGTCTTGTCGAGTGCAGCGATGAAATTGTGGTCGTTGTCGATGTCTAAGTGCCAGCCCCCGGTTGTCGATGAAGTCGAGGGAGTGGTAGTTTCCCCGCAGTGGAGTCATAGTCGATGACAATGCGGCTATGGCGGAGTTGGAGTCGACCACTGCACTCGAGTCGATGGTTGTTGCAATGTTGATGAAGGTTGTGTTGTAGAGCAGCTCATCAACTCGCCTCCCGGACCCGGTTGACTGCTGATTCGGCTGAAGATGCTAGTGTGATCCAACCTGTGTATGTGGATTTGCTCCTCCCAACGATGGGTGAAAACAACATGTATGCATGGATTAGCAGTAAAGAAATTAGATGAGTAATTAATGAGAGAGATTGAAGAAGAAAAAGGCCGATCGATCCATGCATGATGCATGTGTACGCATGCGAGGATGTGTTTGGCTGGACGTGGACTCGACGCCGACATGTGCAACTTGAATATCAGCAGTAGCAATTCGGCCGGCCAGAGGCGATGTTGGAGAGCAGGTACTTGACGGCGAGACCCGGCGGTAAGGTGCCGTACGCGTGTAGGCACGATCGTCAGAAAATTCGTCCGACCCGATCTTGGAGAAATCTGCGAATAATATCATAGTGCAAATCAGAAGTACCGAATTCTTCCAAGGATTTAACCAGCTTAATAGGAAAATAGCACCTGATATTTTGTTTGGTAGCATAGGAATTGGAAATCCTGAGAACTTCATCCTGGCCTGATCTCGCGTTGCTGGAGGTGTTGTTCTCGCGTCCTGGCCTGATCTCAGACACGAGTCTTGGTTGCCGGGAGGGTCGTGATGTCGTGGAAGTTGGATGGGCGATGGCCAGCCGGCACATCCCGCGTGCTCGCGCCAGCCACGCTGATGTAGACGAGTCGACAAGTTGACTCCATCGATCCAACCTCGGAACTGGAGAGGGCTTCGGTTTTACTCCAGATTGGATCTCACGGTGCACGCACGTAACGCCGCCGCCTTGATGAAATCGGACGCAGAAGTAGATGAACCGGCGAGTCGGTGATCGGATCGCGCGAGGCTGCGCACACGGAACGCCGCCGCCGCAGTTGTGGATGTAGATTGGAACCGCTAAAACCGTGATTCCAGCGCGCGTTCTTCCCACAGACGGCGCCAATTGACGTGCGGTGGCCACGGCAAATCTCATCGGTAGTATACCTAGGGTTTCGTATGAGGAGAGAAGTTGACGCGCTGGTAGTTCCGTCCGCTGACAAGAAGGGATTTACCCAGGTTCGGTCCCTCATTGTGAGGTAAAGACCTACTCCTGCTTGTCTGATTATATTCATAGAGGATTACATGGTGACCGTAATGGCGATTGTGGTGAGATGAGATCTCGCTAGGGCTATGCCTATCTGTTGTGTGCCATATGGATCTGCCTATGGGGGTGCCCCTGCCTGACTTTATAAAGGGAGCTTGGTAGGGTTTATAAGAGTCCTAATAGACTACGACTTGAAGTTCTTAGTTTGTGCTTGAAGTAATAGCCGGTCCGCCAGGTGGGCCTTCGTCTGGACCGCACCAGGTATACAAAAAGTGGGGGACCCGAAGGGTATGACCACGTCAGATCTAGTGTTACAATGAAGTGCAAAATTGCTCCCAAACAAGCAGGAGAAGTGTGCGGTTTGGCCTTGAAAAAGAGACCGCAAAACGTGCGGCTTCATCAAGCTTATTGTAAAAATTATTGCCCAAATAATAAGCGTCAAGAAGGTGGCAAGTGAGAAGAGAGGGGAGATGAGAGAGCTCAAGAAATACGAATGCTTCAAAATCTTCATGGATACAAAAGGAGAAGCTACGGATTGGAGTGAAAAAAGGCCGCACTGACAAGTTGAAATCAACGATGGAGGCAACGAAAGTAGGTCTCACGTTGTTCACCGAGGAGGCCTGGGCAATGTTTGCCGACACAACCACCATCAACGACATGACCAATACCTTGTCTTACACCGTATCACTCTAGGTCTTGGTGTGTGTTATATGAACTATATTCCATTTGTGATCGTTTTGGTACTTCAGGATGCTCGAGGGGTTAAATTTGAAGTCTAAACTTGGAATATGATTTTTTTTCATATTTATTTCATGATATGTTTTATGGTTTTGTGCTAATATATATATGCTAAACTTGTTAAATTTGAAGATAGACCTAAATAAAAAGGTTCCAAACATACATGTGTCGTATCCGTTTGGAGGACATCCTTGGGTGCATCGAACAAGATGTTCACTTTTTCGGACACTATTTGAAGGGCGGGCAACTCCACCAGGCCGAGCCAAACGGATACCACATGTGTCTTATTTTTATCCGTTTATGTCACGAGGAGGACGATCGTTCGGCCCATGTCCACCCTTACCTGGCCATTGTACCCAACGGGGTGACCCATTTGGCCTGTTCTGTCCGTTTTTTCTTCATGTTTTGATCATTTAGTATATTTCATCAAAATAAGATACTCCCTTCGATCCGTTAAATCTATCGTGGGATGTACGTATGAGTTGAGACACTTAAATCGGATCGGATGGAGTAGCAAATATATCTAGGCAATATAACATGTATTTTTCCATAGTACCAAAAAAAAAATGCCATGCCGACACACAACATTGTACACAAAAGAATCACACGAGCGCCGCCAGTGCCACGGCCATAGTTCATGCACAACACACAAATGAGATGATCAAACATCTCAGTCGATATAGAATTGTTACTTCTTTGCAAACCAACCCCTTTTCTTCGGGGTCAAAGTGCTGATGTCGGTCGCCATGCCTCCTCGGTGAGTAGCACAGCCTCAACCTCGTTGTTTTTTTACTCCACTTTCTTGGCTCTAGAGCGGGCATTGGTCGAATCGATCTCGAGCTTCCTATTTGTATTTCGAATAAGTTTTTTGCTTCTCCTCTTTCTCCCAATGCTTCCTCTCTTCGGCTTTGCACTTCACCTTCCTTCTCTGGGTGTCCCGCTTCATCGTCTCGACAGCTTTCTGCTCTGGGGTGAGCTCTTTTATCGGCTTCACCGTGGCGACGGCCGGGACAGTTGCGACAGGGATGAGGGCGGTTTCATCGGTGGCGGCCACTACAAGTGGTGCGTTTGCCATGAAATTTTCGCTAGGGTAGGACGTGGGAGAGGAAATGGTTAGAATGTGACTTGTGTGCAATAGGAAGGCTGGCTAGGGGAGGACAAGTAGAGGACACAGTGGGCATCCATGCGTGTTTGGACCAGACACAAACCCGGACGACACAAACCCGGACTCAAATTTGAGCAAGAAATGGTCCCCGCGGACAAAAACAAACAAACAAACAAACAACGGTCTGTCTGCATCACCGCGTTAGACCGTGATTTTTACCCGCACAGACGAAAACGGACATAGGTGGACCAAATGCGTCACCGCCTTGAAATTGCCTTAGCACTGGCTACTCGTAGCATGCCAGGAGGACCAGGGTACCCAACCTCCTCACAATGGAGCAGCAGGAGGAAAACCTATTGGACGATGGGCCAGTTTTGAGTGGACCAGATTTAGGGTTAGACATGTGCCCCAAAATCGTAGATACTGGCTCGGCAGGCCTGGGCCGTAGCATCCCTACCGGGTCTGGGCCTGGATTCAGTGTCTCAAGAAGGTCTAGACGTTTCCAAACGCGCTCAAGGAATCCAAACTCCAGCATACAGTAGCACCCAACATTTCCTCAACGCAGCCCAAACCCTCCCGCCGCCTTCCGTCCCCGACCGGCGAAACCACTTCCCTGCCTCGCCTCCTCCACCCCCGTCCCAGCCTCGTCGCCAACGCCGCTGCCGCTCGGCTCTTCCTCCGAGCCCTCTCCCTCGCCGTCCCCTGGTAAGTCCCGTCCCTTTCCCCACGAATCCCTCTCCGCCGCGCCGCTGCCGCCCGCTCCGTTGCTTGATCGCCGGGTGGTGGCGGGGTTCTCTCTCGGTCCCCGAAACGAATCCGCGCCGCCGCTTTTGCGCGTTTCCCCGCCCGGAATGTTCGATTTCTCCTTCTCTTGTCGGTGGGGCTTTTCCTCGTCCTCCGCTTCTTCCGCGTTCTCGGTTGCTTTTCCGCCGTAAGGTGGGAAGTTCGTGTTGCTCGCCACCGGAATGTTCGAGTTCTTCTTATCTTGTTGGTGGGATTTTCTCCGGTTCTTGGTTTTGCTTTTCCGCCCCAGGCCGCGAATTTCTTGGTCGTCGTTCGATTTCATCCTGTGGAGTTTTCTTCTCGGCGTGGCTAGTGATTGGTAGTCGCCTGAATGTTCGGTTCTGTTGGCCTCTCTTCGGAGTTTCTCTTGGCTAATTCCTTCCTGGCCCGGAGAGTTCTTTCTCTTTCTTGGTTCTTTCCCTGGCTTGCTTTTTTGGACGGGTTTAAGGACTCATTCTTGTTGTTTCTTGGTTTCCAGGCGGCAGGCGCGATGGGAGAGGTGAAGAGGAAGGCGGCGACGGCAACGGCGGAGGAGGCGGATGAGAAACCACACAAATCGCCGCGACTGGACACTGCGGCCGAAGCGCTGCTGGAGTTGGGCGATTCGCCATCGACAGGGGAAGCGGAGGCGACAACCGACGACAGTACCTACGACATCGGATCGTGCGAGCACTTGTTCAAGTTCAGCGACGAGCTGGATGAAATCGTGTGTGCTCTCAAGAGCGCCGACGAGCCCCCGACGTGCGAGCATGATCCTTGCGGGACTACGTCGAGGGGAGCTGCTGGGATGATGGTGTGCACCGAGTGCTCATCGACTTTCTGCATTGGGGAGGAGAGCGACAGGGACAATCCACGGGGACACGCACGCTGGCATGCCTCCAGTGACGAGCATTGGGTTGCTATGTGGTGCGATGAGCCGTCTAAAGGGTACTGCTTCGAGTGTCGACGCGCCCTGATGTTCGGTAGGAACAAGGCGTACGAAGATGATTATGCACTGGTGGCCAGAAATAAAAAGGACGAGTGGGGAACGGTAGCCAGCAGTTCAACGGATGATTCGCCAATGTTGGACAGCAATGGGAAGGTTGATTGGGCAATGTTGGGCAGCAATGCATTGGATCCGTGGAGAAAGGTGGGCAGTAATACAATGGATCAGTGGGGAATGGTGGGCAGTAATACAATCGATCAGTGGGGAATGGTGGGCACTAGTGCAATGGATGACTTGGAAATGGTGGCCGGCGATGATCATGTTATCAGAGGGATACCTAATCTTAGGAACACATGCTACATGAATGCATCATTCCAGTGCCTCCTTGCGCTTGGTAAGCTGAGGGCAATGATTCTAGGACCGGATGCTTGGTTGGGAGAGATTGGTCTGCACCTGAGGCAGTTGTTTGTAGAGACAAGCAGTGGGAATAATGCAAGACACAGGCTGGACCCACAGATGATAGTGGTATCTATGCTGTCGCTTTATAAAGATCGATTCAAGGATGGAAGGATGGAAGACAGCCATGAGTTCCTTATATCTTTGTGCGAGCAGTTCCCAACAATTGTCGAATCCATTTTCAGCTGTAAGCTGATTCAGACCGTTTCCTGTAAAAGTTGCTCATATTATTCAGTTACGCATCAGTCATACGATGGTCTCCAACTGGCAGTGCCATCAAAGGAACCTCCAGCCAGAAGCAAGCCTTTGCAAGTTGGTAAGTCTACGTTCAAATAGCATGAAAGCCTTTGGGATAGCTACATAAAATCGGGCAGGATCTTTCAGCAGTCTTAACATGGCAAACGTGTATTGTAGTATTTCGAATTGCCATTGGATATAGCTTAGGGTGTTGAGTCCTTATCTTCACACAATAAGTGCTACCCCAAATGGTTGGTTACCTTAAGCATGCAGGTATCTTGTCGAAAACAGCAGCTTAGAGTGTGGAGGATAGATCATAAATATTTAAAGGACGGGTTTGTTTAGGTTGCATCATCTTGCCAATGCAGATAATGCTAAATCCCTGTATGGTTGAATCTGCAGATTCTACTGAAGTGAAGGATACTGTACACGGTCGTCTGCAGACACAAAAGAATGATGTCCGAGGAGGGATCGTTGAAGAGCAAATAAAAGCTCTCGATTTTATTCCTAAATTGTTTGATGACCCTGAAAGAGTGGTGGAATCGACAGCAGGTTCTCACAATCCAGAAGAGAAGGAGAAAGCTCAGAGCAGTGATATTGTTCATGACGAGGCAGAACATATGAACTCTCTTGCGTCGATGGAGGGCTGCCTGAAACTATTTTCACATGGTCCGACAAAATGTTCGAACTGTTCCAAGATTGCTGCTGAGCCTCCGGAAACCAATGGAACTAAAAATGCTGAACCGGTCATGGCAAGTACCAATGTAAATACAACTGTTGATGGAGACCAGACTGAACTGTCAGACAGGAAATCGTGCCCAAGTGAGCGATCTAGTGACTTTAGCAGCTTGTCGGTAGAATCTCCAAGTCGGCAACCATATCGTTCAGATTCACATCATCAAGTTATACTCTCTGAGGAGATAACTTCTGAAGAAGTTTCTTCAGGGAAGAGCTGTGGTGAAAAGGACTTAGCCTCTTGCAGCACAGCCAATGAAAATGCTGAAAGTCATGAAGGTGTTGAAGAAGATGGCCCTAGTTGCCTTTCAACTGATGAACAGGCTGACCTGATGAGTGCTCAGGATATTCAGGATGCCAGCACTCAAAAACCGGTCAATGAAAAGTATGATCCTAGTGCCCAACAAGTGGCGGAAAAACAAAATAAGCAGACTGATAGTGATGATGGGGCAATTCAAACACAGTTGATTAGCAAGCTGCCACCTGTATTAACCATTCAACTGAAGAGATTCGTACCCGATAAGTTGAGTGGGCATGTGAGCTTTAAGGAGATTCTTCATGTAGGACCATTCATGGACCCCAGGTACTGATTTCGGATAGTTCTACACAGTAATATCTAATACCTTTCTTGTATACCAGTTCCATTAAGTTTCTGATCTTCAGAAATACAGTAACTATTGTTAGAATAGTTCTATCAACCAACTATCCCAAAAGACCGATCTATTAGGAAGTGGTGATATTATATACTTGACATATACTTTAACACCCCCCCTTCACATCCAGGAAAGGATGTGGAATGATCTACACTTCCCCTCACACCCCGGAAAGGATGTGGATAAATGATGTAGGGAAATGCGGGGGTTGAGACTCGAACCCGAGACCTCAGTGCTCTGATACCATGTTAGAATAGTTCTATCAACCAACTATCCCAAAAGACCGATCTATTAGGAAGTGGTGATATTATATACTTGACATATACTTTAACAACTATTTTGGTTCATAGTTTGCTTCCTATAGCTTTAAGAATATCCCTCCACTCAGCAAAAGCAAACGCTTTAAGAAAACACCGGCATTGCAGGTCAAATAACCATTGGGACTGTTCCATTTTCCATTATGTCCTCATTGTGACTGGATTATTGTGAATTTCCTTTAGAAGGAATCAGTAGATGTATAAAATAAGGCTCTTATTTGCAAACGAGTGAATGACACAAATAGTGGTAATTTCCTGGCGTGATCAGCTAATTGTTCTTTACTATAGAGTTTGGTTAGGACAGCCCCACTCTTTTTTTATATCACTGGTCGACTAAGATGATTTAGATTAAAAAAAACTAGAAATGTGAATAAAAAAATGTTATATGTATAACACAAACATATATTGTTCAGTGGTTTAGCAATTATCAATGCCACAGATGGGAATTCCAGGATTACATTGCATTCACTGAACGACTGCAACATCATAACAGTAAAGTGGTTAGGTATTCTAAAGCTGCAGCAGGCCAAACTGCATTCCCTCTAACGTGAGGATAGTATAGAACATGCAAACAATGTTAACTTGTGCCTTTGAACACGACTTTACCCATTTGGCCATGTAGTCTTGCAGTCTCATCTATTCCAGGAATAACTTTTTTCATGATGGTTTGTCACTTTATCTTGTGCTATACTTGAATTTCTCCAATGGTTCAAAGCTTTGTATAAGTTTCATGTCTATATTTCGATGTTGCTGCTGGGATCTGGTGACTCTCGGTGACTCCTAGTGACCTAGTGTGATATCAGGTGGACCGTCACAAAAATGTTGTCATATTGAAAAGTTTTAAACATAAAAATTATACGCGAGACAACCAAATGTATATGAAAGTTTGTAAAGAATCTTTTCGGTTTCAGACTCTCTAGCTTCAGACTAGCATTTCTCACGATAATTTGAACTCTTAATTGAACTGTATGAAGGTATCATCCAGATACTTTCAATGTATATTAGAAAAGGCTTATTTGTTATCTCTTAGAAAAAAGGAAAACATCGCGACTTTGTGAACGGAGTTGTACTGTGCATTTAATTGTGATTAGAGTATCAACTAAATTTGAGTATTTATTGACAGCCTGGTTTAGATCAAACCCCTGTACCATTAATCGAAACTTAAGTGTTTTATATATGGTATCATATTTGGTCATGTTTTTCAGATGTCCAGTTGTCTGCCACAAACTGTATTCACCATAACAGTGTATTACTGACCAAGATATGGTTACGTTTTAAAATTACCATCTCATATTGTCGTACTGTATAACAATCTTGGTGTGGTGGTGGTTAGATGCCTCGAAATGCCTAAACGGGCAATCTTTTTATTTGCTTTAAGTTGGAATTGTTAAGTATAATTCTGTCTCAATTTTAGATGGATATGTATAAAAACCTAATGTCTTTCAATGGACTGTTGAAAATTAATATGGTCCTTTATTTTTTGCAATTTCGACTAGTACTAGTACATAATCAGTCACTTCAGATGCAGCATACAGTTTTCTTAATTTGATAGAGCTTTCTTGTTAACAATATCCTGATTGTTGTTTTCAAGAAAGTCATGCCATTGTTTGTACACCAGCTTTAGTTTCTTGTTAACTTGAATCCTTGCATCTAGTTTGACTATTTAATTTTATCTAATCTTCAGTTCCGAGGACAAAGATAAGTCGACCTATGGTCTAGTTGGTGTCGTTGAGCACATTGGCCCCAACGTGAACACAGGGCATTACATCGCTTATGTGAGGTCAAGTCACAAGCAGCAGGGCAGTGGCCCCCCTTCCTCATGGGTTCGTGCGAGCGATACTATCATCCGAAGAGTCTCTCTAGAAGAAGTTCTCAGGAGCGAGGCATACATTCTTTTCTATGAGAGGATAGATGATTGAGGCATGTCTGGCACTGTACCCACCAGCTAGCCAGATGGCCAATGAGAAAGGATGCAGAGGTTTGAGATTAGGAAGCATAGACAAGTGTAGATACTACTACTGACATAGAGACATATATAGTTGTCACCACGTACAGTTTTGTTGTTTAGGCAGAGTCACTGCAAGATTTTGCATTTGTCGCAGCATGGATTGTAGGGTACTCTGCTGGTAATTTTTGGGTTCGTGAGAACATTTTTTTTGGGTGTGAAAAAATAGCACCAACAGAGTTATTTCTGTTAGAACAACTGAATGTGTAGGACACTGGAAAACATGGAACATAGTATCACTTGGAATACTTTTGTGATGGGTAGCGTTCTCCTGTTAATATACACCTTCCTTCAGATAACACATAACAGTTGATTGTTCTCAACCTCTGTTTCTGTATGGTCAGTCTGCAGCATACCCTGCCTATACTGGTGCATGCAAAGAAAGAAACAAAACCGTAGTATCCATTCTGAGATGTTGACCTGGCCGATGCGAGTCCATTGGTCGTTGCCAGAAAATTTGATGGCAGGTAGGCTCAAAATGATTTCTCATGGTTTTTTCCTTTTGGTGAAGGCTACTTAAGGTGCCCAACAGCTGGTTTTCTGCCTCTGCTTTATTATGTGTTGAGAATTGTGCGTGTCCGAGTAGCGAGGGTGTGTCCTATCGGGTGCTTGGTTGCTTCTAGACTGCAGATGCTACTTCCACCGATTGGAGATTGGGAATGTAGGACAGTGCTGATGGTCGGTGGAATTCCGGTCATCGCCACCTTCGGTTTCAACATCAAGTCCAATCATGGCCACCTTCATTTGAGCTATAACAGCTCAACGCCATGGATCATGGCGAGCATGGATGTATAATCTTCATTTCATTACGCTCGTGAAAACACCAAGGTTTGCTCAACGTGGAGGCACTTGGTGGTTATATAGCCAAGTTCAACGCCGAGGAGGATTACATTGAACAAGGGCCTTAGATCTAGTTTAAGTACTGATGAGAGGTTATTCTTTGCTGAACTTTCTTACAGTGGTTAAATTTATCAATTCTCTTCCACCATGAATTCCACCGTAGTCGTCCCAGCTTGGTCTTTCTCGGGCACTGCATTTTGATACACGTTTGTTTTGTTCACCGAACTTCAAAATTCTCCTTCATTACTTCCTCTTGATCATCTTGAATTTGTATGGGTTCATTCTAGATTATCTTCCATATTCTTCATGCATCACGGAACATCTCATCACATACAACTCAATAAAATAGTTAGTCCATGAACATTATCATTGGTTACCAAAACCACGCTTGGGGAACTCACTGGACTGTCATGATCGTGTATCATTGATCACCAAACGTACTTACTTTTCAGTTATTAGTACAAGAGCGTGCATGGACGAGTGGTCTCGAGATCGACGTTGTTCTATAGTTCATCGATCTTCCGGCACCACTCAGGAGTACCTTTAGAAACATGATCGACAGATCTAGATAGCCATGCTACCGCTTAGTCATGTGCATAAAACTATGATGTAATTTCTTACTCTTATACTTGAAACTATGCACGACACTCTTAAAAATGTAACATTGTTTTTGTACCTACACATGCCACATCTCGTCTCCAATAATTCGTGGTTTGTAGAATATACAAGAGAGTCTCAATCGGGTTTTGACGGATGTGGCTATAAATGAAGTTCCAATAGGGCCCCTTTATAGAGCCTAAAAGTCAGGGCCTTTCAAATTTTGCTACGTAGCTCTCTGCTCAAGGTCCCTCTAGCTACTAGAGTTCTCAAATTTCTGGTGAGAAATTTAAACCACTATTATGTGCCGTTTTCCTATGCTCCGACACCTTGCGTTTGAGCGTCGTCCCTCCAAGATGATCCCTCCGCCCTTCACGTCCACCCCTCCGCCGACTATCTTCCCTCCGCCGCAACCTCATCGACGACCGCCACCCCTTTGTCATCTACGTCAATAACCACCTCCTGAATTGTCTTGAGCATCGATGTGAGTGGAGAGAGAGGAAAAAGAAAAAAACTGTATGGGTGTTTTGCAAAAGGATGGCACCTACTGTTGAAGTACAGGGAAAGCCTGAGGGCTGAAATTTATTTGGGGGTCCTCAAATGGTATTCTGAAAAATTGGCTTGATGGCTATTGCTTGAGTAGAGGGTAAACTTAGAGGATTAAAATAAATAATAGTTGGAGTTCTAAAATGGTTTTTTAGGTCTTCTTAGTTTAAGATTTTTGTTGAAGATGGTATAAAAGAGGCGAGTGAGAAGATTTTTCTAGTTACTATTCGTGCCGAGAAAGAAATTTGCTCATTAATTGTTCTCCAAGTTTTTCTTAGAGTTTTTTGCCAAACTAGTAGCTTTGCACGTGCACGCACATCTCAACTAAATTTTGTGAACACATTATTCTTTCTATGTTCCGAATTAGTAATACTACTGTAGTATGATGAAATATCGTTAAATCTACAAAAAATAGACAGGGAGCAACATCCGGCAGAATCAATCAGACATGTTTAATACCTTGAAATTCATATGAAACAAACACGTTCACAAAAGTGTTGTTTAAAGTGATAGATGAAGTAGCATTGTACTGTCGTAATTATAGAACATTGTCCTAAGTAGTATTATATTGCCGTAATCATAGATCATTGTCGCGTATGTTGGAATTGTCGTAAAATTCCATGATAATTTTCTGCCGTGAAAGGTAAATCTAATTCTTGCTCCATTCTCAGAATAAATACTCTCCACCTCTTATGAGGATATATTACTGAGTGGCAACAACTCACTGAATGGCAACATATCAGTCGTGCAGCATGGGGACTCAACAGATATGAAGCATTTAGCTGACGGTATAACTGACAGATCCGAAATTACAATTTGATCAAAATCTCATGGAAACTTCAGGCTCAATATTGCAAAATGTATAGTTGGTGGGTAACAGTTCAAGTTTAGTAGCCTTAACATTTATACATGCATGTTTCAGTGACTAAATATTTTCAATCTTATATATCCCGAAAGTAAAACAAAACCGTACATATTTGGGCTTTCAAAAATTAAATTGGTTCTTGAAATTGGTGAGTGAAAAATGTTACAACTACATCAAGCAGGTAAATCTGTTCTAGGCTTATTATTTGTTATAAAATAATGAACTACTTATTTACAGCCATTTTTTTATATTTGGAATGCATATAAGATTGATAGCTAACCGAGAAACTTAACATGTTAATTGTTAAATGATATATCGAAGAAGTATCTGTAATGTGTAAGCACATTCAGCATAATGTTCCAAATTTGAATGGCAAAGGCTACAATACTCACCATATCACGGCCAGGAAGATATTCAAGTCAGCTTCCCAAATAAATCCAATTGTACCAATCTGTGAGAAAATCCCAATCAAGAAATAGTCTCGGAGAAAATCAAACTAATTAATGAAACTATTTGCAAATCACACGAAAGTGTCAAAAGTACTAACTGCTGAAGATAATAAGTGCGAGGCAGAGCTACACACCTCGGTATGCTATATTCTCACATGCTGCGGCACGAAGGTGCCCGAGACGCTCACCCTCTGCTGCTTCCGCTCGATCAGGTGGCTCTCAATGTCTTCTCGGTTCAGTTCCACACACAAAAGTAGTAATTAGGATCGATGACTGTTAAAAGTGCAGGCTGATTCCTTGCGGTTTGAGTTTTGTGTGTGTTTTACCATGCATCTCGAGGAGAGCTCTCCGGATCTTCTGGTAACACTGCTACGGATAATGATACATTGAGCGATAACCATGTTCTATTCCAAACTGGAATTATATAATGGTAATGATGATCTTCAGTTTTGTTTCCCACTTCACTCTGACTGAGAGGAACTTTTAGCATGCATGCTATTTTGGCAGGAAACTAATACCGTGTAGTTTTCACAGAAAGTAGGGAAATATTCACATTTTGCACATATCCGGTAGCTTATATAGAGTTATAGACTGCTCAAATCCGGTGATTCACTCAATTCTGAAGACCTCGGTGGTGTGCTTCCTGCACAAAAAGTACATAACAAAATGATTTCAGACAAAAGCAATTCTTATATACCTTGGAAGGCTCTTAATGAGTAAACGGTTGTAGCTTTATAAATACATCCATGTTCATCACGGGAACAATTCAAGGTAGAATAGACATATAAAACACCAATATCCAGAATAGCATTTTGCTGGTTGTTCTCCTATAGAAAGGTTTTTATCTGAAGCTGCTGGTTACGAATACACCTATGTTAGCTGAAGCTGGTGGTTATGAAATTCCGGTATGGAATTTTTTCTTTACCTGATTGAGCTTTAATCATTCACAGTTTCACACGATGAGATCAACCAGCAATGCAGTGGAGGTCCTCCTCGTCGTATCTGATTACAATCCCGGCGAAGTGAACAGGCGGGCTCCCGCTGCGAGGCGAGGTGGCAGTGGACGATGGGGCGACGACGGTAGACGGGGACGTCTGTGTGACCGAGCTGGCAGCGGCGTCGTCGGTGTGGGGATCGTCGGCGTCGGGCGCAGGGATTGCGGCAGCGGCGACGCCTATTGCGAGTGTGGTGGTCGGGCGAGGAGATTGCTGGGCCGGCGGCAGCGCGCGGAGATTGCGGCGGCGGCATCTCTGCTGAGGGCCGGGTAGTCGAGCACGTCGTCGCATGAGGCTTTGTTTGGCAGAGGAGTTTTGGGTGTTTTCTAGTGTATATTACCTAGTGTTTTGGTGAAAACACTCCTCACACCCAAAACACTACAACCCCTCCCAATCCCCTTCTCCACCAAAACTCCCCACCATTTCACGTTGTTTGGTACTCAGCTTTTGCAAAGAGGTGTTTTTTCACAGACCTAGTACACACAATTACAAAATTGCGACGTTTTGGTCATCAATAAAAACATGATATTTTTAACAGCATGTAAGCACACAGTTCATCAACAAAAACCTGATATTTTTTCACAACACATGGGACACACAGTTTAAGCAATTCATAAGATTCAGTAACAATAACTCATGCTTCCCAGGTTTATCCCAGGTCATTACAATAAAATTTGATCAAAAGTGATCGAATGCTTCTCACGAACATAATTTTGCTTCCCAGGTTTATCCCAGATTATTTGACAAGATGGTCACATAAACAAGAAGAAAGAAGTTTGCAGCAAGAAGATCATTGCGGCAACATTGCAGACATATGATTGTAGCAAGAAGATCATCGCAGCAAGAAGTTTGCTACACGACAAGTTGTTTCTGCAAACAAATGTAGACATATGTTGTTAAAGCATTCCATTTGTGCTCACATAGGCTTGTAGAGAAATAAGAAAGTACATGATAGTCTATGATTTTCAGCTGGTTATTACTAAAAAGGAAAAAGCAGCAGCTAGTTATTACTAGTATTGATAGTCTTTGATTTTCAGCTAGTTATTACTCAAGCCGAGAGGTTCATAACACATGGGCAGCTAAGCCCACTCCATGCCAACAATCATCAAGCAATATAACATGGTAATACCCAACAGTCGCAACAACTAATCATGACATCTTATTGCAGTTTAAATACAAGAACCAGTATCATGTGTCAACCAAATTACTGTCTAGAAAAAGTCATCTTGACATGGCACAAGTATTTCTCATTTTTCCTAGCATGGTGACGCATCAAACACAAATGGAGAGCTTTCAACAATATATAAGAAAGAAGCACAGAAGCCATCCAGGACATGAATTCGATACAATGTGCAAGATACTTTCAAACATGAAGCTCGTCCCCCAACTATAATCGAAGGTTCAGCTAGCTACAAGGATACAAAAAGGAAATAATCAGAATACAAAGAATACAATTGATTCGTGATTACATAACAACTCAATATTCATCGAATGACATGCTTTTTTCAGTAATTAACTATAACTACAAGAGATATTTGTAGAAGAGAGCATGAGTACTCAAACTGAACTTAAGTAGGTACAGGAGTAGAGTAGTTACTACTCTGACAATGAACTGTGGCGTTACTACTCTAGGGTATCAGTAGTCTGAACTGCATTTCCATTTCACAAAGGCATAGAGAACTAGCCTTTTAATTCTTCAGGACTGAACAATCATCCAAGAGATACCACTACTGCTCTATTTTCTAGCCATTTATCTGCTCACGGACGACTACATAAATACATAATTAAAAGGTTCAATTCAGCTACAAACTGTACACCCCCTCGGCTATATATATGCTCACTCAGCCCATAAATATTGAGCATTAACGGGGCAAAGGTGTACAGATTAATCTATAACTCCAATATATAGCACAAGTACAATCTTTAACACTACTGCATAGTCCAAAGCACGAGAATAATAACAAGCTAGCCATGCGTTCAGGATGCATATAGCATCCACATCAAGAGGATTGGAGAACATCATCATGCATCTAAAAATCCAGCTGACTGAATATAACACTGCTGCAAACTGTATGCGTTCCAACAGGTTCAGATATAACTGAATTTGTAGGAAACACATAAGAAAATTGCAGAAAACTGTAGCCACAAAACTGAAGCAGGGTGCAAGACAAGCATCACCCTGAATTAATTTGGCAAAACGAATCAGGCTTGGATTAATTTGGCAACTCGCTAGTACCATGCAAACAAGAATCCTGAATCCTGCTCCTGGTTCCAGTAAACTAGTACTACATCTAGACGTCTCACTGCATCTACACTAGGAATACCTAGAAGTACTTTTAACAGCGCATGAGAAGTACTTGTTCTAGCTAAATCAAGAACCGTATGACCGGATTTGACTCGAGGTATGAAGAACCCTAGGACCTAGAAGATTTACTTTTGCATCCAGTGGTAGATGAGAAGAGGAGAGGGACGAGGTTAGAAGGGCTTACAGGAGAAAAGGCCAGCTTTTCCGGGAGAGACGGCGGAAGGAGCTCGTCGGCGGTGATGGCGCCGTAGACAGATGAGCTCGTCGGCGGCGATGGCTGTGGGCGGAAGGAGCTCGTCAGCACGATGGGAAGGATTCGTCCGCTCCTCTTGGATGGATGCGGAAAGGAGGATCCGCTGGCGGCGGCATCGACGGTGGCACACGAAGAAGATCGAGCCGGCGCGAGCCTCGCTGCCAGCGCCGCCACGCCAAGACGCGAGGGGTGAGGAGTGTCGGAATACACTCGTACCCGACGTGTATTGGGGTGTTTTCGGATTCCAAGCCCAGCCCAAACCGACCTGCCAAACGACCCAGCAGTGTTTTCTGTTGTTTTTTTTGAGCCGGGAATTTACACGAAAAAACACCCCCAAAACCGACCTGCCAAACAAGGCCTGAGGGGTTAGGGCGTGAGCGAAAATCACTCGGGCGGGGCGTTTTCTTTGCAGGGAGTGGGGATTTTTCGTCTGCCGGCAGAGTTTCGTCCGCTCTGTCTAACTGCTAAGTGCACCCTGAAAGCAGGATTAGATTGATCTTAGCGGTTGGATTTAATCAGGTAGGGCTGATCCAATGGTGGTACTCTGCTTGTGTACACTGTTGGGTGGATTTAAGAAAGAAAATATTCGCTTGTTTAATACAGTAGTAGTATAGATTTGCACGTCTCCGGAAACGAGACCAGGCCCAGCAGGCTTGGGCCGCTGAAAGCCCCAGATCCACGAGATCCAAAACAAAGCATTCGGCACGCACGGCCGCAACACTTGCTCCTCACAAAACCCGCCCGGCGCCCACCGCCGCGACCAGAGTAACCGCCTCCGCCTCCGCCTCCGCCTCCGCCTCCGCCTCCTCCCTCCCTCCGCCGGTCCCTCCTCCGCCCTCTCGGCCTCGCCGCGTACGCCTCGCCTCGCCGGGCCGCTCGGCTCTTCCTCCGAGCCCTCGCCCTCGCCGTCTCCTGGTAAGCCCCGCTCCTCTCCTTCCCCCGCCAAATTCCGCTCCGCCGCGTACGCGCTTGCTTGCTTTTGCTTGACCGCCTGGTGTTGGTGGACTGCTCGTGGGCGGGGTTTCTCCCTCGGTACCCCGAATCGAATCCGCGCCGCCGCTCTGGTGCGTGTTTGCCCGCGCGGAATGGTCGATTTCTCCTCGCCTTGTCGTTCGCTTTTCGTCCCTAGGTCGCGAAGTTGGCGATTCTTCTGTACCGGAATGTTCGATTTCGTATTGACTTGTCGGTGGAATTTTGTCTTGTTCTGCGATTCTTCGGGATTTCTGCTTGGTTCCTTCCTGGCCTTGGAGCAAGCCCATGGCGCGGCCAATTCCCGCTCCGCCGCGTACGCCCTTGCTTGCTTTTGCTTGACCGCCTGGTATTGGTGTGGACTTCTGGTGTGCGAGGTTTCTCCCTCGGAACCCCCTGAATCGAATCCGCGCCGCCGCTCTTGTGCGTGTTTGCCCGCCCGGAAGGGTCGATTTCTCCTCGCCGTGTCGTCGGTGGGGTTTTCCTTCGTGTTTTCGGGTCGCTTTTCGTCCCTAGGTCGCGAAGTTGGCGATTCTTCTGTATCGGAATGTTCGATTTCGTCTTGTATTTGTCGGTGGAGTTTTCTCTTGTTCTGCGGTTCTTCCGGATTTCTGCTTGGTTCCTTGCTTCCTGGCCCTGGAGGCTGGAGCAAGTCCATGGCGCGGCCAACTCTTGATGCTCGCTAGGATGTTCGGTATTGTTGGCTTGTTGAAGGATTTTTCTTCTTCTAGAGAATATCTGGTCTGCGAAATATCTTTGGTTCAATGTCTGCTCCATACGGTTCTTCGTCTTGCTTATTTTCTTTAGTGTGGTTCAGGTTTCACTCGACTCATTCTTGCTGTTTCCCAGTTTCCAGGCGACAGGGGTGATGGGGAAGAGGAAGAGGGAGGAGAAGACGGTGCCGGAGGCCGACAAGGCGATGAAAGCCCCGCGCCTGGACAGGCAGACTGTGGGCGGGAAGTCGCTGGAATCCGTGGGCCTGGCACACCTACAAGTGCCGGCTGCGGCCACGTCTCCGTCAGATTCGGGCGATTCGTCTCCGGAGAAGACAGGCATCAGCGACATGGACGGCAGCGTCGAGCCGTGCCACCACATGTGCTTGGACGCGGAGTCGGTGGACATCGCTGTGTACCACATCAAGTACTGCTCCGAGAAGCTCCCGTCGTGCCATTATCCCGGGTGCGTGATCACCTGGAAGGGAGCCGGTGTGAGAGCAAGGAAAATGATGAAGTGCATGGAGTGCCACTTTATTGCCTGCGCTGGGTGGCCGGCGGACAGGGACAATCCGCAGAGACACGCCCTCTGCCACGCCACCAGCTACAACCATCATGTTGCTCAGTGGTACGATGAACCGAATCTGGGTTACTGCTTCAAATGTAAACGCGCTATGTTGCTCAGTGACGACCAGGACGAGTCGAGCTCGAGCGATGATGAGGGTTCAGACATGGAGATAAAGGTAGATGATGAACGGGCAATGGTGGCCAGCAAAACGATAAAGCAGCAGGGAAACGTGGCCAGCAACACAATAGATCAGCAGGGAATGGTGGCCAGCAGTTCAGAGGTGGATTCGGCAAAGGTAGCCAGCAATTACAATGTTGATTGGGAAATGTTGGCAAGTGATGCAGTGGATCGAATGGTGGCCAAGGATGATGCGTCTGGGTATGCTACTGGGGATGGCTATCTTATCAGAGGGATGCCGAATCATGGAAACACATGCTACATGAATGCATCGCTGCAGTGCCTCCTTGCGCTTGGTAAGCTGAGGACAACTATTCTAGGGCCGGATGCTCGGTTGGGAGAAATTGGTCGGCACCTGAAACAGTTGTTTGTAGAGACAAGCAGTGCGAATAATGCCAGACACAGGCTGGACCCAAAGAAGATATGGGTATATATGCTTTCGCATTATCCAGAGCGATTCAAGCTCCGAAAGATGGAAGACAGCCATGAGTTGCTTAGGTCTTTGCACAATGCTTTGGATAGTGAGGTGATGGAGCTAAACGAGTTGCATTTAAAGAAAGGGAATGATGTGTTCCCTACATTTGGCCATTCCATTTTCAAGGGCCAGCTGATTCAGACCGATTCCTGCAGAAGTTGCTCATATAAATCCGTTAAACTTTCTGAATTCGGTGATCTTTCATTGCCACTGCCGTCAGACGATCCTCCTCCAGCTAGAAGTGTTGCTGAATGTGGTAATTCCCAGGTTCCCGGTTTAGGACTGCGAGATGGGGCAATAGAGGAAACACCCAAGCTTTGCAAGCTGGTAAGTCTATGAGCTCCTGTCCCTAACTTAAAAAACAATGATGAACAGACCCGCATACACGCCAGGATGTCTGAGGTCATAAAATGTATAAGGAAAGAATGAGAATCATATGATCTGCTTTATTTGCTTTTTTTAATACAAGCAAATGACACATTTCGGAAGGGATCACCAGCACTAGCTAAGCAGAGAAAATTATTAAGGACATTTTGTACATGGATAAACGAAATAGCAGGAAATCCATTGGGGTGTCTTGACAAAATCGGGAGGATGTTAAAGCAGTCTTGACATGGCAAATGTGTTCACCATAGTGTAGTAGTTCGAAATTTCGAATTGCCATGGGAAGCCCAGGGTCTTGAGTCCTTATCATCATACAGTAAGTGTCACTTCAAATGGTTGGTTAACTTAAATTTGTTTGGATATTGTCAAAAAGCAGCTTAGAGTGTGGAGGTTAAAGATTCTAAAATATGCAAAGGATGAGGGTCTCTAGTTGCATAATCTTGCTAATGCAGATAATGCTAAAGCCCTGTATGCTTCTTCAATCTGCAGATTCTTGTGAAGTGAAGGATGTTGTACACAGTTGTTTGCAGACTCAGAAGAATGATGTCCCACAAGAGATCATTGAGGTGCCAATGGAAGCTTTGGATTTCATTCCTAACTTGTTTGATGACACTGAAGATAAGAAGTTATCCACAGCAGATTTTCACAATACAAAAGATAAGGAGAAAGCTCAGAGCAGTGATATTGTTCATGATGAGGCAGAACATAGGAACTCTCTTGCGTCGATGGAGGCCTGCCTGAAACTGTTTTCACATGCCGAGATAGAAATAAAATGTCCGAACTGTTCCAGTATTGCTGCTGAGCTGCCGGAAACCAATGGAACTAAAAATGTTGAACCGATCATGGCAAGTGCCAATGTAATTACAACTATTGATGGAGAGCAGACTGAACTGTCAGACAGGAAAACATGCCCAAGTAAGCGATCTAGTGACTTTACAAGCTTGTCGGTAGAATCTCCAAGTAGGCAAGCATATCCTTCAGATTCACATCATGAAGTCATACTCTCTGATGACGTAAATACTGAAGAGATCACTTCAGGGACGAGCTGTGATGACAAGGACTTAGCCTCTTGCAGCAAAGCCAATGAAAAAGCTGAAAGTCATGAAGGTGTTCAAGAAGCTGCGCCTGCTTGCCTTCCGACTGATAACCAGACTGACCTGCTGAGTGCTCAGGATATTCAGGATATCAGAACTCAGACAGATGGTAATGTTAGTGCAATTCAAACACAACTGATTAGTAAGCTGCCATCTGTATTAACCATTCAACTGAAGAGATACGCATCTGCTCTTTCTAAATTGAGAGGACATGTGAGCTTTAAGGAGATTATTCATCTAGGACCATTCATGGACCCAGGTATTGACTTCTAACAATTGTACACCGTATTATGTAACCTTTTTGTTATTCCAGTACCATAAGTTCCTGATCTTCAGAAACACAGTAACTATTTTGTTCCATAGTTTACTTCTACTAGCTTTAAGAATATTTCTTCGCTTAGCAAAAACAAAAGCTTTAAGAAGACAACGGCCTTGCCGGTCAAAGAACCATTCAAACTGTCTATTTTCCATTATGTTCTCATCGTAACTGTGGATTGTTGTGTACTATGTGCATATTCGTTTTTGTTTATCTTGAATTCTTGATCAGTAGATATCTGAAACAAGCATTCTCTCAGAGTGTGTGAATGAATGATTGTCACACACGGTGGTAATTTCCTGTCACGAGCCTCTGATTTTTACTTTCCACAGAGTTAGGTTAGGACATCTTCACTCTTGTCTCTCACTGGCAGAGTTGTAGTATGATTTGGATGTGAGTGAACTAGGCCAGTGTTATAATTATCGCGTAAATATATGCTGTTCAGAAGCTCAGTAATTATTAGTCCACGGATGGTTATAGCAGGAATATACTACTTTCATTGAATGCCTGCAACCGCGTAACATTGAAAGTGAACAGGCATTCTGAAACTGCTTCAATTTAAACTGCATTCCGAAACTGAATATACATTCTAAAATTTAAACTGCGTATATCACAGCCTTATGAATATGACTTGCCCATTTAACCCCCTAGTAGTCTTGCAATCACATCTATTCCAGTAACTGATGAATAACCCTTGCTTATCCTGGAGCAAGATTTCTTCATGATATAAAACCTTTTTTCATGCAAAGGTGTACTTTTCAGTGCGTGTATGCCCCCTCTTGTAAATGCCAAAGGGACAACAGTTGTCCTATTATCTGTCGCGTATAAAAAAGTAAACATTGTGACAATGTGAACGCTACAACTGTACCATGGCTTTAATTGCAATGTAGTATCAACTGAATGTTAGTGTTTACTCACAGCCTCATTTGGATCAGGACCGTGTTTACCATTGATTGAGACTCTAGTTTTTCTGTGTATGATGTCATCATGTTCGAATATTTATCAGCTGTACAGGCAGTCTGCCATAAACTCTATCCACCCTAGATATGGTTCACTGGCGAAGTTATGGTGTAAAATTATCATATCATGAAACATTATTATGGTAACACTTTTTGTCTGTAGGTGTTTAGGTGCCTTGAAATGCCTAACCTGGCAACTTTTTCATTTTTTAACGTCTTTATTGTTAAGTAAAATTATGTATGGTATTTTCGTAGATGGATATATATGTAAACTAATACTCTGTCGCTTAACTTGTTAGTATTTCGATTAGGAGTATATTGCAGCGGCCAGTTAAAATTGAAACTACTATGTCGCTTAACTTGTTAGTATTTCGATTAGGAGTTTAGGACATAACCAGTCACTGCAGATGTACCATATTGCTCTTTATCTGATACAGTATTCAGTCTGTTGTTTACAAGAAAGACATACCATTGTTGCTACTCCAGGTAATCATCAGTTTCTTGTCAACTTAAATCCTTACATCTGGTTTAAGTATTGTAATTTTATCTTATCTTCAGTTCTGAGGACAAAGATAAGTCCAGCTACCGTCTAGTTGGCGTCATTGAGCATTTGGGCGACACGCCGAATACAGGGCACTACGTCGCTTATGTTCGGGGCAGTGGCTCTTCCTCCTGGGTTTGTGCAGGCGACCTCATCGTCATGGAAGTCTCCCTAGAACAAGTTCTCAGGTGTGAGGCATACATTCTTTTCTATGAGAGGATAGAAGGCAACTAATCAAAAGGGCAATGACAAAAGAAGCAGAAGGGTGAGGTTATCAAGCGTTGTTTACACAGCCAAGTGTACCTAGTAACATAGTCTGTCATCGAGTCCAATTTTGTCCGAGTCATTGCAGGATTTTGCACTGGTTGCAGCATGTAGGGTAGTCAGCGAGGGAACCATTTTTTTCTGTCCATGAAGAATACCGAATAGAGCATTTTGTCAGAACAACATTGCATAGGTAGGACACTCACGTTGTGAGTATTTTTGTTAGAAGTAGACTGAATAGTTAGAGGACAGTGAATATTTTTTGTGATGGGCAGCGTCCTCCCATTAGATACACCTCTGGAAATACAGTTGATTGTTGTGAACCTCTTGTTTGTTGATGCTCTGAGAACTTGCTGCCTGGCTGAACTGATAGGCAGGAGCTGATTTGGTTAATTTTTCAGTTACGTACCCTTTTTTGATCAAGGTCAGCTGAGAGCTGGTTTTTGTCGCTGTTTATTATGTGTTGAAATATGCTATCCTGTCGAGCAGTTGTGTGAGGTGTTTGTTGGTGCTGGCAGTCTGCCACTGATTGCAGATTGGAATGCAAGCGAAGGAGACTTGGAACTTTCCTCACCCTGCACCAGCGACAGTGTCGGTACCTGCTTGCAATGGGAGAGTGAAAACGTGGGTAGCGGCTCAATCAACCTTTTTTTACCGCCCTTTTTGTTTTCTCCACCCCGGTCAGCACACCAGCACACGGCACAGATCGCAACATCACAGGAAGGCTGCCCACCCCCGTCCACCTCAGAATCGCGATTCGAGTCAGATTCCTTAGAAACTGGACCATACCACTCAAATCCATCAAAATTCCCAACTGCATCGATGGATCCCGCCATCCCGGCATGGCACGGCAAGCGTGGCTTCAACCGGAAAAAAATACAAAACAATGAAAGTTAATTCAAATCTTGAACTTTGAATCCCGGAAGCCTTATTTATTTCGGGTGTACTTGGAGTTAATTCTTGTGAACTGGAGGGGATTATCCCGGAACCGAACAAATTATCAATAGTCTGTTTAGATGCGATAATAATCACTAAATATCTCCACCAACCACCTCATTTTATGCCCAGATTAAAAACTCTACATCATGCTAGTGTATTTGGAAGGGGAAAAATTATGGAGATTTGTGGGGATTGGATGAAAGGAAAATTTTCACCCAGTCCTCACGCATCCCTAATATCTTTGAGGATAAAAATACACACCTACTCCAAGTAAACAATGACTAAACTATCAAATCCCAGTCTATTTTCAATATATGTTTGGTGTGTGAAAACTAAATAATTTCTAAACTGAATAATTGGTTGCTCTCACTGATAAAAAAGGCCCACCTGTTATATACATCTTCCACCTCCGACTCTCTCTCCCAAATCCATCTCGTGCACAATCCCGAGCACCGTCGGAGCCGCATGCCCTCGTCAAGAGCAACATTACCCAGGTCTGTGGCTCCTTGCTCGAGTTGCAGCACCCACTCCAATTCCAGTCATGAAATTGAATCAAGAAAGGCTGTATGTATTGGGTTGCAGGAAAGTAGGAAGCAAGATCTCTCAGCCCTCTCCCCCGCTATTTAGTCCACCCGAGCCTCCAATGAGCGCAGATTGTTCTCCTCTTCCCCTTGGTCTTATCTGCTCAATTATTTTCGAAATGGAGCGCTCTTGTCGTGGCTATGGAAAAAATCACCGTTGCCAGTTCTTGGAGTATAGCGAGTGCGCGCACCATTGCTCAATTAACTCCATGGAGAAGCTCCTACTACCCCTAGCCGCTACCCAGCTCACCAGAAGATCGATCGAGAGGAGATTCGGTGATAGATTCCAGGAGGCGGCCGCCATTGCCGTACGGGTAAGATCTGGAGCAGCTCGCTGAAGCCGTCCCCGACCGTGCCAGTACCATACCTAGACGCGGTGGGCCTCGGGGATGTCGGGCCCACCTCGCAGCGACGCCTACCAGCGTTGGTGAGTCGTTCCCGCAACCTTCCGTATGCTGGACCGAGGTACAAGACGAAGGCGTCGGGAGGAAGACAAGGGGAATACCGGTTCAGTATTGATCAGATCCCTGCCCGGTGTCAAGGAGAATAGCATGTTATCCCGTTCTAGTTCGTTGCAGGCCCCATGCTCCAAACAGTTCTAGGGTTGAAAATAGATCGGAATCGTATAGTTCAGCCTATCAATTTTCGGAATTCAAATTTTAGGTTACATTTTACTTCCAACTAATTAGGCCTTCTTTGATTCGTAGGATTTCTAAATGCAGGAATAGGAATAGGGATAGGAATTAGATAGGAATGCAAGTGCAAACCTGAGACCGTAGGAAAGTTTCCCTTCGCTGCCTCGGAATGGAAAAAAGAGGTCCAACTGGATTGTTTGCTTCGTGTGTTTGACGTAGGAATCTGCATGCAAAGGAAAAATTCCTTCAACTTTCCTTTGCTCTAATCCCGTGAATCAAGGCTGCTACAGAATAAATTCCTATAGAAAAACCTACACTTTTTCTTTACAAATCCTGTGAATCAAAGGAGGTTTTGAAATTTTTACGTTGCAACGTCGCCAGATGCCACGCCTCGCTCGCTAGTCGCTCCCTCCCCTCCTGCTGCACTGCCTTATCATATGTCCAGTCCAGTCGCTCCGCCTTTATTTACTCCCACCACCACTGCTTCCTCCGGCTCTGCTACCTTCTTCCAGACCCGGGGTCGTAGCGCAATGCAAAAAAGCACCGCGAAAACGCCCGCGATTCCGCCCCCAAATCGTCAATTCCGCACCACGCTTCTCCGGCGAGATCCAAGGTCCCGCTCCCCTCGCCCATACACACACTCACTCATCACGCGCGCCACGCCCTTCATTAACGGAGCCCTCGCGACCTAGCTAGCTGCCGCTGCTGATTAGAACCAAGAAAGAAAGGCGCTTCCTTTGCCTCTGTCCTTGTCTCCTCCGGACACACACAGGCGGCGGCGAGTGGGGGTGATGGAGGGGAGGGTGCTGCGGCGGAGCGTGACGCTGGCGGACCAGCTGGCCGCGGTTGGGCCGGCTGCCTCGGCGGCCGGGTCCTGCAACCTCCGCGACCTGCTCAAGCTGCGGGACGAGGACGACGGACGCCGGGCCGCCGCCGCTGTCACCCTCGCCTCGGCCATGCAGGCCGACCGCCGGGCCTCGGCGTCGCCGCCCTCCTCTTCTTCGCCCTCGGCCGTCGCAGCCGCCGCGGCGGCGGCGCGGACGCTGCTCGACATCATCCGCGACGACCAACCGATTCCGACTCCTGCTGCCTCGCACGGCGCCGTGGGGCGCGGGTGAGCCGCTCGTCCGCCGCGCGGTGTCCCTGCCGCCTCCGCAGACCGCCTCCCCGCCCGCGTTGACCACGGCCGTGCCCGCGCCGCCGCCGCTGCCGACGGAGGCGTCGCCGCCCACGGATCAGAGGAGCAGGGGGAGAGGGTGTCCCTGATGGCGCTGCTGGAGCAGACGGAGAGACACGGAGCGCCGTCGCGGCGGTGCCGAGCGAGCTGGACCCGGCGTCGGCGCAGGACCCGTTCGGGCCGGAGGACGACGACGCGGACCTGCCGGAGCCGGACCGAGGCGCCGGCGCGGCGGGCGGCGGGTGCTGCTGCGTGTGCATGGCGCGGGCCAAGGGCGCGGCCTTCATCCCGTGCGGCCACACCTTCTGCCGGGGCTGCGCCCGCGAGCTCCTCGCCGGACGCGGCCGCTGCCCGCTCTGCAACGCCGCCATCGTCGACGTCCTCGACATCTTCTGACCCGATCCCCGCCCCCCAATCTGACTCTCTGCTCGCCGTCGGCGACATCTCCGGCCGGCGGAACGAGCTTCTGAACCTCTGATAAGATAGATCTCTGCACTGTTCTTGCAAGAACTGAAAAACATAGTAACATGTTCAGCTTGCAAATCGCAATCATCATCGTTGAATGTTGTTACCACTTGCCAGAGACCAATTTCTCTTGTCCATTGCGCATTTCTAGATTTTCTTTTCTCATTTCAACTCCCAAATCCAAGGCCAGTACTGTAGTTCCGAGCTCTTGCTTCCTGCTGGTAACCAATCAATCAAGGTGGGGGTGCCTGAGTGGTGACAGGTTAAACAAGATTACTCCTACTTGGTTTTGACTCGAGATTACTCTGTCAGTGGCGGAATGAATTTCTGCTATAATAGCTTCTTGTTGTCCAGCTAGCAAAGCACGCGAGGCTTGAAGATCTCGAGATGCCCCCATAGGGAGTTTCAGTTAATTTACTGCTCACGCTCCAGTGTGCAGCTCTCACGCATGATCACACTTACTTCCATGGAGCGCATTTCATATTCAGATAGTGGCGGAGTAATTCAGATGCAGTTCGACTATCGGCAATGCCACGATCCACACGTAAGCTTTGCCATGGTGTAATTTTACACCAGAAGCTTTAGTTAACATGTGGCAACATTTCACAGAATCTTCGAACACGGTGACCTTGTGGGTTCCCGATTAATGAAATCGGGAGCCTATGACACTTGGAATATCAGTGAGATGGTTGAAAACGTAAACGGTGAAGATGAAATCTCACAAGACTACTTTCATATTCCTGTACATTTCCTATTCTTGTGTTTTTACTTTCCTGCATTCCAAACAGGCCCTTGTTATCCTAGTGGCTGTTTTGTAGTCACTATGGCAGCAACTTCTTACCTTTCAGTGTGTAATACTCTTAATACTCCTTTAAATTTCAATAAAATGGCTGTGTGCATCATCATGATGTAGAGGCCGGACTATCCTTTTTGGAAAAAAAACAGGCCCTTGTATTTTTTAGTCAAAAGTCGATGTTTTATAACTTTGCCTACTACGGGAAAACATAAACATCTACAATATTGAATAGGTATTAAATAAATATACACATTCTATTGTGGATCTATTGCTAATTATTTAGATTTATACATGTTTAAAATTTTGTCTATAAATTGCATAAACTTGCAAGACATTGAATTTTGATCAAAGTTGTACACATTATTTTTTTTTTTAACGGAGGGAGTAAAACTGGCTGAATCATAGAATTCGTCTTATTACAAACAAGACTGCAGCCATCCCTGTCGTTAAGGGATCCTTGTCTTTTTGGAGTTTTGTCTATATAAACTAGAAAGATACCCCGCGCGTTGCAGCGGGAATTTTTTAAGAAAATTGTATTATAAAAGAAAGGATATTTCAAGCATGAAATGAACAAAAAAAGGGAACATGGAGGATTTGGTTTGCCAAAATAGTCGAGAATCAAAATTTAATCACCATGAAATATTCATATATGTAACAACTAAAAATTGTGTGAAAATTGTATGGCTAAAATATTTAATAATGTTAATAGATTGTATGTATGAATAGATTTTTATTAATAAATGTGGGATGACATGGATAAATGTATGGCTCAAATAGTGGATGATGTGGACAACCTTAGGCGCTTTGTTGCGTTGTTTTCCGCTGGATACTTTTCTTTTCACTTGTGGTGTGCGCATAACTGGCTTCACCTCCGATTTTCGCGCACCTTGCATATAGAGATAGACTAATTTAATGCATGTTAGTGGAGTTTTGTCTTATAGTAAGTATAGATTTGTTTCCCGGGTCACACGGAAGGGCGACTCCGGAGGCGATTAGATCCGGCCGCCTGGAACTCTATCCGCGGCTTCTCCCGACCGTCGTCGGCGGCGGCCTCCCGTCTCTGGCCGCTTCAGCCGGGTGCAGAAGCTTCTCGCGGCGTTGTAGCAACCTTTCGGGCATGCACTTTTAGTGGATCCTGGAGGCAAAATTTGGCGGCGCACCGGGGCGGTTGGTTTTGCGTCCCGGCGGAGCAGTTCTCTTGAAAGCAACGAGGCAGCCTCGCTCGGGGGATTCATCGACTAGGAATTGGACGAGGTTGGCCGCATATTGGTTCCCCGGTTGTCGTCCTGATCGACTGCATCTAATACCAAGTCACTCGTTGAAGCCTCTAAGGTGTCCCTGCATATCAAGTTTGCATTGGTGTCCGATGCGAGGAAGCAGTCTGAAGCATTGCCGCATGTTGTCCATCAAGATCCGATGAGGCGGTGTGATGAAGCTGCAAGACTGGACCTTTGTGAGCTCTTGGTGGCGGCCATGACCTAACTGGCGATGTGCCAGATGGCGCCAAGCGATGGTTGGCGCTTCTTGGCAGCACATTCGTGGGCATGTGCTGATATCCACCTCAAGACAATGCGCGGGAACTGATGTCTCCAGATTCAAAGTTAGAGGTATGGGGGTCTTGAGCTCCTGGTGAAACCCAAGGTGTGACCTTCATTGGTTGTACCTGCAATGGCGGTGTTTTCGCATTGCTTCTTTGTTGAATGCAGCGTGTGGAGACTTTTTGGGCTTTCTATTCAGGGTGAAAACTCATGATCAGACCTTGTTAGATTCGGGATTGCGGCGCTCACTCGTCGTTCCCTTGAGTAAGGCATCGGTTTTGGAGAATCTTTTTACGAAATCATGGCGTTGTCAGCTCTTGATGTGGTGTTGCATTCGTATATTACTCTTTTTTCTTTCCTTTTATTTATTATTTAGGTTGTGTGTATCCTCGTTGTCTTGACCCTCTTGATATCGTGTTGGTGCAGAGGCATGGTATCGTTTCGATATTAATATATCCCCTTTATCGAAAAAAGAAATTATTTCATACACCTCAGTATTTGTAACAGCCCGAAGTTCGAGAACCCGAAAACCTGTGTAAATTTTCCACTTTTGGTTCATTGCATCATGGCATCTATGCATCATGTTGTCGTTGCTAGGGAATTGTGCTAGGGAATTGTTGTTGTTGCTAGGGAATTGTGGTTGTTGCTAGGGAATTGTGGAGGTTTGGCAACATTTAAAAACCAAATTGCCGAATTTGCTTCAACCAATTTCAAAACAACAAAGGCACTCAATCTTGCGAATAAAGTTACTTTGACATCTCCTAATTGTCAAGGAAGTTCCAAGAGCTCCAAAATAATATTTTGCACTTGCTCCAAATTGTTAAAGGAGCAACATCTTTGAATTTAGCAAAAATGCCATATCCAACCCCTCTAAACAAAAGTGGTTCAAAACATTTTATTTGGGGGCGCCAATTTTGTGGAGCTCCCACATGATATAAAAAGGCCACCCAAATTATTTCATAATTTCTGAAAATGTTTTGGTGCCTAAATTAAATCAATGAAAGGCTGCTGGTTTTAAAAAGAAAAGGGGGAAGGACCTATCTGTGATAGACGAAAACTGTCCAGGGGGTTATTGGCAAAATGCTGTCCTCTTCCTCCTGTCGCCACAGTGGCGCCGAGGCCATGCCGTCGCCGCGCGCACGCCTGCGCCAGGGCCCCCTCTGCCCTCTCCCCTGCAAGGAGAGCACGTCTCACGATGCCCCCACCTCACTTGCTCCCCATTCCCGACCCTTCTCTCTGGTCCTCCCCTCCTCTTCCTCCCCACGAGCGCCGCCTGGCCACCGAGATGCGCCGACGCCTCGCCGCTGATTGAGGCCACCACAAGCCCAGCCAGGACCACCACGAGCTCCGCCGCGACGCCTGCTTCATCTCTGCCAAGGGAATCGAGCGGGGAGGTGGTAAAGCAAACCGTGCGGTCCGAATCCCCGCCGACCACCGCCGCCGCTCCGCCGGACTAATCACGCCGCGGTGGTCCGTCCCCAACCTCACCGCCGTCGCCTACGTGCTCAGGGTGAGCACGCACCCCTCCTTTGCCCTCCGTTCTCTCCCTCTCCCGCCGTGGTTCACCGGCGCCCGCAGGTCGCCGTGCTCGCCGCTGTGCTCTGCGCTCGCTCGGATAATCCGAGTCGATGAACAATCGGATTTTCCGATGCAGTCCAGTGCGGGATTTCGTTCTGGTCCTTAGAGAAATTCTTCACTCCCGCGTAGCGATCGGATTTTCCGATTCCAAAGTTCATCGGATGTTCCGAAGTTGGGCAGTACGAGGAGAGCCCAGTCCTTAGCCGAATTTTGCTCTGCTTCCTCGCTCGGATTTTCCGAGTGTAAACAATTCGGATTTTCCGATTTTGCCCAGCCCAAAAGAAAATGTACTGTTTCTTTTTGTTCTTTCTATTTTGGTTAAATATGGTACTGTGTGGGAACTAAATTCAACCAAGGCATAATTAAAAGAGTGTTAATAAATGTAATAACGTTTTAACGGTGCATCCGAGAAATGCGTGTAAGATACCCGAATGTCCGGAAATTCGTGAACCAACCGTTTAAATGGTTATCATGTATATTAAATCGCCAAAACCCTGCATCTCCCGCATGATCATGTCATAGCATCTACAAGTTATACCCTAGGGTTTCGACTACCGTAATCAACAAGTAAGATGATTCAGGACCTAAATTCACGGATATCCGGGATGCGCCCCTCTAAGCACCCGAACCCGTTTAATTGGAATAGTTGAATCATCCCCTTCCCGGGGATTCAAAATGTCATATCATCATATGTTTGCGCATTGCATTTGTTAAGCATATGTGTGGTGATTGATTGTTCTCTCCCGATGTTTGTTTTTCGTTAGATCAAGCAACCGGGGTTACGCCACAATACCCCGAAGAGCCATACTACCAGCACGTTGAGCAAGGCAAGCGTAATCCCCCCACTGAGCATATCTTATCCAATTTTCCGCAAGTATTTTCTCCACTATAATATTGCATGCGGTTCCAAATGTCAATTTTATTGGATTAGAGTATCCTATAGTTGCATTAAGATTCCGATGCCATTTACCTGTTCCCCTCCTATTAACCATAGGGTTGTATTTGTTGGCCTGAAATACTTAGCTATGCAATGTTGATGCTTAGCCATGCTTAGCTAAATATGTATTCGTCCGATGGATACTTCATGTCGGATACAGGTGTTTTATGATCGGATGATGGTGGAGGAAATTGTGGTGACGGATATAAAATGCTTAAAGGTGGGGATGAGGGGCCACTGTGGTTGTGGTGTTTTGTCTCGTTCTCGCCGCCTAGGAGCGAGTTCTATACCTCTTGAACCAAGACTGAGCGTGCAACCATGCGTGAGGCCTATGCATTTGCAGGAACCCTCATAGACTAAATAACTCGGGCGGGCTAGCCAGGGTCCTCTAGTTCGGACTTCCATTTGCGCGTGCGTGATGATGGTGGTATGAACTGGGATGAGGATGGTGGTGTTAGGAAAATGAGTGGCCTGGGGCGGTGGGGTGTTGAAGGCATTGGCTGTCCTGCCGCCACTGATGATCCTGGAAAGTCCTTAACGAGGGAGAAGTCGACACCGCTCCCACCCAGCCGGTTCTCCAAGGAAGAGAGCTAAAAGCTAGGTAATGGGCCGGACGGTACGCGTGGCAAACATTGTACACCCTGCAGGTAAATCTTTTCGAAAAGCCGTGTCCGCGGTTATGGACGACTTGGGAAGTGAAGGTAAGATCATAGAATAACTTTAACGGAATGATTAAAAACTGGGTACTAGAGGTACCACTCACAAATGCAAGGTGAGCTTCCTCGAGGGTGATTCGGGGAGGTGCCTTTGGTGAACAGGTACCATGGTTGATGATGAGTAAGGTGATGAAAGAAAGAGTTGCTCCTTACCTCTTTTGAAAATATTCTGATTAGTCGATGCCATTGAGTTATGTTTCAGAAATAAAATCAGCTTTCTGCAAAACAGCCATAAAACTTGAAAGCTTCATCGAGCTAATGCTCTATATATAATCTTGCGAGTTCGTCGAACTCAACGTCGTTTGTTTTGTTTCAGAGGAGGACTTCACCGACCTCGAAGGTGGGTTCTTTGTGGACGTCGATGAGTAGTCTGGGGTTCCCAGGTGGCAGCTTGGGACATCTCGGAACAGCTGGCGCTGTGATGTTTATCTGTAGGCCTCTTAGGCCATATTTTGGATCTTGTTGTTTAGAACAAACTAATTCGCTTCCGCATGTTGTAATGTTGGGTCTGTGACCTCTGGTTGTAATTTGCTATCTTTCTCTATTATAAGAGTTGAACTATATGATTTGTGTCGTAGAGTCTGTGATGTGCCAGTTGTTCCACAAGTCTTGATCTCTCTATTATACATTGAGGGTTGTGCCTGTGTTAAGGCATCAATCGGGGTGTTGCGTTGCCGATGATCCATTCCGAGCAACGCCTGCCAAAGGTTTTGGCCGGGGATTGGTAAACCCGTAACCTCCGGTTGTATCGCTTAACCGGTGACACACAGCATCACTGTATAACAGTCGGGTCGGGGCGCCACAAGTTGGTATCAGAGCAGTACTGCCTGTAGGAAACCCTTCTACTGGTCGACGTTGAGTCTAGTGTTTGTGAAAATATTTCTAACCTAAAAATGAGCTGTGAAAACCATCTTAGGATTCTTTTTACTCCTTATCTGGTTACCCTCTACTTTCGGAGCAATCTTACCTCGATTTGAGTTTAAAGGTTTTACTCCTCGTCTGTTACTTCAAAATGATTAGAAACGAGGGTGGGTTCTACCTTTAGTGTTATGTGTCCAGTTGCTCCGCTACGTTGTAATCCGAAATCAATTCAGATGTCGAACACTGTTATTTTCCTACCGAGTCAAGTCATTTGATCCTTTCTTTGGGTTTTAACCCACGGACTTGAACATAAGGTCCCGGATTGTGTCAACTAGAGTGTGTTAAGTTGTGATTTCTTAACTCTCACTAGTAGCACATGATGCTGACAAGCAAGAGCTGTTCCGCAAGGGTCTATCGCCGCAGCTTCGCTATGAGTTGCTGCCCTTCAGGTTCCAGACCTATCAGGAGCTGTTCAACCAGGCTTTCACCCTTGAGCCAGGAAGAAAGGAACTTGAAGCTTCCAAGAGGCCCGCACACGGGACCACCAGAGTTCCTCGGGTTCTGAGAGCAAGAAGCGCAGGGTGTTTGTCCCCTACAGCGCCGTACCTCGTGCTGCATTCATGCCAAGAGCCGCGGGATACAGGCCACCCCCTCCGCGCCCCACTACTTCGACACTTGGGGTAGGCGGGTGTGGGTACCGTCCTGCTACCTGCTCCACCTGGAGTCACTTGCTACACCTGTGGCAGGCTGGCCACTACTCCAGGGAGTGCCCCCAGAAGGCACCTCTCGCGTTGACTCCTGCACGAGCCCCTGCCACTCCTGCTGGCAAGGCTGAACCTATAGTGCGTGGTCGCTTGAACCACATCTCTACTGAAGAAGCTGAAGAGGACCCGGCGTTCTTATGGGTGTGTTACAAATCAACGGCAATTCAGCTACAGTTTTGTTTGATTCTGGAGCATCGCATTCATTCATATCCATAGCTTTTGCAAAAGACCACAAAATACCGTTCGAGAAAATGAGCCGTACCTTGGTGATCGCCACTCCTGGCTCCAAATGGCAAACCGATGGGGTTACTCCTGAAGTCTAGATTACTATCGGTTATTTGTCCTTTCCTTTTGCTTTGGTAGCTCTGAGGTCAAGTGGCATTGATGTCATACTGGGCATGAATGGTTAGCCAAATACCAGGCTAATCTCGACTGTGCTGCCAAGACCATTACCGTGACGCCTCTTCCGGCGACATTGTGAAGTATTGGTCTGCACTTCAAGACCTCCATCTTCAGTCATACCCAACTCACCCGAGATCCTCCTTTGCTTTATGGAAGGCGAATCTCCTCCTGAAATCCAGGACATACACGTGGTGTGTGACTTCCCGGATGTGTTCCGGAAGAATTGCCTGGCATGCCTCCTGACCGAAGTGTGGAGTTTGTCATAGATCTACTTCCCGGTACCGCTCCAATTTCCAAGAAGCCCTACCGTATGCGGTGGAAGAGTTGGCTCTGTTGAAGGAGCAAATTGATCAGCTATTAGCTAAGGAGTTCATCCAGCCTAGCAGTTCACCTTGGGGTTGTCCGGTACTCTTTGTCAAGAAGAGAGATTCTACCGTGCCGCGACTAGTCTCTGACTATCGACCGTTGAATGCGGTGACAATCAAGAACAAGTATCCTATTCCTCGCATCAATGATCTGTTGGATCAGTTAGCTGGTGCAACGGTATTCTCCAAGATGGATCTGAGGTCAGGATACCATCAGATAAAAATCAG